>JACEFZ010024739.1:45000-147500 GCA_014155875.1 Cepaea nemoralis
TATAATCAGAAGAACAATAAAGAAAATGAAATAGAAATGAGTGAATGAGTGAGGAACAGACAGGTCGGTAGTGACACAGAAAGACATATATTTGTGTTTCATAGATTATACTAAGGCATTTGATAGAGTAAAACTGATGAACTGATTAATATGTTGGAAGACATCAACATTGATTGGAAAGATTTAAGAATAATAAAGCGTATTTACTGGAACCAAGCAGCAGCAATTAAATTGGAGATAAAGAGTTTAGTTACAAACAGATACAGCTGGGAGTACGACAGGGGTGTGTCTTGTCACCGGATCTCTTCTCCCTCTATAGAGAAAAGAGTAATAATGAGAGCGATCGAAGAGAAGCCAGGAATACTGATCGGAGGTTATAATATAAACAATATACGCTATGCAGATGATACAGTATTGGTGGCGGATAATGCAAGAGTTCTATAACAATTGTTGGACAGTTTAGTAACAGAGGGTGCAAAAAACAGGACTCTCCTTGAATATCAAGAAAACAGTAAAAGTGGATATATCAAAGAAAATGGTAACATCAACATGTGAAATAGAATTAGAAAGGGTCATTCTTAACCAAGTGGGTAATTTTAAATACCAAGGTGAATTTATGAACATCAGATGGAAGATATGTACAACAGAGATTAAGAGCAGAATAGAGCAGGCAAAAACCGCGTTTCAGAAAATGAAGAGCACATTATGCATTAATTCACTATCAATGAATGTAACAAAGAGAGTGCTGAAGTGCTATATATAACCCGTTTTGCTGTATGGCAGTTAATCTTGAAATGTAAATGAACGCATTAGGAAGAGACTGGAAGCAACAGAGATCTGGTTCCTTAGACTAACAACGATTGCATTAAAGAGCTAATGAAACTAGAACATTATATTCAACAATAATAAAGAGGCAGCAGATTTATTTTGGTCATTTGATGAGAAAAGAGTTATTGGAGAACAGTGTGGCAACTGAAAAGATCGAGGGGAAGAGAGGCCGAGGCAGACCAACAGAAATGATGAGTGATGGATTGAGACGGTGCATGGTAGAGTATCATCAGCAGAGTTGGTCCAGAACACAAAAGACCGAGATCTTGGAGAGCCGTGAACGCCTACGCCAGCTGGTAAGGCATTTGATTATGTTGATGCTTGTAGTGTTGCTGGAGAAAGACGACGTATGTGCATATGTTAAATAACATTTTGTGCAGTAGTAGTTTTTGGATAATTAGGATGTGCTAGAGCTTTTGTCGCTGGGCGCCATATATAACTGTACTGGGTTAGGGATTGTGTTTGCTATACTTGAACAGAGAAAGGAAGATATTTGGTTCATTATTGACACAAAGTGAATGTTGACTAAGTGACAGATAGAGTGGCTATGGTTGTGGCTAGGGTATGTCCTTGTAACAATGTGATGTTGAACAACAGATTAATCAAGATGCATCACCAAAAACACCAGTCAGTGAACAAGCGTTAATTTGCGCACATAATATTCCTTTAATTCTGAATTAACACAGACACATGTAACATATAAATCCAGGAACAATAATTCTCTAAGAATATATCTCCATCCCAATGGAACACGTCGAATAACACTGCCTCTCAAGGCTACTAAAATCTCGTCCCACACGACAGGTATACTAGCCTCTCTCTAGGCCCGACTCAAAGTAACCCACTATGGGTCTCGAATTCCACTCACTATCCCTGGAACCCACAGTGCGGAGTTATCTTCCAAACTCCGTCACAATTCTTCACTTTATCAGACCACGACCTTCTCCTGGTCTGGTCTACACTCAACTCCCTCTCAGCTCGGAGTTTCAACCTCAACTCCCCGTCAATCTTTGTCCCTGTCTTTTTAAACAATTCTATGCCCCCTCACAATGATCCACACAAACACCACCTCACTGCTCCAACTGTCTGCCCCTTCTTGCAGCCCCTCTACCTTACACCCAACCCCGTTTATCTCCTTATATTTTCTTTCCGGTGAATGCCCTTTCACCTCGTGAACTGTTTATATTGTACGGCCACTCACCTTAATGCCACTGAACACAGGCATGTGACACTACCCCACCCTCAAAAGAAAACATCGTTTTCAAATGTTGGGAGACTCATACTTATCAAATATGTGACCCAGACACATTGCCTGGGTAGTCGTTAGTATAAATCCAACTTACTCTAGCTACCACACTTAATAATATATCAAATACTCATAGTAAACTCCCATATTCCCCACACATAAATACAACCATCTTTCTATCTTTTGTATCAATGCATGAACTAATACATCACATAATAATAATAATACATCATAGAAAAGCATTATACTTATGTACCCACCGGTCTATTAATATCTTTAAGAAGACACAAGCTATTTGTGTACCGACCATATATCAGGTGGTTCTTTTCTTGCATCAACCCACCTCTGATTCCTGTCGATGCTGTGTCTACCTTTCATGTACCCATGACTCATGGTACCTCTACAATTACAACATCTGTTTGCTATCCCTAGGTCAGTAATGTCGCGAACACCCTTTTGACCTGACTCAACTTTCCTATCTGCATATTGCACCGTTACACTTGCGTCTCTGTTTACCCTGACCTCTTTATTGAATCCTGGCCAATATACCTGGCATCCTGCTCTATGCTGCTTCCGCCTTAGTCCTATGTGCCCTGCACCTGCCCTATCCTGAGCTGTTCTAGTATATCGGTCTCTATGTGTTAACGGTAATACTACTTGCCCACATGCAGTTCCGCCATATGAAAAGCGGCGAGTGAGAACATTGTTCTTCCTCTCGAAGCACCATCTACCTTTCTTTGACTGCCTATGTTCTACTCTCCTACACCCATGTGAACATTTGTTCAGAGTAGTATCTTGTCTCTGGGAGCCACTAGCACTATATTTGGGATCCATTCTCATCTGCTCAGCTGTACTATCCTTGTCCTGAGTTCCTGTGTCTACTTCAAGTGCCTCTTCTACCTCAGCTATACTCTCTAATTTAGGTTCTCTTGTGGTAACTACCTCATTACTGCTTACACTATATTTTTGGTCCCAATAAACTACTTCCTCTTCTGTACACTCTTTAACTCCTATAACATTTCCTATGATGAGATCTGCCACTGGTGAGTCTAAAACACATGCTGTCACTCTTCCTGTTATGTATGGTGTTTTTACTGTTATCACGGCTATTGGGTAGAATTCTACTGTCCCATTAAATGTTATGGATCTAATCTTTTCCCCTGTATAATCCGAGGGTTGCACTAAACTCTTTCTCACCCCGATGGACGTACATCCGGAATCCCTAATTGTTAACGCTGGCCTATCATTAACAAACCCATGCTGCATCTTCAGACTTCCTCCTTCATGGACTGCTGATCCTGCTTTCACTGTATGACCACATATTAAGACTGGCAGACCGTCTTTTTCAAAAAGAGGTTTGCACCCACTACAATCTTCATTGTTCAGCGTCTCAATTACTTGTGCTGCATTTGAGTGCTCTGTTTCTCTCATCCTACATTGATGACTGACATGCCCGTTCCTTCCACATTTGAAACAAGTGATCTCCCTTTTACTGTTGTTCGTTGGTCCATCTGATGGTTGTGCATCACAATCTGCCATTTTGTGTCTCCAGCTCCCACAATTCCAGCATCCGGCATAATTTGGACGTCTCTGGAAGTTCCCTCTTCTATATGGGTACCGTCCTACTCTACCAACATTGTTTCCTCGGAAACCATTATCTTGAAGTTCTTGTTGCTCACCTTTCTGTGCTGAATCCACACTTTTCGCCCTTGGTCTAATGACTGGATTCTGGTCCTGTTTAGTGTACGCTGCACAGACTATTTCCTCACTCATTAGTTTCCCAATAGAACTGTTAGGATGTGCAGTCATATAGTTTTGCCCTAACTGAGACATTGTGTCTATGTCCTTTGGCTTCCGTTCCTCAAAGAACGCCACTAAATTAGAATTGCATGCAGATACTACCTTGTCTCTTAACATTAGATCTACTAATTTATTAAAATCTTTCCCTACTTCTGCAAGCTCCATCCATTTGTTAAATGTATTCTTTACAGTGTTAACAAAGTCTGTGAAATCTTGATTTGTCTCTGGCACTAACTGTCTAAACTTTGTCCTATATCCATGCTCCGTTAGTTGGAACTTTGTCAGCAAACGTTGACGTAAGATAGTGTAGTTGTTTCTTTCTTCTACAGGTAAATTGAACATGGTGTCTAGTGCCTTGCCCGTTAGAAGCTCCCCTAGTCTAATAGCATACTGTTCTTCGGGGATGCCTAACACTTTCGCTGATGCCTGATATCTGTCAAGATAAGCTTCAAGGTTGTCTCGGTCCGTAAAGTATGGCAGTTTTAATCTCTGTGACGACTGCGACGGTCTTCTGCTTTCCTCACTTTGACCTTTCGAAGATAGTTCTAGTTTTCTTAACTCGATTTCAGTTTGCATCTGGCACTTGATCTTCTCTTTCTCAATTTCCATTTCAGCTAACTTTACTTCCTGTAGACGTTTGTTTTCCATTTCAGCTAGTTTTACTTGTGTCTCTTCCTGTAGACGCTTGTTTTCCATTTCAGCTAGTTTTACTTGCGTCTCTTTCTCTTCCTGTAGACGCTTGTTTTCCATTTCAGCTAGTTTTACTTGTGTCTCTTCCTGTAGACGCTTGTTTTCCATTTCAGCTAGTTTTACTTGCGTCTCTTTCTCTTCCTGTAGACGCTTTGCCTCGCGTTCATTATGCCTCTCCTCTCTTTCCGTCTGCTTTTGTTCTTTCGCTTCTGCATACTCCTGTAACTCTTTACCTTTCAGGCCTATTCTTTCACCTGCTTCAATATAATCCATTAAAGTAGGCATCTTGTACTTGTGGACACGTTGCTGTGAATCAGCCAACTATAAATGTACAGACTCTGCTGTTAGTCTTTGTGTCACTTCCCTAAGTACACCCGCACTCCCTGTGTACGTAAATCCGTAGTGCTACAATATCACTCTGTACTCACCCAGTCACTCTATAAGCACTAGGTAGTGAGGGGGGAATATAACTATACTCCCTCCTATATATATATATATATATATATATATATATATATATATATATATATATATATATATATATATATATATATATATATATATATATATCAAATAACTGTAGAACAATTCCTGGAAATAGTTGTAAACATACATATACATACACAAATGAATGATACACACTAAATGCCAACTATTAAACGCTAGACGCATAGGCCGGTGAAACGCAGACGGATGATTACATAGAAATAAAAACCACTGACATAAACATGCCCATGAAAGACCATACCGTGCGCATAATATAAACTGACAAATACCATCTAGATAGAAGATGTATTAACATAAGAATTACAACAATACCATATATCCAAAGAACTCAAATATTATATGTAACAGTAAAGAGAAAACAGTAAAAAGAACAAATATAAAATGAATAATGTACATAGATCTGACGTAGACACTTGGACACCGTGTATAATGTCGAGACGACCCAATGCCACAGCACAAAACAAACTGACTCGTCAGCTGTCTCTCAACAACATACAATATGTACCTAGACAATTTCACCTTTGCGCCGTCTCCCGCATTTCGAGAAACAATGCAAAAATATCCTACTTATAACGAACACTGGACCACATACAAATATTTACGTAACGCACAACAACAACAATACTTAGGACGATGAGAACAACAGAAGCAAACAAGGGTTGCCGCCACCAATGTGATGGTAGAATCTTACAAAAGTCCTTAGTTTGTTTTTAATAGTGTCCGAAAATCGCCTGGAAATGTTTGTCCGTTACTGTTTTGAAAAGATTACGACGTTAGATTCCCACAATGAATTAATGTTCTGATGCGTGATGCGTTGTCACTTTTTGTTGACGTGGTGACACGATTTTCGACTGTCGTAAAAGTTGAAGATGATGATAATTATCCCAACGCCTTGTCTCTACACAGTCCGTAACGTTTTTGTAACCCTCCCTGTAGAGTTGGCCTGTGATTGTATAATGTATGTGAACGCTCTTGTTTTGCCAGAAATATTGGGTTTTCGTTGCGTTTTGGGGAGCCGAAAATACCTTTAAAATCAATGAATGTTTATCTGCGTAGTCACTGTCGCTTTGAAGTGATGGTATGGTTTCACTGTTGCTGACCAGGTTAAACCAACCAATGGCAGAAAATGATCACGCGCTTTAAATCCGCTTTGCAAGTCTTTTTGGTGAAGAAATGCGCTCATACTCGCGAAGACGGCACCTGAATGACTGTTGTGGTTTGTTTCTCGATGATGACACACACACAAAGACGTTAAACGTAAATCCTAGTTTCCGTACAAAAACAACGTGTTATTCTCAGTGGAAATTTTTCCGTCAAATTCCCTGGTTCTCGGCCTTGACGCACAAGGTCATCTCAGTACCTCAGTGTACTACAATCTTCACTGACTGCGAACAAAGTAATGTCCGGAAATTTTCCGTTATCCACACATACTTCGCTGTCCTCGTAAACAGCACTGACCCTCTTGTCAACCCACTTTGTCCGTGGCGACTCACAATTTCCACCGTCCTCACCCGTCTTTTTACCTGTGGTGAATTCTTAACCTATCGCCCTGCAACCACACTGTGCTTTGTCCTCAACACACACACAAGATGTCTCACCACGCCCAGGACTTCCCAACGAAATTGCTCACTGTCTTAAATCCTGTCTTCGTCACACCCACACGCACCTGTCAGGATATCATCCCGCCAGTATCATGGCGCCGACTTTTTGTACTGTTCACTTGACCTATAAACACACGCGCCTGTTTGCGTTAATTTTCTGACGTCCCTGATAGCTGAAGAAATACTGCCTGGTATCCAATTTACCTGTCCTGACCTTCTCGTGACCTATGTGCTACCCAGTTCACGCACGGAAAAAAACCCAGTGTTTATACCGTGGACACGCTCCGCTGTCCACCCTCTCTCTCTGAGTGAGAAGTGTTATTTTTATCTGGTTTCTCGTGGACTCTGTATTAATTCTCCGACACTTTAGAAATGCTTTGTCTACTGAAAATGGTGTTTATTCTTGACAGGAGAGCCCTCATCATTGTTGTTGTAATTGGGCATCCGACTAATGTCTCTGATGTTAGTATTCTCTCTAATCGACGAGTTCACAAATAAACGGAATGACAACAATGTCTATATTGTTCTTGATGGACGAAGCCTCCAGAAATCTACTCTGACACACAGTGAATGTTGACTAAGTGACAGATAGAGTGGCTATGGTTGTGTCTAGGGTATGTCCTTGTAACAATGTGATGTTGAACAACAGATTAATCAAGATGCATCACCACCAACACCAGTCAGTGAACACGCGTTAATTTGCGCACATAATATTCATTTAATTCTGAATTAACACAGACACATGTAACATATAAATCCAGGAACAATAATTCTCTAAGAATATATCTCCATCCCAATGGAACACGTCGAATAACACTGCCTCTCAAGGCTACTAAAATCTCGTCCCACACGACAGGTATACTAGCCTCTCTCTAGGCCTGACTCAAAGTAACCCACTATGGGTCTCGAATTCCACTCACTATCCCTGGAACCCACAGTGCGGAGTTATCTTCCAAACTCCGTCACAATTCTTCACTTTATCAGCCCACGACCTTCTCCTGGTCTGGTCTACACTCAACTCCCCCTCAGCTCGGAGTTTCAACCTCAACTCCCCGTCAATCTTTTTCCCTGTCTTTTTAAACAATTCTATGCCCCCTCACAATGATCCACACAAACACCACCTCACTGCTCCAACTGTCTGCCCCTTCTTGCAGCCCCTCTACCTTACACCCAACCCCGTTTATCTCCTTATATTTTCTTTCCGGTGAATGCTCTTTCACCTCGTGAACTGTTTATATTGTACGGCCACTCACCTAAATGCCACTGAACACAGGCATGTGACAATTATAATAATGGTTATGTTATAGGAAAAGCTATACATGTGCATGTCAATGTGTACATTTTGTATCGTGTGGCAATGGGGCGATATTCGACAAAATTGTGTAAAAAGGATGATGCTATTCGTAATCATCATCATCATCAAATGCCCTGCCAGGTAGGCGTTCATGGTTCTCCACAGATCTTGGTCTTTGATGTTCAGGACCAACTCTGCTGATATTCCTCCATACCACCGTCTCAATTCATCGAGCATCATTTCTCTTGATCTGCCTCTGTCTCTCTTCTCCTCGGTCTTTCCAGTTGTCACGATGTTCTCCGATGTCTCTCTCCTTATCACATGACCAAAGAAAGCTGTTTGTCTCTTTCTTATTGCTGTATATTGTGTTATAGTTTCACTAGCCTCTTTCGGGCAATCGTTGTTACTCAGTCCTGGCAGCCCAAGGAATTCGCAACATTTGTCTCAGGAATCACATCACTGTTGCTTTTATGTTCTTTCTAATTTTTTCACTTACATTCCAAGATCCACTGTCAAACAGCAAAACGCTCCCTATGTCGTAGCACTGGAGATAGCGAAGCAGAAGAAAAGACCACATACAATCGAGCAAACATGGATGAAACATATTGTTGTCTCAAGATGGTAGGAGTTGTGTTAGGAAATTGATCAGCGAAAAAAACAAACTTTCAGCTATTTCATTATCAAACGATACTGTTCGAAGGAGGATCAGCGATATGACCATTGACATCAAGGATCATGTTATGCAAGTCTGCAGCATTTGGACTCTATTCAATTCAAGCTGATGAATCGACAGACGTGGCATCGCGTTCTCAATTGATGGTGTTTGCAAGATATGTGCATTTAGGGTCATTTAAAGAGGAGCTGCTTTTTTCGTTCTCCTCTTCAAACAACTACCAAGGCTTATGCTATTGTGGAAAAGGTATCATACTTCCTTGAATTAGAAAATCTTTTATGTTATAGTATGTGTGGGTGCCGTACAGATGAGCACCAGCTAGGGTGCGGATCTCATCAGGATTTCAAGTTAGTGTGAAGAAACGTTCCCCAACTACGAAAGGCATTCATTGCGTGATCCATCTTCAGACAGTGGCCTCCGAAACACTTCCAGCACGGTTGGTGAAGGTTTTGGATCAAACGTTAAGATAGTGAATTTTGTGAAATGAGGAGCTCTCAACTTACTGTGTTTCAAGCGGTTATGCATTGACAGGGATGCAGACCTCCATGTTCTTCTTTCCCAAACAAATGTTCGATGGCGGTTAAGAGGATTTAATGTTATCGGCATATATTTTTTTCGCATATCCTTTACAGGACATCGCTGTCAACAGCAGCATCTTTCAGCTGTCTGTTGATTTCTTGGCAAGATTACGCTCAGTAGTTTGCCACTGCTTTCTGAGCGGCCGGCTCAGTGTCCCGCAAGTCACCAGCGGGGGACGAACCGCTCCCAGCTCGCTCCCGCTACAAGACAAACGGGATTACGGAGAAAGTGTTGTATCCCCTCAGCCAGAGAGACTGCTATCGGCATATACACAGCATTAATTGTTCCTTTTTATTCTACAGACCCATAGCACTCTTAATGTGGATATGAGCATGCGCAGTACGACCGCGATAATGTTGACTTGAAGACAATGACCTTTATTTCTGCAGAAGTAAAATATGACACGCCGGTCTCCCTGGTCTAAGGGTTACACGACTTTCTCCGTAATCCCGTATACTCTCGTGAATAACGTGACGTGCGCGAGAATTGGTAGCGGTTCTCTCCGTGTCGGTAACTTATGGGGTATGTGAGCCGGTCGCTCAGAAAGCAATGGCAAACTACTGAGCGTAATCTTGCTAATAAATCAACAATCAGGCGAAAGATGCTGATGTTGACAGCGATGTCCTGTAAAGGATATGCAAACAAAACAATAAAAAAGTATGACACATACTGTTTATTTTCTATTGAGGAATGAGCTGTTGAGGTCGAGTGTTTGGTTCATGCTTGAAATTCACGGGCAATGCATCAGGCCCATTTGTCGCGGGCGCTCAGACTGTGACAGAGCTAGCAAATATTGCAAACGCCGTGTTGTCCCCGAAGCAATGAACAGTCTCCATGTACATAAGATGACATGAATTCAAGCTACACACACGTTGGGATCGCTAAATAGACGAAAAGGCAAACAACAGAAAATGGGTGTCGTCAGTCGCTACAGACTTGTCACGCTGGGTTAGAGATTTCCACTGCCCGAAGATTTCCGGGATAAGTGCCTTCATGATTTAAGTAATTCTAAAAGCACTGTTCTGGTTGTAATCAAATATATGAACTCTTATTAATTCTTCACCAAACAGATATATACGAATAGAGTTTACGACTCTCTGACACTGAGACATGTCTTCACAAAACCAATAGCGAAGTTAAGAGTAGGCTGTGTCTAGGGGAATTTAACAATGCGACACTCTTATAAAGGAGACATAAACACAGAAATGTTAGAGCAGACTATTGAAACCACGCGACAAACATTAAGATCACGGCTAATCATGAAAAACAAATGCACATGAATTGACAATACCCTCTGTTATGACATTTAATCTTGAACTTTGGATCAGACAGATAGTAAGATAATAAACTTTAAAGAAAACTGTTCAACATAATGAATGTCACTAAAAACATTGACTGAATTTTAAGAAAGACATTTTGGAAGAACCATCATCAAAACGAAAATGTGTCTGTAGTGAGTGGTGTGTATATGTTTTTATGAATGGTGTGTGTATGTTGCAGTGAGTGATGTGTGCATGTTGTACTTGAAACCTTAACCAGAACTGGGTTTTGATTCATCTGATTGGAATACACCCATGAAATAACTCTGACGAATCAGTTAGGGTGAGTCTTGAAATCAGCAGTCCTTACATTCATCAGCAACCAACAACTTGACCCTTGTTGTAAGACAAGTAGTATATATTGAAATTTAAATTGGTTACACTATGTTCACAAATGTTGTTAGCTTCGAACGTCATGTGTAGTTGCATATCCTTTACAGGACGTCGCAGTCAACACCAGTAATTTTGCTGTTGTTATCACTTGGCAAGATTTCTTTCAGTAGTGTTCCATTGCTTTCTGAACGACCGGTAAAAAGCCCAACGCAGGACGATTTGTTGAAAATCGTCTGCACCTTTATTTCGAACGCGGGTATGCGGTATTACAGACTGCGTCCATAAATCCTTCGCCACGGTACTTATTCAGTTTTAATGAAAAGAAGTTCCTGAATTAAAAGGAAAAAATAGGTGATATCTTAATTTAGTTTAGTCGTTGGATCAACATCATGGCACACGGTGTAACACATAAGTGCCCCGTTTTCCTCCTAACTCAAACCTGAGTCTGGAGAAACTCAGCTCAATGCACGAACTCCGTTGCATCGGCGAGGATCCTGAAATACATTGGCTAGATTTTTAACTCGAAATTTTGCCCGGGCAGCGCCGTTAGGCTACTCTTTTTCGATTTCAAACTGCCAAGGGATGTTTTACGTGCGCAACAATGCACACGGACATCCGATCTCACTACCCAGAGACCAGGGGAAAGTTTATTACTGGAAGTCCAGGTGAATTTTTTTAATAAATCCCGGTCCACACCGGGGTCTGAACCCGGGACCTCCAGAACTCGAGGCGGACACCATACCTCGAGACCACTCAGCCCCCCTTAGTGATATCTTTCGGAGGTCATCTTGTCTCATCACCCACTTATACTACCACTAATACATGTGTGGTCTTTTTAGATCTTTCTGATCAACCCAATGTGTTTGTGGGTTTGTACAACAAGACAAACATTTGGCAATAGAAATTTCTGGGTGAAAACATACAAGAAAAAGACATATTTAACGTATAAGAAATATATAAGAAATATACAGTATTGATTGCAGACAATGCACAAGATCTGCAACAATTAGTAGACGCAGTTGTTGTACACAGTGAGCAGCTGGGGTTGGAATTAAATTGTAAGAAGACACAGGTCATGGTCGTCACTAGGAAGAACGAAGTACCACAATGTAATATACAAGTAAATGGGAATATTCTTCAACACGTGAATCGGTACAATTATCTCGGAACAGTCATAACATCTGATGGGAGATGCCTTGAAGAGATTAGAACAAGAATCACCATGGCGAAAGTAGCCTTTAGCAAGATGAAAAACATTCTGACCAATAAAAAGATGCCAATTGAAACGAGAAAAAGAGTGTTGAGGGGATACATATGAGCCTGTTCTTTTGTATGGATGTGAAACTTGGACAATGTGCAGTCTAGCTGAAAAACATCTGATGGCTGCAGAAATGTGGTTTCTGAGAAAAATTCAAAGAATACTATGGACAGACAGAAAAACCAATGACAAAGTACTACAGGAGACAAATGAAAATCGTAAATTGATTAGAGAAATTAGACGTAGACAGTCAAAAAATTTTTGGACATGTTATGAAAAGAAATGGATTGAAGAACTTGGTGACAACTGGCAAGATCGAAGGGAACAGACCAAGAGGAAGACCAAGAGGAAAATAACTGGATGGCTTGGCCATATGGCATAGGCGAAACAGGAACACTGAGCTGATCCACGACACTGGTGATCGAGTGAAATGGTGAGTCATGAGCGCCTACGCTTTCCGGCATGACACATGATTGATTGATATATGAAATAAGAAAAAAATAGTCTTGTGCTATATGTTTTTCGTTATGCCTGTGGGTCAAACTCTTTTTTTTTTATGTTACATACCCGTGACAGGACGTTGCAGTCAACACCAACATTTTTCAGCTGCTATTGATGTACTAGGCAAGATTACGCTCAGTATTTTGCCATTGCTTCCTGAGCGTAATTAACCAACGCGACGCGATCCGCTATCGAATTTCGCGCAACTGCGTTACTCACGAGAATATACGGGATTATGGAGAAAGACTTTAACCCCTACGCCAGGGACTGCATATTTTTATTTATTTCTGCTTATTGACTTGTGCAGTGCTGGCCCTATATTGTTTCTAGAAATGTAAACACTTCATGTGTCTTGGTTTCAATATCTCACACCGGCTGCTTTAACCTCCCATGGCATCTACTGGCATCGATGTCATTCTGGTAGACACGGAAGCCAAGGTCAATTTTAAACATCCGCCTCCATGGGGAATAGAACAAATGAGCACCAGGCCTGTGAGTATTAGTCAATACGCCTCCTAGGATCCTAAATCAAGTACAGTCAAACATCAGTTTTCGTCGATAATCCGTCCTAAATCAATCGACATAATACGAAACTGACGAAAATCGAGGTAATTATTTCCATATGAATCAATCTACATCAAATTAATTCGATCTAGAATCTCCAAATACATACCAAAATCACATTTTATAGAGAACAGATGCAGTATTTAAACCTAGTATTCGGCCCTTGACGAGTGTTAACTCGCACCTTCTCCGTGCCTAGTAACACAAGGTATGCCAGTGCGCCTTTTGAATATCTCAAATCATAATCGGTTGGCCTGTAAATCACTAAGTACACTAGCATTTGTCCCAGTCATTTTCTAAATGAGATCGGCATACAACAGGCTGACCTTTTCACATATGATTGCCTCCGAAACAGAATAGCCATCGGACTGTTTTTGATTTATACAAAGTAATAATAACTATTCGACGCCTTCAATTGTTTGCGAACTATGTTTCGTTAGCACAATCATGTCTTTCGCTACATTAGCCTCTTATTGCTTCCATTATCGCCACGATAACACTTATCGTGGATGACGACTTCCGATACATGCGGCCAATTTCAGCAATCTTAATGCCGCTCATGGTGTTTATTATTAGCATGAGATGCTTACACAACGTAAAACAAAACTGAGCAGAAGAATATGTGGGTCCCTTTGTTTTCGCAAAATTAGCAGCAAGGTCATGTCAGCACATCGACGAAAACCGAAGCCAATTTTTCCCTAACAAATCGACGAAAACCCAAGGCAACGACAACCGAGGCGTGACTGCATTTGACAACGGGGGGGGGGGGGGGGGGGGGGGGGGGGGGGCTAATAAGACAAAGGCTATTGCCAATCACATCCACAATAGTAACATTAGTGTTGAGGAAAACACCGCTGAACAAGTTTACAGGCGTGAACAGGGGGAGCGATTAATCACTACGCACAATATGTCCCAAAGCTTTTCACGGCTCTGAAACGTGGACTCGAAAATAAACGAAATAACTATAAAGTGGCAGCGTTTATGAGTGGTGTTATCACAAGAGGAAGACACAGGATGGAAAGGAAGGAGACTAAATATGTTTACAATATTTACCTTTAGTAACTGCGAAGAGACTTTTACAAAACAATAATCCACCGGGAACATCACGTGATGATAGACTATTGCTGCGATTAATGATTGATGTAGCAATTACGCCAATGGCTGCAATCACCAATTGTCTATTACTCACCTATTACCTGCAAAATTTCGGTTTCACACAATTGGTGAACTAAGGTATGCCTACCCAGCATATGAAGACAGGATTCGGCAGACTGCGAGGAAGAAATAATTAATGATTCAACGGGCAAGACGGCGTTTACCTGCAAAGCGTTGTGGAACGTGACGAGCACAGCAAGGCAGGTAGCGCACCCTGGTCATCCACTGCATTTGTATTCGTACCCAGTCGTCTTGACTTGTCTTGCCACTAGATTCAGATAGACTCCGGCGAGAGCGTCTGGTCAACGAATTGCACAACTCTTCCACACTTTAATCCAATTCATCATGCAAGTCATTCTTCATCCACCTTCACTGGATTAAGTGAATGATCATCATCATTCTTGATAGAGAAACAACTGACGCCTACAAACTTAACACCATTCACACTTGAAACTTTGGTTACAAATAAGCAGTTGACGGTGACTTAAATACTGGTTGCCATAACTAAAAGGTCATCAAATTGTTTAACATACTGTCTAATGTTTAAATGAGCCCACTTAATTAGGAACCCGCAAGGCCCACATGCCATCGGACGAACTGACGCCCTGGCCAGTCCGCCACTCGTTACTATACCAGAATTCAAACCTGCCACCTCCAAATGACGGTAGCGTCTTGTTGCAGGAAAAGTGCACTTCTAAGCTAGCCCAATTCACGTATGTGACGTCTTAGTGGCCTCAAAGGTTCGAACGGTTGAACATTAAGCTCAAAACGTTAAAAATTGGGCAAACAGGAACGTCTAACATTCTGCAATAAAAATCTAAGTTCAGCCATTCAGTAACTAAGAGTACCATGCCTAAAGTAAAACACATTCTTAGTTGTGGAGTAACGTACAGTTATATGAATACAATTAAACCACACTCTTAGTCGTGGAGTAACGAACATTAACATGCATACAGTAAAAACACATTCTTAGTCGCAGAGTAACGAACAATAACATGCCTACAGTAAAAACACATTCTCAGTAGCGAAGTAGTGGACAGTATAATGCCTACAGTAACATCTCACTATTAGTCTTAGGGTAACGAACAGTAACATACGTACAGCAAAACCTCACGTTATCGTTGAGTAACGAACAGTTTAGCTTAGTTTAGTTTAGTCGACGGATCAACATCACGGCACACGGGTGTAACCCACAAATATTCCGTTCTACTCCTATCTCAAGCCGGAGTCCGGAGAATCTCAGCTCAGTGCACGAACCCCGTAGTACCGGCGAGGATCCTGAAATACTTTGGTTAGATTTTTAACTCGAAACTTTCCCCGGGCAGTGCCGATAGGCTACTTTTTCGATTTCCAACTTCCAAAGGAATTTTTTACGTGCGCAACAATATACACGGGCGTCCGATCTCACTACCCAGAGACCAGAGGAAATTTTTTTTACCATAAGTCAACATGAAAAAAATTGCGGTCCTCACCGGGGCTTGAACTCGGGACCTCCAGCACTCGAGGCGAACACCATACCTCGAGACCACACAGTTACAAGCCTATAGTAAAAACACATTCTTATTCGCGGAGTAACGAACAGTAAGGTTCCTACATTAATAACACACTCTTAGTCGTTGAGAAACGAATAGTTACATGCCTACAGTAAATAAACACTCTTAGTCGTGGAGCAAGAAACAGTAACATGCCTACAGTAAAATCACACTCTTAATAGTGGACTAAGTAAAGTGTAAATTCAAGGACCTTTTTTTACTCGACTTATGCTCACTTGGCATATGGTGTTAAACCATTCTTGTATAGACAAGCCTGCTCTCGCTGGCTGATATGATCAGTGGCAAGCGGGATTGTTGTAAGATTGCACACATTAATGTGTCTCCTGTAACAAACATTAATGTGGCTCCTGTGACAAACAATAATGTGTCTCCTGTAATAAACATTAATGTGTCTCCTGTAAGAAACATTAACGCGCCTGCTGTAACAAACATTAACTTGTCTAGTGTAACAATCATAACGTGTATACTGTAACAAACATGAATGTGTCTCCTGTAACATACATTATCGTGTAACTAGTAACGTACATTAACGTGTCTACTGTAACAAACTTTACAGTGTCTCATGTAACAAACGTCATTATTTCCAATGTAACAAACATTGACATGTTTAATGTAACAAACGGTAAAATGATGACATCACGTGTCTATATCTAATTTATTCCTCCAGGTAATTACTGTAAATATGGAGAACCCATTTTACAATGACGAGGACCTATTAGTTGGTATAATTAATGTATAATATCAGGGCTACTTGATACATACATCAATGACACTTTTAACAACCAAACTCTTGCACCAAAAGATTAACGTCATTTATGTATAAACCGTGAATACTGATAACAATAAGCAGCCATCTCATGTTATGTCGTACGCCCACCTTGTTGCTGTATATACATATATTTAACGTGACAGACTTGCATGTTATTTTCTGTGGTGACTTCAACGCTAAAGGCAGATCATGGGGAAACACTTCCTCCAATACACAAGGGGAGGAGCTCGAGACTGCACTAGAAACCATTGACCTGGTTTGTATCAACAGTGGCTGTGTCACCAGGACAGCAAGCCGTCCGGGCGATGAGGACAGTGCTATTGATCTGGCGCTAGTTTCACCTTCACTCATTACAGTGTGTAGATGGGGTGTCCTAGGACACCATGGCAGCGACCACCACCCTTGCAGCATACTGGTGGAGAAAGGCAGAACCAGGCAGCACAAGCTAAAGGTAAAGACGTTCCAGTATGACAGTACAGGGCAAGATGTGGTGAGTAAAATAAGACGTGACAAGCGCAGAACGTTTCAGGGCAGGACAAAAAGCTGGGAGCAGCCACCGTGGTGGAGTTTCGAGGTGGAGAAGGCTTGGGGGGGGGGGGGGGATAAGCGTAGTGCTGTAAGGAGATGGCAAAATGCCAAGAAGAACAGAGCTGGTCATCCTAGTCCTTGCTTGCACTTAGAAAGAGAGATGCACACAAAAGTAAGCTACTTCAAAAAACTGGTCAAGGGTGTTAAAAGCGAAAAATGGGCAGAGTTGTGTCAAAGAGTAAGCACAGACAAGTCACTGAAATTGTTCTGGAGACTACATAAAAGCATGAGTGGTGTAGTCAAGAATAAGAGCATTTCTGACTTCCAAGGTGCTGACCTCATCTGGCAGAGGACTGACGAGGACAAGGGCAAAGCCCTCTTTGAACGCTACCTTGAGCAGAGCAACCAGACAGACATTGGAGGCCGAAATCTGGACAAGGAGGTCACCTCAGACAGATGCAAGGCCCAGAACACCTCGGATGAAGACACAGTGACAGTGAAAGAAATCAAGGCTGTGCTTCGACGATCAAAAAACAGTGCTCCAGGTCCTGATGGCATAAGATACGACGACATAAATAGGTGTACCGACAATGAGCTAGAGAAACTAGCAGACATGTACAACAACATTATAGGGAGTGCTAGCATCAAGGAGGAATGGTTACACAGCTATCTGATTCCCTTTCCGAAGCCTGACAAAGACCACAAAATAATTCAGGGATATCGAATTATAACCATGCAGAATACAATAGGCAAGCTGCTGGAGAAGGTAATTGCCAGGAAAATTAATATCAAGCCAACTAGAGAGGCAAGGTGTTGTCCCACCTACCCTGGGTGGGTACCGTCCAAAAAGAGAAACCTGGACCAATGCAGCAGTCTTTGCCCAGGATGTCTATGAAGGTTTCCACGCAGGCACTGAAACCGTTGCTGCAGCGATTGATCTTGAGGACGCATACAACAGAGTACCACTGGATTTTTTAATGTTTCAGCTTCTCGAACTAAACGTAAGTCCATTCCTCCTTAGTTGGATCGCTGCAGCCCTCTTCCAACGGAAAGTAGTTTTTAGATGTCGCAGTTGGACTTCGGAACCAACAACAATACATCCTGGCCTACCACAGGGATCACCATTATCTCCGGTACTGTTCAACGCCTACACAGTGAGAATCACCAGTGAGCAGATCACTGGACCTGGCAGGACATTGTCATATGCCGATGATGTTTTAGTGTATCGTCAGGGTAAGGATAGAGAGGAGGTTGCTGTGGAACTACAAACCGAACTCAATCGCATAAGTACTTGGTGTGATGAAGCTGGGGCAATGGTCAACCCAACAAAGGCAACAGTGACTTGGTTCTCGTTGAATAATCATATTGTCAACACTCCAACACCAACTGTAATGCTGTGTTCAGAGACGGTGGAAAGAACGCAGGCAATGAATTACCTGGGGATACGGTTTGATCGAAGCCTTGCTTATAATGTGCACATAGACCAGGTGATAACAAAGGCCAAGCGGGGTTTGGCAGCGATGCGGGTGATGGCGGCAGCAAACTGTGAGCAGCGCCATCTATGTCTTCTGTACGAGGGGCTGGTCATGTCTGTTTTGGAGTATGCAATGGCAATCCTGACTCTCAGCCATAAGCAGATAGAAAGGATGGAAAGGATACAGAATGAAGCTATGCGCATTATTCTTGGATGTACAAGAGATACAGCATGCAGGGCGATGCGCTACCTTCTTGATTTTCCAACCATTGAAGAGAGAATACAAGGTTGCAGGGCACGCGCCTACCTCAGAATTAACGCAAACACACAACATCCACTGCATAGTGAAATTAGGAAGGTGAAGGGCAGCAGGTTAAAAAGAGGAAGGTCGTGGATGGGTCAAGCCGAAGACATTCTTCAACAGGTGTGTTCACTTGAGGACTTAGAACCTGGCGAGGAGTGGGTGCAAGTGCCAACAGACTTCTGCACATCCTTTTCAGTTTGCATCCAACTAGATAGAAAATGCAGACAAGAAAATCCGGCTGCTGTTGAGGCTGAAGTACAAGCGTTGATTTTCGAGAATTCGCTAGACGGTGACGCGGTCATCTACACAGATGGGTCGGTCGTCCGACATGTGAGAAGCTCATGGGCCTTTACAGCTCGGGCCGGAGGGAGAATTGTGAAGGAGGACTCTGGTGCTTTCACTGAAACCACAAGTAGCCTGACCATGGAAGTCATAGCAGTAAGTAAAGCAATAACATGGCTCGAGACACAGACATTCACTAGGGCTTGTTTCCTCAGCGACTCAATGAACATGATCAAGAGGATAGAGGAGGGATCGATCCGAAGAGAATGGTTGCTGCCTCTGGAGCGGTCTCGACTGGCAAAGATTAGTTTCATCTTCGTGCCAGGGCATGCGGGAGTACAAGGAAATGAGCGGGCTGACAAGCTCGCAGGTGAGGCTACTGTGGAGGGCGGACGCGCCATGGACCAGGCTGACATCCTGAATGCTCTACGAGAAGTAAGACTTTTGCGAGAACCAAGTGATGACTGTGAATCTACAACAATGGCCAGACTGCGAGAGCAGCAAATTAAAAGAGGGGTGGCCAAACAAGAACACTACGCAGGAAGCCAAAGAAGATTGATAAACCAACACAGAACTGGCGTCGTTAGCCGCTACACGCTGCGGGATTTGCTGAGGAGGGGATCCGAGCACTTATGGACTGAATGGTTCGATGTGCAATGAGGATGATCTGTCGACTAACTAACTAACTAACTAGGTAATGTTGATTAGGGATACACGACACCTTCTTTCGAGCTGTTGTTATATTGTTTCATATTTCCAAACTGGTGTTTATATAATGATAAATATATGTGATGAAATAATTTTAGAGACCATTGCAATATACATAATTCATGCATACACAATTGTCTCCCCCTCGTTGGCTCTTCTATTTATTACCTGTCTCTGACTACTTTGTTTTTCATTTGGCGAGAAAACTGGACACCATGCAGCCTCTCAGACTGTGCACATTTCTGGCTTTCATTGCAGTACTCAGTGCCTCCGGTTAGTAGAGAAGTATGAATTCAAAATAGTAGATACTAATTGCGCATGTGTGTGTGTGTGTGTGTGTGTGTGTGTGTGTGTTGTGGGTGTGTATGTGTGAGTGTGTGTGTGGGTGGGTGTGTGAGTGTGTGTGTGTAATAGGTGAAAGTTTCGACATTATTACACCGGGTTATACCCTCATGATAAGAGTTACGCGAAGCCTTGGGTGCATTTGGTTGCTGAAGTTGTAGAGCAGCTGACAAATCGGTGTAGGTTATCGTCTCCAATATCAAGACGGTAGGCAGTGGATCTCATTTTGGAGACAATGGCTACGGCCACCGACCAGTATATCACTGCAAAAAAGGAAAACAATGACACACTACCTTCTTTAAATATTACGAGATAGTAATGTTTTGTGCAAAAGAGAATAAGAGAAGCGGCCTTAATGGGTGTTCCAAATGAACAGCCTCTCGGGGTAGGGGTAGTCATGCGCACCAGGTTACCGAAGAAATCAGGAGCCTGGAATGTGATGAGCATCGAACAATTAGCGTAATGAACCACGTCACAAAGATGTTCTTAAGAGTCATCCTGCAAAGAATTAGCAAGCTAATCCAACCCAAAATAGGCTAAGAAAAACACGTGTTTGTAGAAGGGAAGGATACACTCAGTGTTGCGTATGTGTTGAGAACATTATCTTAGCGTTCAATAGATACTAAATAGAGGCACACGTCTTTGCTTTATTGACCACATAAGGGCTTTCGATAAAGTACGACATGTTACCTCTATCAAGATGCTTGCAGAACTACCTATTGGTGTGAAATACCTCAAACTTGTAAATCACATATATTGGAAACAACAAGCTGTCCTAAAGATTGATAATGAAGTATATAGATATCACCCAATTAAGAGAGGTGCAGGACAGGGATGCGAAATGTCTCCAGATCGTGTGTTCGTATACAGTGAACGTATTTGTATATATACATTTGCGATTAAACACCATTGGGGGTGGGAGGGGGGGAACAGACAGACAGACAGACAGACAGACAGACAGACAGACAGAGTGAGACAGATAAAGAAAGAGAGACAGAGATTAATTTTGTAAAATACATAAGACTGCAAGCATACTCCAGGTCCAATACCACCATATCCGTTTCCAGTCTGTGTTGGAATCCTCGATTAACACCACGTGCCCAAATGCAAACATATTCCAAGACTCTTCCATTGGTCAGTAGTTTCCTACGATTTCCAGGTGTAAAACTGCTTTTCTGGTTACCATCTTTTGTAGCAGTGTATCATCATAATGCACCACCCCGATGGGCGTGGGCGGTTATGATTGGCCGTCTCATACAAACACCAATCTCACATCAGGTCTGGGTTTGTTGTCCCGGTCTGCTATGCTATAAAGACATGCAGCAATTATTCGCTTTGTCTTCTGCTTGCTATTTCCCCATCAAGTTTCAGAGTTGTCGCTGTATCTTCAGGCATATTTCTATGAATACGTCACCGATGATATACGTGTATACTTTCTCATGGAAAGCATTTCTGGCAATAAGACACAGAAGGTAAGAAAGAAAGCACTGATATGGTATATATAATTCGTTTTTCTTTATGTCAGCGAATCATAGAAAGTTAATGAACAAATTAGGAAAAGCTTGGAGTAACGGAGATGTAGTTCCTAAGACGAATGCTGGGATTTCCTGCCACTCAATCAAGCAGGTGCCGTCTCCACAATGAAGGTTGGCTGCATTGGATCTCTAGCACTGTCTGCCTCTCGTCCTGACTTACATTATGTAATATTGATGTTCGTCCATCTCTTGATGGTATCTTCCCACTTGTATCATTGTCTGCCTCTTGCCCGCTTTCTCTCAACCTTGCCCTCTAGTATAGTTTTTTTTAAAATAAAAGTGGTATGTATTTGAGCGTGGCTGAAATATTGCACTTGTCTCTTTTTTATTTCTTTCATCAACTTTCTTTTCATTTCCAGTTTATCTAGAATCTCTGTACTTTATTGTTTTTGTTTCTATGAAATACGACATTTTGTTCTGTATGTCCACAATCCCAGGACCTGTGTTCGACTTTCCGTTTTCTTGTTCAATGTTTTCTTGTACAGGCTTCAGCGCCATATCATCATGCGTCATGGTAGGGCGGACCAGGTCATAAGCTTTGTTTGGCTGCTAGTCTAGGATCGAAGCTCCAGCAGGCTTACAGTTAAAGCTTTCCTTTGCTGATCGGAAGCTTCGGCATCTTGTCTTGTTCGAGATATATTGGTGTTACCTTTCCTCAGGAGTGAACTGGGTAGGTCAAGAGAGGGATCATTCTGCATGGGAAACACATGGTCGATATATTTCAGACAAGGCTTTGTGCTATGTAGAGGTATAACTCCATCCCTGGTCTTAACCCGTCTCGGAATCAAAGCGAGAGGTAGAAGTTACGGACTATGTCCTTTTAACTGGCGTAGACATGGGGCGCCACGGGTTGCCTCTGACGGTGGCAGACACCTACAGGTGTCACTAATCAGCTACGCCCACCTCGAGCTTGGCCGCCCCTGGCCAATTGGGTGCTGATCAGCCACAGACTGCCTGCGTCAATTGGTGCTTTGGGGCTGGGGACACAATCTGATTCGCAGGCTGTACAACCAATGAGCCAGGTACTAAAAGTTAGTTGCATATCCTTTACAGGACGTTGAAGTCAAAATCATAATATATTTATGTTGTGATGTCTTGGAAAGTTTACGTCCAGTAGTTTACCATTGCTTTTCTGAACGACCAGCACCCATACCATTTCCTTAAAAAGAAAAAAAAAACGCAACGCGCTCTGTTGCCAAATCGGTCGCAGCTGTGTTTTAAACGCAGATATGCGGGATCACGAACCGCGTCCGTAATCCCATTGCAGAGCCGGCAGCCAGTTACTACCCCAAAAAAAAAAAAATTTAAAGCTCAAGCTACGGCTTGCAACACGGCACGTTAGAACCATTTGTCGATGATTTTCCATGGATCTGACGAATATTGATGATGCGATTTTAAAAAAAAAATGGCTGCGATTAATGTCGAACTCAATCGTCTCATCATTGATATTACTGGCCTGCAGGAGACTCACTTCGTTGAGGAAGGGTCGCTCAGGGAAATCAATTACACCTTTTTATTTTGGCAAGGAAGTAAACAGACAGAGAAGAGGACAGGAAGTAATCAGACAACATGGAGCGGGCTTTGCAATTGTCTTGTCCTCCTTTAAAGTGTCGTCCCTGGAGTGAGGAGATCCGACACCCACATTATAATATTATTTTTTTCCCCCTCAATATTCTGGAGAATCCACCAGCTTCCGTCCAACACACTCCATCAGCCTATGGACACCCTTTTCCTATCACTCTCACACTGTCGTACTATGCCCCCTTCTCATACTTCCCCCAACGCAACATACTCAACAACTCTTGCTTCTAGAAATTAATAAAGATTAATTTTATTAAAATAAAAGTGTAACGTGTATGAGACGTGTATGCGAAGAAAATGTGTGACGTGTTCTATAAAGTGTGTAGACTCTGTCTCTCAGACATCAACTCAGTCAGCTGATCACAGCAAAGATAGACCACAGCACGTTTCGTCAGAACAAGTACGTCTCACCCGTTGCCGAAACCATCTTGCCGGATACTGCTTTGCCTCTGTAGACCTCTGGTAATCCAATTTCATGAACATCCGAAATAGACACCGGTGGTATTAACAGTTAATCATGGACCGGTTGCACTCTACACAATGTCCGTTCCTAATGTTCCTAAACAAACTGCACAAGTCTTTTGCAGTGTGTACGCAGTTAGTTAGTTAGTTAGTTAGTCGACAGATCATCCTCGTTGCACATCGAACCACTCAGTTCATAAGGCTACTTACTAATGTTAATTGTTACTGTACTGGATTGATCCTCACTCGTGTCTATCCAGCCTCACATATAATGTCATGTGTTCTATTACACGAGATTATATAACTCTAGGTAACTATTAGACCCAATGTCTTCAGCCCGCCACCACTGTCTGATGATGTGTGGTGCATCAGTACGCATTAACCTGCTTTTAGCTTTCAGTTACGTTCTGTCTGCACTTTATTGATGGTTGAACGGGTGTTCTTCCGAATGGGTTTTTTTAAAACTTGTTGAGTTTCCTTGGATCTGGTAGGGAACCTAGGATAGAAACAACACATCTGGTGATAGTACTAGTCACTGATCCTTTTGGCTGAGTGTAAGCCTATCACCTTGCCTACTGATCTTTAGCTAACTAGACTTAGTCATAGAGCAGATTAGCTACCCACCTAGAGTCGAATCAGGCTATGGACAAAGAAAAAATATCAGCAAACAGAATGCGGAACCCCGCCCACCAGGGACACCTACGGGAAGATCCCAATTATCCTTCATTACTCAACTAGTAAAGCTTATCAACACTTCACTAATCTATTCTAGCTAACAGAGCCAAGTATCACTTCACTACTCTAGCTAGTTTCCACTAACAGTGCTAATCATCACACTATAGTTTAACAAGGCTACTGCCTAAAGTAATTATAACGAATATATTATAATAGGTTATACCTTAAATGGCACTACTGCAGTCCTATCAATCATATCTACATCTGCCATTATAGGCACGTGCAAAATTAGTCACTAATTAACACACGGTAGATATTATTTCCACTAAGCACTGCAGTGCCCTGGCACTCTTGACTAGAGCATTATTCAAGTCCACCCTAGTTGATCTCAACTCGAGTTTATATGGCAAACTACCAAAGTTGTCCACGTGACGTTATCCTTTACTCCCTCACACAGGTGGCACAGTGGCAAATCATCCCCTGTCAAGAACTATTTTCCTGGCTTAAATCCTGTCAAAGTTGTCCGTAATTGCCTAGATTCTCAAAACAAGCCAGCTAGTTTCTGTAAACTCCCAACAAAGAGTTTCGATACCAAGCTGCCAATCATCTTGATGTTCCGGAAACCAAGAATTGACAGATGCACTGTTTTCCGTACTAGGTACTTCCGTTTTACATCTGCCCCTGTGATCTCACGGCTTCCATCTGCATTCAAATGTTGACAAACTTGTCACTCTTCTGTTCCGTGGTGACAATCCCAGCAGCCATTTCCGTCTGATGTCCGGCAGTATAGATGACAAACGGAACCATTCCATATCCTTCTCCCTCACCACCAAATGTGTTTATGGGCTGACACGATGTAACCTGTACAACTGTGTTTACTCTGTTAGTACAAATAGATGTCGCTGGTCGATCGTCCGCTTAATCCGAAAATCCTCTGTAATAATCAACCGGATAAACACACGGTTTCATTTTGTGACAGCAATGAAGAATTTGTTACTGTCATTGATTGAATTTCCAGCTGGCTGAAATAAAAGATTATTATCCTTGCACTTAGCAACCACTTGTGGGTTTACCACCATCATTACTACATATGCACCGACATTCCTACAGTTAGACTCTGTGGTCAAGATGGTGGCCTCTATAATTTTCAGAGATTGCATACTGAGACCAAAATTAAGAGTGTATTGAACATTGAGCTGCTGTGAGCAGATGTTGCTGCAAGTACGATCCACTCTGAGGGAAAATTACAACGTATATCATCTGCATTCTTCAATGATTGTTCTGAATTTGGTTTAACAATTAGCAAAAAGAAGACACAGATTATGTCACAAGGTGCACATGGGGTACCATAAATCTTTATTGACGTCGCCGAACTAGAGATAGTAGACCATTTTACATATCTAGGATCAGTGGTAAATAGCAAATTATCCATCGATTAGGAAATCAACATCAACACTGATAAGGCAGCAGCAACAATGAACAGGTTAACAAAAAAATATGGGAGAATAGGAAGTTTACTGCCAAAACAAAACTCCTTGTCTATCAAGCCTGTGTCCTTAATACGTTTCTTTAGGGCAGTGAGCCCTGGTCACTCACACCAAGAGAAACGTTTAAACAGCTTTCATATGCGGTGTGTGCGAAAAATACTTGGTATTAATTGGACAGAAACGATCCCAAATACTGAATTATTGGAAAGATCAGTTTGTGTGACGGTGTGTTCCATGCTCATTCTTCGCAGATTTAGATGGATATAACAAGTTAGGAGGATGAATGATGGTAGAAGTGCAAACGACATATATGTTGGTGAAGTATAAATGGGTAAGAGCCGTCTCCGTGGCCAAAGGCTTGCGAACGCGGTTCGTGAGCAGCTTACCAAGCGTTCGAAACGCAGCCGCAACCGATTTGTGCAGCAGACCGTGTTGCGTTGTGTTATAACGTCTTGGTATGGGAGCCTGCCATTCAGAAAGCAATGGCAAACTACTGGACGGAACATTTGCCTAGTACATCAACAGCAACTCAAAATGCTGGTGTTGACTGCAACGTCCTACAATGGATATACAACATAACAAACGAGAGATCTCGGGGTCGGTCTCTACTACGATACAAAGATATGTGTATGCGGGACATGATTGATACAGGTAATGCTAATGCACATTGGGAGCAAGTCGCCACCGTCGTGTTGCATGTAGGGCAACTATCAGAAATGGAATAAAGATAAGGGAGTAAACGATTGCAGGTTGGTCACACACTGAGCGCGTAAGGCGTAACATGGTGTGTGATGGTGAAAATGACGATGTGTTCACATGTATACATTGTGGACAAACATATGCAGCGCGAATTGTTCTGGTCAGCCACATTCGGTACCGTCAGGGTTGTAGTTATTATGCCTTTTTTTATAGCACAGTATAACAAACTATCGCCTGTCAAGACGGCAAAGTGCCAATATAAAGTAGATAGAGGCCGTTGTTCTGCTTATTTGCTACACCATATGCATGATTCATTATATGTTGCATTGTTGTGCGTATTATTATGAATATATGAACGTTGCCATCATTGTAGCAGATTTACTAAATGAAAGCAAGTACATCCTGTGAATTAATTATCACTAATCTACAACAGAACCGTCAAAGAAGGTGTCGGACTTTGTAAGCATTGTCAACGGTGACTACGACAACAAAGAGCAGACACAGGAAGACGGAGATGACCATCCTTTCGTCCAAGTCAGGCTTATACCTGTGGATATAAAATGTTTGCGACCGGCAAGTGGATATGTCTGGTCTTGTTTTGTTTGTTGTTCTCTGTGACTAACTGTATGAATATCTTTATGTTTCAACAATGAAGAAACAAACAATAGAATGCACAGTGTATTTCCTGGAAAATGCCTCTACATCTCTTCAGGAACATACTGCAGAAGTCACACAAAATTAAGCTACAGCAAAAACATAAATCCTTCACGCTCAAATGTAGAAAATAAAAATTCCCACTGTAATGTTAATTGTCTACCTCTGTATTTTTTAAGCTGACTAACATGTCTGCTTCTTTACACAGAAATATCGTTGTCACATAAATAGCAATTGTCTCAGCTTATCTTCTCTGTCCAATTCTTTCTCTGGGAATATCAAACAATTACTTCGACAATATACAGAGACACGGCTCCTTGTTAAACAATTTTCTGAAGAGCAGAAGAAACTGGGAAGAGAACGCTACACGTGGATGAACAGCATCAGGAGAGGGGCTTGAAGTGGCGTGAGGAAGCATGACAGAGAATTGGGACGTGTAAGTGTTTGATTGTGTGTGTGTGTGTGTGTGTGTATCTGTCTGTCTGTGTGCGTGCGTGCGTGCGTGCGTGCGTGTGTGTGTGGTGTGTGTGTGTGTGTGTGTGTCTTGTGTGGTTTCTGTGTACCAGGGAAGGATATATATCAATGAGTTTGTAGTTCTAGAAGTTAACAAGTATATATACTTAACCGTTACAAATGACAAATAAAAATTTAGCATACTTACACGTGTCAAATTTCATTATGTGTTTAGGAGACTGGCTTTTTTGTGTGTTACTACTGACGATGAAATATGTAATACTGTGGAGAGGACATGTCATCAATGTGGGCATGCTCTCAGTCCGTGTACGTTAGGCTATCAGGAAGTCCGTTTACGTTGGGCTCACAGGAAGTCTGTGTACGCTAGGCTCTCAGGAAGTTTGTATACACTAGGCTCTCAGGAACTCCGTGTATGCTAGACTCTCAGCCAGTCTACGTACGCTAGGCTGTCAGGAAGTCTGTGTAAACTAGTTCTCACCCAATCCGTGTACGCTAGGCTTTCAGCCAGACCGTGTACGCTAGGTTCTTAGCTAGTCCGTGTACGCCATACTCTCAGCCAGTCCGTGCACGCCATGCTGGGTCCTACTGTTATCATTTCCTAATATGGCCACCAGATGTGAAGTCCCAGTGCCAGCCTTGTAAACCTCGCTGATTTTCTGTGTTGGAGATGGGAAGGGGAACCTTGCAGCATAATTCCTGGGGAGATTGTCTTCTGTATGGCACCAGGAGAAACGTATCTACAACAACCTGTCTCCAACAGATGCAAGTCTTGTTCATGGCCCAGATGATCTGGACGTCAATGTATCTGACTTAAGCGTTGCAGATGAGTCTTTGAAAGGATGCCTCAACCACACAACAATCATAGAAGACACCACGTGTTTTATCTTTTTATCTGACATCAAGTCCATGACTAGTGATAAGAACATTCGTTGTTATATTATGGTATAATTAAATACAGTTGTATTAATTCAGCTTTAATATGATGTTTATGGTAAACGTGTATCGTATATATATATCATCAGTATTTAGCAAGTCATTTCTAGAACGCCCCTCTCATCATGACCCCCAGCAAAGATTCAAAGCATCCCCCATTTCACCTTCCTCGTGTCATTATCACGCCCCGAGTGTCTTCAAATCACGCCCCGAGTGTCTTCAATATCACGTGTCTAACGTAATGTCAGTCAACCAAAGACACCCCACCTTCCATTACTGCTATTTCTATGTCACTGTCAACTTTAATATGGCCAAAGTATTTCACTTTCCCAGAGAAGATGCAGTACATGCGCCAGACTTCTTCACATGTGTATAATGGAAATATTGTGTTGTTGTTGTTTTTTTTAAAAATGGTATTATGAAATTCGTGTATAACATTTAATTTCAAAAGCCACCATCACAAGTATCATCAATAACAGCATCACTCTCAGCGTAGGTCAGTATGGCCGAATGGATACGAACGCGTGGACATAAACATCCGGCTAGCTGATGCCGAGCTATGGGGTTCAACCTCTACACCGGACAGTTGGACTAAAATGTTGACCTATCTTCCTTGACTTGGTAACGTAAATTACAAGTGCCTCTTAAGAAAGGGTGGGTTCGCCTGATGGCGAGGGACACTGTTAATAAAGAAACAAATCCACACGCAAAGTTCAGTCCAGAACTACTAGAAGTAGTATTATGGACTACGCTTGAGTTTAAAGCGAGAGAGTATGTATAATTATCAACAGTTATTTTTTATATACAGACAACAAGTAAAATGACTCGAACATCTTGTGAGAATGAATTCCAATCAGATAAGGTTTTGTACCAACAGCTGATGAAGATAGGTCCATAGAACTATAGTGAGACACAGGCACAAGCGGGCAGTTATTTACAGCGCAGTACAGTCAGGATGAACTCAACGCAGCTTCGACTACACATTTGGCTCCAGGTCTAACATTTCCAGCTGCCTCTAAAACTTCACAGCAAAGTCAATCATCATCATTACTAGACTCTTCATTACCGTTATCTCTTCATCATTACCACTATCATCAAACCCATCATCATCTCGGTCATCATCATCAACAACACATGTTTTCCAACTAATGTTTTGGACTGCACTAAACCACAACTCCCATTCTCTAGAATTCTACTGCTGGAACCTTGCAGTCTAGGCTGACCATAGTTTGGTACATTGTGCTTTAAAGTAAGGCATGCTGACTACAACATATGGCGGTAGACTATGGAGGGTGATCTACGTCCCCGTAGCAAAACCCTGGGCTGAATTGTAGAGACCATGTGCGTCCATGCAGCAGGATCTCTTTCTCTCTCTCTCTCTCTCGTCTCTCTCTCTCTCTCTCTCTTCTCTCTCTCTCTCTCTCTATCTCTCTCTCTTTCTCTCGGCCTGCCCAGTTTACTCCAGCGGCAAGGTAACACCTATACATCTTGATCAAGGCAAGCTACAGAAGCTGGCTCTAACTGTCCGTATGTCGGAGCTTCGATCCTCGACAGTTGCCAACCAATGCTTAGGGCCTGGTCTGCCCTGTCACGACCTTTAGTCTTTAGGTTGTATTTTCTCATACCGGGATAGTGCTTGTAGCCGCCCATTTGTACTCCTCAGCCCGAAGCTGTTGACACTATGTAGGGTGTTGAGTTTGGTAAACGCCGCCCTACATTCGGCGCTAATAGAAAGCATGTAGTACCTTCTGCTGTCATATGGTAGCTCAGTCATATCTGACTAAAATCTGACTACAATTTCTCTAGCACTGTGCATCAATTCCTTTTCTAGTCTTTTTCTATACCATGATGCAGCAATACCCAGACTACATTGTCGACGACTTTCTCTAATTCCTGATATTCTTACAGACAGCGACCTCTTACGGTATCCCCTCTATGACTGACGTCTACCGAGGATTGGTCAACAGGCCCAGAGCCCACCGAGACTTTCTGTTTGGCCGCCCTTCTCAAAGAACGCCCGTAGATTCGCTACTAACGTCTATCCAGTCGGAAGAGCAACTTATTTTGGCTCCTGATTTATTGGCATTCGATAGTTCGACACTACAATGGAAAAAATAAAACACAACAACATAAACACCACGAGTCGTTAATCTGCACAGTTTATTTATGACTTCATAATGACAAGAGACTTGCTCCTGGAGATAATGACATTAGAATACAGTTTACTATGCGGTATGCTACATTATATTCCATGCGACATACCACATTCAGAACGGTCAGCATGTTACAGTAGCAGTGACCACAAAGAATGTCGATATCAGAATTAAGGCTCCTGGCTAGTCACCTTGCGTTAAACGATTCCTTAACTTACTCTCCTTCATTTGTTGCACATCCCGTGCGGTTTTTAATTATGTGGGTAATATTCGATTTGTTATTAGGCATCGGGATAAAATAAGTACACGGATTCTTAACCTCTCAACCCATATTGCGTAATTCTTAAATTGTCAAGGACGTCAAACTCACAGTTAATCCTTAGCTTTTCTACATGTAAAATCGCATAACAGTTCATCTACTAAGTATGTAATGCTAGATGGAGGGATGTTCGTAGAGAATATGTTCTATACACATCAAATGTGAATGTTAGTTTTATATAAAGTGTATTCTTATATTGTTATAGGACCCAGTTCTTTTTGTGGAAGAAGCCCTCAATGGAGTTATCAGAGTCCTAAATCTGGCTGGGATTAAAGATGGCATCAATGATACAATTTCTGAGAATATTTACAACTTCACTGACCATACTAAATACAAGTTAGTAGTCTGTCTGTGCAGTTGATATAATTTATTTGGGAGCGATCGTTGACATAGCTACATACATAGTAACAAACAATAAATGTGCCAGAAAATCACAATTAATGAATTGCTAATGATAGAAAACCGTTACCACGGGACAAATTTATCAAACTACCTAAGTAAACGTTCATGGAGATTCTTCTCCTTCTCATCATCATCACCAGATTTATTAGTCGGAAGACTGGTGTAGACGTTGTTTCACCATGTCACTCCACTGTCTTCTGCTCCCGGCAATTATTTATTGCTTAGCGTATTTGTTCACCCCAATGTATTTGCGTGTTATTGTGGTGTATTTCATTAGTTTAGTATAGCATCTTCAACGTGTTTGTATGTTTATATGATGTATTTCTTCAGCTTTGTATAGATAATCAAATGTCTTTGAATGTGTCAATTATGTGTATTGTATTATATATACATCTCATTTATGTCGGCTTCTGCTATGATACAAAGATATGTGTAAGCGGGACATGATTGATACAGGCATTGATAATGCACACTGGGAGCAAGTTGCCGCTGAACGTGTTGCATGGAAGATATATATCAGAAATGGAAGAAGGACAAAGGAGAAAATTGTTGCACATAAGTCACACACCGAGCGTGTGAGACGTAAGATGGTGCATGCTGGTGGAAATAACTATGTGTTCATATGCATCCACCGTGAACGAACATTTACAGCGGGAATTGGCCTTATCATTCACAATCGCTACCGTCATGGGTTGTAGTTATTATACCTTGTTGAAGCGCAAACTATCGTCTGTCAAGATATATATATATATATATATATATATATATATATATATATATATATATATATATATATATATATATATATATATATATATATATATATATATATATATCTAATGGAATGTATTGAAATGTATGGTGCATATAAAGAGAATCAGGAGGGAACATACACATCATCCTTACTTGCACAACACCAAATGATGAGAAGCGGAGGAAGACAAAGAATGCTGTATGTGGAGAGCTGCGAACTGTCAGCCAGTAAATAATATAAGTAACACCAACGTCCTCAAAACGTGACATGACAGTAAGCATTGGATAATGATGATCGCTGATGCATATTCCATTCTGATTATTTTCGAACGTGATAGTACTCCCCCGATGTGTCTCCACCTTGACGTGGTGGGGGAGCTTGCGTGTCCCATCGACCCCATTTGCTTGCCGATGGATGAAAAACTACATATCGGACAGCTTATGGGATAGGGACCAGACTAAGAGAGACACAACCTGCTGCTCTGCAGGTATAGACTGAGGATAACAGTCAAAAGTTTAAAAGGTGCACGAAGGCAGACGTTTTTGGTCCGGACAAAACTCTTAAGGCTCCCTGTCGAGGGCTGTGGCTGAACGCCTCTAAGCCACAAACCCTCGGATCTGAGAGCCAGGCCGATACCAGTCTACCGGAAACTCTTAAGGTTCACTGTCGAGGGCTGTGGCTGAACGCCTCTAAGCCACAAACCCTCGGATCTGAGAGCCAGGCCGATACCCGTCTACCGGAAAATAGAAACATGATACTGAGCAAGCTACATGCTCAGGTCTGATACATGTTCGAAGGCTCTCAGCTGGGGGATATGAGAGATTCCCGGATGAAGGGGCCTGGCCGTTTCCCGTTCACTGCTGCACGAAGGTAAGGTGCTGAGCCGGCAGCACATGTAGCCTACCTCGTGAGCGAGTACAAAAAAGTCAGAAAAGTGCCCCAGTCGAAGGGTTACGGAAACTGTCTGTATCTAACTCATAGAGAGTGTAGACAAAAGTGGAAGAATGTCTCATCAACGCGAAATGGAACGCACGGTGAGCGAACCTATTGCGTGGTCTGAAGTCACAAGCAAAAGCTTACCGAGTGGATGTCACTCGCAGTCTGACCGCTCCTGGTGTGTGATTGAGCGATCAGTGGCAAGTGGGATGCCCAACACATGGAAGTGAGGAACTAAAGCAGCCATGAGCAGGACGTGGAAACTCCTTGGGTGAGCCCAGTCTCAGAGCAATATGTGCCGGCTCTGCAATTATGGAAGCCTCCTTGGATAGCGAGATAATGCCCATGGTCTGCCCCTGCCTTCCCTTGAGGGCAGACCACGATATCGTTGATCGTTCTATCTTGACCAGCTGAGATGTGGGTGACATTACAACAGTCTAACGTGTCTCGAAACCAGAGGAAGGCTAACCTCACTAAAAAAATGCCCGCCGGAAGTCGGAAGTGTCGTCCTACGGGTGGCAAACTAAAAATTGACACTACGCATTTACGTCCGAGTGAAATGTCTCGTCCGAATGTCTCCCGTGCTAGGAACAGCTCTGACTACCTAGTTTCCGAATGCCGCTCTTGTTCGGAACAGCTCTGACTAGGTAGTTTTCCGAATGTCTGTCGTGCCTGGAACAGCTCTGACGGGCGCAACGACAAGCACATGTGCGAAAACTCGCTGAGTGAATACCTTCTGCAGACCTGTCTGGTTTGTGCGGGAACGGCCCGGGGCGAACGAAAAGCCCAATATATTGAAGTGAGGAATTAAAGCAGCCATGAGCATGACGTGACCATTCCCTCGGTGAGCCCAGTATCAGGGCGCTGTGTGTCGGCCCTGCAACTATGGAAGCAACCTAGGATGGCGGAAAATGCTATGGACTGTGCCTTCCTTCTCTTGAGGGATGACCGAAGTCCTCGACTGTTCGAACTTGACCAGCTGGGATGTGGATGGTACCACAAAAGTGATTCTCCCAGGATTGCTAACCTGGTCAAAAATGCACGCGAAAGCCGGATGTGTGACCTAAGGGTTTTCAACCCAAGGGTGCCTAACGCACACCGCAATCACATCTGAAAAAACACTCCGGACGAACGAAAAGAAGAAGAACGTGATAGTACAACTTAACATTTCATCATGTATTTAATTAATTTTAAAACACGCATATTGTACATTAATTTCACATACCATTCAATGTTATCCCCATGTTGTGTTACTACAGGCCAGGAGAATATGATGTTGAGAATCTGTCCAACTTCTCGTGTGGAGATCTTCAAGGAGACGGACACTGCATTGCGTCATACCAAGTTTCCAGCAATGGAAACGTATTTGGGGACTATCCGCTATGTGGTATAACGGTAAACAAGGTCAGTTTTTACACCTAAGATTGTATAATTTCGAATACATAAACTTCGTCTCAGAGGTTCGTTTCCTGACTCCGTCTTTCGGTTCGCAAGCTCAAGTAATGACTCCTGGCGGCGTGGATTGCGGAGTGGGGGGGGGGGGGGGGGGGGGCGATGCCATTGCATGAGCTATGAAATACGTGTTTTGTGAGACGCTTTCGCCAGCCGATCTGTTGAAAGAGACCGAGTCATATGGGATACATTATAATGCGATGAAGGCAGTCGGCATAATACTGAACACAGCACACACTGGGTGCTCATCGCTGGTCTTTAAATTTATGTACTCTTGTTAATATGTGAACACGTAACCCACATGGGACGACCGAGATACAACTGGAAATATACTACTCAGGTTATAGTACAGTAAAGTCAAGCATTGTTTCACATACCTCGAAGTACATGGGGCATATTGTCACCATCATCATGGTCATGTGCCCTGCAACTGACGCAGGAGTTCTTGTCTCTCTACAGATTGCTATCCTTGGTGTTCTGGATCATCTGCCACGGATATTCCCCACTGTCACCGTTTCTGTCCACCCTGCATCATTTCACTCACCTTGATTATATTCCTAGTGAACTGTCCATTTGCCGTGTTGTTCTCTAATGCCTTTCCTCTCGCCACATTAGAAAAAAATATTGTTTGTCTCTTACTTATATGTGTATCTAATGATCTAGTTTCGTTAGTGTCTCCCAGGCAATCGTTGTCAGTTATTCTGATAGACCACAGTATTCGCAACATTCGTCTCAGGAACTACATGTCTAGTTCTTCTAAGCAATTCCTGATCTGTTCATTCATATTCCATAACTCATTGCTCGTATAGTGTGCCAGACCAATATGTGTACAAACAGACGTGCACCCAGTGTGTGCTGCCTTCAATGTTATGCCGGCTGTCTTTACTTCCCACGACATTTTCTAGTACACAATTTAGACTGAATCGACCTCTGGCTTTTACAATATCCTCCCCGATGTAGATTCGAACATATAACCACATGGCCGGCAGGTGAGCGTTTAGCCACTACACTGTTTAATATGGTCAGCGTTTATAATTTATGAGACGTCATGCAGTGTGTGAGCCAGAGTTTGCGAATATTCAAATCTCGTACACTTTTTACTGTTTGATTGCCATCATGTTATATCCACAGATATTGAGCCTTAAAGACTGTTTTAGTTAATGTATCGTTTTATTGTGAACATTAACCCACATTTCGTGGACATGAAGGGATTTAAAATTTTGTTGCCATGCAGTTCTGCCCTTCGTCATTAACCTATTAAGACGGTACCCCACCCACACACACACGCACACACGCACGCACGCACGCACGCGCACATACAGACAGACACACACACACCCACCCACCCACACACACACACGCGCACACGCGCAGACGCGCACACACACAATAAGATTGCTGCTGCGGTTATGCGTTCTGTTCGTCTATTTCTTCTTTAACGATCTCGAGCTCGGGAAATCCGACTCTCGAGCGACCATGCTCATGAAATTGTCAGTGCACCACTCTAACCACTACACCAATGTCCGTATATAGTTAAAGTGTGACGTTTGCTATGCACAATGCAATTCTTAAGAAAACTGCATTTATGTAATTTATCGTTATAAGGAAACATGTTTAAGTTATCACCAGAACGACAACGAAACAACATGTTTATAAAAGTTACACGTAGGCCTACCAACTGTTTTCCCACTGCCTGCCAGTAACACACGCTCTTGTGTTGTTGTTTTTTTGTTTTTTTTTTAACGTTCATTAACGCTCACATTTTTCAGAAACATCCAAGATTTACAACTATGCACACGTGTGATACTTTTAGTGGAACGGTGCCAGTGAATTCAGATCAAGCATCACCAGTTGAACCCTACGAATTACGTCTCACGCGTAAGAAGTAAGTAATATTCAAATATCTAGCATAAAACAGTATGACAGGAGACGGCATTACCTTCTTTCTGTTAGCGCCGAATATTGAGTAGCGCTCACCAAACCCGTCAAACCACATTGTGCAAACTTCATCAGGTCGATGAATTCAATTTGGAGTGTACAAGCTTAACCTGTTGTGAGGAAATGCAGTCTAATGGGTAAATATTGTAGCAAAGCAGACCACGTCCTAAGCCTTGGCCAACAATTGTTCTAAGAACGAAGCTCTGATAGGTGGGAATTTAGAGCATTGCACTACATGTCTGGCAGCCTCTGCAGCTTGTATTCTTCCAGATGTATCGTTGCTACCTTTCCTCTAATAAACTAAGCAGGCCAAGAGAGGGATCATGCTGGAAGGGCAACACATAGTCTCTAAAAAAAATACAAAGATTTCTTCTATAAATAGTATGTAATGTCTTTTTTTTAATCAGTGTAGCATACTATCTAATTTCCAGAGGGTAAGGTGCCTGCAAAAGTAGATTAAAAAATATAGTTGCATATCCTTTACGGGCGTAGCAGTCAACCCCATCATTTTTGTGCTTTTCGTGATTCCTGGGCAAGTTTTACGTTCAGTAGTTTGCCATTGCTTTCTGAACGACCGGCACCCATACCATTTCATGAAAAATCAACGCAGCTGTGTTTTGAACCCGGTATGCGGGACTACGAACTGCGGGCGTATACTCCTTCGCCACGGAACTGGCTAAAAGCAGATTAGCTGGCATTTTTTCATTCAATTATTGATTCATTGATATATTGATTGTCTGAATGATTAATTGATTCATTTATTAGACCATTCAGTCCGAAAACTGACATGAAGTTGCTTGATCATGTTGCTCTGTTGTCTCATAAGTAGTCTTAAGTAGTAGTAAATAAGTAGTAACACTTAAGTAGTAGTAAATAATCATACAGGCCTCTCTTGGCCTGCTTAGTTTATTAGAGGAAAGGTAGCAACGATACATCTGGAAGAATACAAGCTGCAGAGGCTGCCAGATATGTAGTGCAATGCTCTAAATTCCCACCTATCAGAGCTATCTTCAGAGCTATTCTCACCTATCAGTAAATCACGCAACCAGTTTTACCTCATGTCAGTGAATAATGGAATCTGTTTTACATCATGTCAGTGAACCATGGAACCTGTTTTACCTAATGTCATTGAATCATGGAACCTGTTTTACCTCATGTCAGTAAATCATGGGAACCGTTTTATCACATGTCAGTGACTCATGGAACCTGGTTTACCTCATGTTAGTGAATTAAGGAACCAGTTTTGCCACATATCAGTGAATCATTGAAGCTGTTTTGTCGCATGTTAGAGAATCACGGAACCTGTTTTGTCACATGTCAGTGAATCACGAGACCTGTTTTGTTGCATGTCAGTGAATCATAGGACATGGTTTGTCACATGTCAGTGAATCATGGGACATGTTTTTGACAAATGTCAGTGAATCATGGAACCTGTTTTGTCTCGTGTAAGTGAATCATAGAACCTGATTTGTCACATGTAGGTGAATCATGGGACCTTATTTGTCACATGTCAGTGAATCGTGACACCTGTTTTACCTTATGTCAGTGAATCTTGGGACTTAGATGAACAAATTATGATAAGCGATAACAAGGACGACAATGAAACAAAATGTTTATACAAGTTGTATGTCGTACAAATTGGTTTCCCACTACCTACCAGTAACACTCCCTCTTGATTCCTCCTTTAACAAGCGCGAGTTCATGCAATCCAACTTTGGTGCGATCGCGCTCATGAATTGTTCAATGCACCAATGTCCGTACATAGTTTAAGTGTGATGTTTGCTGCGCCCACGCACTACATACGAAAATTACGTTTATGTAATTTTTCGCTATACAGGAACGAGGTCCTGCAAAGGACATGCTACTGAATGAATGAATGGTGAAACATATATAACTTATTGTCTCGGCGTCAATCAAACAAAATGTGTATAAGCGTTTTGGCCAATGGTCGCTAATTTACATAATCAATAGCGTCTCATTTCAGAGGCTGATTTCAGCGTACTTCTGTGCCCTAGCATCCTTGCAAGCTTGTGTTATGTGGCTTTCCATTGTATGCCTTATGTTTCCTTTGCCCTGGATATTGTCTTCCAGGTTGTTTCTGTATTACACTTCCATGTTTCAAATTGTTATCAAGATAGGATACTTGTCCTTTTACTATGACGTTTAATCGATTGTTCACAGAAAGCTCACAGCTTTAGAATGTGGATGTCATTGCACAATAATCTTATTAGTCAAATAACAAATATGTTACTGATAATCATCATCAACCATCATCATCATCCTCAACTTCACTTTTATCGTGTACCCTGCCAACTGGCTTAAGCGTTCATCCCGCATATATAATCGTTGCTGTCCCTGAGCACCTCTTTTGATGATATTTCCCTAAGTCAACGTCTCAGGCCATCGAATGACGTTTCTCTCGGTCTACCTCTGCCATTTCTCCCACTGAATTCTCCAGTAGTCACAATGTTTTTCACTAACTTTCTTCTCATCATATGTTCACACATTATGTCCGTGTCTTTCTTATAGCGGTATATAATGTTCAGCTATCATTAATCCCTTTCTAATGACCGTATATAACGTGCTGCTATCGTTAGTCTCTTTCAGGCATTTGTTAGTAGTTACTTGAGCTGTCTTAGATATTCACAACTTTCGTTACAGTAACCACATCTCCGTTACTTCCAAGTTGTTCATAATTTGTTCATCTACTTCCCAACATTCAGCGACATGTGACAAAACATGTTCCATGATTCAGTGATATGTGACAAAGCAGGTCACATGATTCACCGACATGTGGCAAAACAGGTCCCATGATTCACGGACATTAGACAAAACAGGTTGGATGATTGACTGACATGTGACAAAACAGGTTCCATGATTCACTGACATGTGACAAAATAGGTTCAATGATTCACTGACATGTGACTAAATAGATTCCATGATTCACTGACATGTGACAAAACAGGTCCCATGCAAAATGTTAGTACTCCCATTCTCACATTTAATGCAGTGACTTATTGTTTAAGATATGTTTCATTTTCTAAATACTTGACAACGATCTCTTTTAGCCACCGTCACCCATGTTTTATCTGATGTTATGATTGTTATTAGGTATTTCATTTTAATAATTTAATTAAATATTGTATATTACGTTTGGTGTTATCGTTTTCTTTAATATAGCCATTGTTTATGTGATTAATAATGTCGACCTGTAGATAGAAATATCATACTGTATTGCATAGTCATTCTCAGGTCACAATTTAAATGTGGCTATAGAAGTGAAACCATATAAGTATCTTATTTAATTGATTTGACAAATGTCGTTGATTGTGTAAACAATTATGAAATATCAAACTATTAGAGTTAACTAGAGCAAATAAACGTCGCTGACAAAGTCATGTGTCTAAGAGACAACATTGTTGACAGCAAAATGCAGCTATAAGAATTAACAACCATTCAGTTTGCAACTTCCTCATAAATAAAGACGGATGTTAAACAAGACCGTGAGATCTTAGACAAACATATGTAAACTCCACGGATGTGATTTCATGATAAAGTGAGTTTATAACTTCACTGTCCTATATCATGAGATTCTTTGAAACTGCCAGGTTGGTCGTGATTATATACATGTCTTATGATGAGTTAAAGGTGCAGTCTAGATAGCAACTCAGTCAGAAGAGAGAATCACTACAGAAGAGAATAGATACAATGATTGTAACAAAACCAAAAAAAACTAACCTTTGTTTGAACAATAGGAAGATCGAAGTAGTGACAATAACAAAGAAACGGATAAATCCAATGTTTACAATTATAGTCAGCGATTGAAAGCAGTGCAATTAAAGGATCTTGACAAACGGATACCAGCAGATGGAAGTTGTACCATACAGTTAAAGAACACAATAGACCATGACAGAATTGTATTTTATGAAATGAGAAGCATCTTTTTGCAATCCCTGTCATTCATGTAACATAAGATCAGGTTTAACGTTTGGCTGTTAATACTGGGCAATGTGTCAGTTCACTGAGACCGCAAATGTGTGGTTTTACAGAAGAATGTGCAACATTCATTTTACTGCCAACATAAGTCCGCTACATGTTTTGACGTAGGGATGAGACACAAAGGTAACTTATCACAAACATCAGATAGAGACAGTCAGTGTTTTACAAAATAATGAGAAGAAAAACGGCTATGTATATGTTGAAATCAGAGGAGACGTGTTTAATAGTTGCTTGCTTGCTTGCTTGTGTTCTTTGGCTTGAGCTCCAACGCAAAGTCCTGTATGTTTAATAGTAATACAGGAAGACATTGAGATGATTCTTAACACATTTGCGTCATTGCAGGAAAAGATATTAGTAATAGTAGTGAGTGGCACCTTGCAGTCTTGACAGACTAAAGTATGTGGATTGGAATTTGGCCAAACTTCCATCTCACAATGCCTGGGCAGAGCTTCAGAGATCATGTGATGTCCATGCAGCATGTTCCTTCTCTCGGCCTTGCCTTGCTTGATTGTTTAATTTTTTCACATGCCTTTATAATGCTTATGATTTATATTGTTGCTGTTTTCAGTTAGCCTTGAATGATGTGTGAATGGTATAATGTATGAAAGAGAGTGATAAAAGAGAAGAATGTTAGACGGGCCTGCGTGCCCAATTCTTAACCCTTTCAAAATAAAGTTGTGTTGTTGTTGTTGTTGTTGATCCAGAGGAAAGGATAATCAGTACGTCTGGAACAAGGTAGACTGCAGACGCTGGCGGCTCAGCGTCAAACCTCGGAGACCTCTCCCCCACGAGCAGGAGGCGAGCGGTGGCCAAACCCTAAAACCCTTGGAACTTGACTTAGAAGTAATAGTATTAGCAGTTGCAATAATAGTAGCAGTAAGAGATACAATAGATACAGTAGTAGTAGTAGTAGTAGTAGTAGTAGTAGTAGTAGTAGTAGTAGTAGTAGTAGTAGTAGTAGTAGTAGTCGTCGTCGTAGTAGTAGTAGTAGTAGTAGTAGTAGTAGTAGTAGTAGTAGTAGTAGTAGTAGTAGTATTAGTTTAGTAGTAGTGGTGGTATTGTAGCAGTAATAGTTGTTGTTGTTGCTGTTGTATGATTTTAGCTACTTCGATTTTATAATATAAAAGGCACATTACTGAATTTCAATCTATGTCTGTCTATATTAAGCACATGTACATCATATACAATTCGCCCAACAGGTACTCGCTGGTAAACACGCCAAACGACTACGTGGCTCCGTGTGGCAACTAAAGATGGCAGCATCACTGACATGACCAACACCTAGTTATTGTCAAGATAACTTTCAAGGATCCATCAAACATTCTACGCGCAATGGCTGTCTCCAGAGTATGAACATTAAATAAAGTTCTTTCCAAAACGACGTGTCCTATGGATTTACGACGGGTCCGTGTTAGTCAAAATCGTGATGCACCATAGTGCTGAGGAAACAAGTATTTCAACATCTGTATTACGAATAATATTGTCACTTTTAAACAGTTTAGTTAAATATCGTCACATTGCATTCGTTTAACAAAATGTACAAATTGACATGCACACATATAACTTTTGCTTCGTAATCGTATACCACACTTATTATTATAATGCAACAACTTTCTTCCTTTCTCTGTTAGCGTATAGCGAACATAATCCCACACCCATTACAATCATATAGGGCACCTAGCCATGATAATTCCACCACATCCTAACTATTCAAATCCTATTACTGCATAAAATGTGAATTAACACATTCACAAACTTCGTCTCTCTCCAGCAACACTATACAAGTGTAGACCAAACAATTAAATAGTTGGGTATTACTGTAGGTGTTATGTACGACTGTCATCTCTTAAAGGACAAAAGAAAGATGTACTGATCCAAATGTAACTAACAAATGCGTCTAAATGACATTTAAGGTCAACAACTCTTTAAAACAAAGTTAGTTGCATATCCTATGCAAGACGTATCAGTCAACCCCGACATTTCTTGGTTGTTCGTGATTTACGTTCAGTAGTTTGTCATTGATTTAGACTACGCCTGACAATATAATCAGCAATGACAACGACGTCACGAAAATTAAAACAAAAACAAGGAAGATGCAGAAGAACAGGCATGTTGAGCCCTTTATTCCTCTTGGTGTGGTATGTGATGTGGTATTTGATGTAGTATTTGATGCTAACATCATGGAAATGATCCATGTTGTCGAGAACCATGTTGGTAAACTTTGTATAGTATTGCCTCACTGGCTTCCTTTGTTGTCCGACTTTCTTTCCTCACGTTGGCCATCGTCCTCGTGGCTCTTGTTTGCTACCTTGGGGGTGGGCTTTTTTTCAAGCCAGCATGTATTCACATGTGGCTCCGAAAAATGGAGCATTGTGTTCTTTTAGGGATATTGCATTCTTACTGGACGACACCTTCCTTTTTTTGGGGGGGGGGGGGGGGAAGAGAGTGAATAGAGTGTCTCTATACTTGTCTTTGTTGATGCTGATCTATTGTGTGACATACGCGAATCCCATGGACCTTCTCGATCCAGGTTTAAAGGATAACTAACAAGGAAGAAAACGAATCATTTTGACGTGACAACGAGTAGAACTATGGAGGTTGTGGCAGTCGAGAGCAACAATTTGGTTAGTGAACTACTTTCATCCACGTATGTTCTCTTAGTGAAACAATGAGCATGCGCAGTAAGACGGAGATAGGGTTGGCTTGAAGACAATCGCCGTAATTTCTGCAGAAGTAAAGCATCTTTTCCCTTTTTTGTTTTGTTTGCAAAATGAGCTGATGCGCTGGTGCGTTTGGTTCCTGCAGGAAACCCATGAGCAATGTACCTGGCCCATTTCTCGAGTCCGCTGCGACTGAGACATAGTTAACAACTAATGCAAAGGACGTGTTGACTCCGAAGCATTGAACAGCCTCCAAGTACACATAATGAAACGGGCTCAATCTACACGTACGCTGGGATCGTTGCACAGACGAAAAGGCAACCAAAACAAAACGAGTGTCGTCAATCGCTACTGACTTATCTCGTCAGGATTAGAGTTTTTCACTGACCGACGAGTTCCAGGATAAGTGTCTTAATCATTTAATTGATTCGAAGTGATCTTTTTATGGTAGTAATCAAATATATGAACCCTTATTAATTATTCACCACATTCAGGTATATACTTATAGAGTTTACGACGCTCTAACACTGAGACATATCTCCGCAACACCACAATGAAGTTAAGAGTAGGTATTGTCCTGGGGAATATGAAAGTACTACTCTTATGAAGGACACACAAGACAATGAGAGCGAACTATTCACACCACGTGACAAGCATCTGTATCATTGCCAGTCATGAAATACGCATGCACATTAAGTACAATTATGATATTTAATCTTCAACTGTAGATCAGACTGATAGTAAGAAGACAAACTTTACAGAAAAGTGCTCAACACAGTGGATGTTACTTTTAGAAAGGCAAGTTAAATAAAACATTATCTCATCGATAATGTGTCAGTAGTGAGTGGTATGTGAATGTTGGAGTGAGTGGCGTGTGTATGTTGTACTTGAAACCTCAACCAGAACTGGGTTTTGATTCACTTGATTGATATCCACACTTGAAATAACTATGACGAATCAGTTACGGTGAGTACGATTTCTAACTATCTTGAAAACAGCCGACCTCACTGTCACAATCCTTTGTAACAGCCACAACTGACTGTTGTTGTGTCTAAAAAATGCTTGTATTGATTGATGTTTGACTGATCTAGGAACCGACATCACAGCATTCGGGGCATTCTCATAGGCGCTCTGTCCCCAGCCTCAGCAGCCAACAAAGAGTTTTAACACCAATAGTACCAGTAGGAATCTGATATATGTTCTTCTCGCCTTTCCCCTGAGCGTCCAGCGTCGGCCAGATACCATCGTCACTCCTCGCTGCCTCATTATTGCCAGACCATGATGATCCATCTGCTTCTCTGAGGTGTACACGTGCTCAAACAAAGTCGCAACCACGTCTGCCTTGTCATGCATCAATACTCCACCAAATTTTGCAGAACCAGCCAATCTGTCCGCCTGTTCATTCCCCAGCACACCGGCCTGCCCCGGAGAAAAGATCCAGGGGATGCTTGCCACCTCGAAGCGAAGCAAGCCACTCTGCACGAAGCATGCCTGTCCTCACCTTCCTTAGCAAGCTTTCTGAGTCAGTTACAATCACGATGTGTGTGTATCGTTCTCTATCCAGAGGAAAGCAGCAGTGACCGCCTCCACGTCCATTCTTAAGCTAGATGTGATATCATATGCCAGGCTCTCCTGCACCAAACGTCGGCCATTAGCATGTGCTATGAACCCCCAGGCATTTCTCCTACGTCTCGATACCGAACCATCTGTGCAGATAATCACATCACCCCAGCGAGCATTATCCTGTATTACTACTTATGAGCAACTAGTAGGCACTTGCGAAAACCGTTTTGCACACACACATTGTATGTATTAACTATACATGAACACGATGAAATACATAATATTCTTCCAGAAATAATAATCAATATTTCTTTAAGCTCTCACTAGGAATAAGACACTGCCTTCTACAGGCTTTCCTATTTTCGTGAAAATAGACTGTTACGCAGGACTTCCCTTAATTAATCCGACTGTAACAAACTAAACTTCAATGAGTATATCGTGTGGGCCAAGTCTATCAACTTGCCCTAACTCTAACTCAGGACCAAGTTCCCTTATGTGCCCGAGAATCACTGCCCTGACCAGTTTTTCCTTCCTGCATACATTGGGGCAGTTCGTTACCCCCTCGTGAGAATCCAGTTAACTCAGAGTTCCCACGAAACTTCTCTACACTACTCGTTTTGGGTTTCCCTTTGTTAACTGTCGCCTTAACAACTTCTACCCTCTCGCCCTTGATATTTGTGGACACTCGCTTGTCATCCAATCTCTGGATCTCCTGGGACAGACGTGTTTGCTAGGCATGTGTGAGTAGCACCTAGTGTATGGTCCTCATACCCCCTAACTCTATCCTGTTTCCATATTCCCATATTACAATAAGTAATAATTCAAGTTGTGTACCTACAGGTAGCATCGTAAACAACACAAAAACTAAACAAATATTTGAATTAAACTTCAAATTGTTCATATCCTTGGCAGCGGGACAAACAAGTACTCCTGCAGTAAAATACTCCATCGATGAGCACGTGAGTTCTTCATTGCTGCAGTACGGGTGAATGTGAGTGTTCGGTGATCCGTTGTACGAATGAACTGTCTGTCCATTGAACACCTTGAGAGTTTATGCACTGACCCCACAAATGCCAGGCTACAGCGTTCCAAATTTGCACTTTATTTTCTCTGGTTGTGGGAGTTTCCTGCTGATATGTAGCACATTATGCATGGAATGATTCTTCGCTTGCTGAAAACATCTGCCATCTCCGTCTACCCTAAGAGTAAATGACAAATCAAGATTAGGGAGGATTACATTGGGGTGACTAAATGAAAATATCTTAGTATCTTTGAGTTCTTCCTTGCACCGTTGTGTCCACACCATTTGTTTGGGTCTGCCCTTCGGTGACAAAGCAGACAACACTGATATGATGGATGAAAACATCTTCTTTTTGTTCTGTTTGACTTTATTGCAGAACTGCGTGACGTTTCACAGCTTGTTCACATTTCTCATATCTTAGAAGTAACGTGTCGATCATTGTCACACAAAATGTCTTCAGGAAACCTAATCTAGTGAATAAAGCTAAAACAGCTTCAGCCACAGCCTCAGTTGTAATAGGTTTCAAGGGTACCACTTCCGACTATATGGTGCAAAAGTCATCCACGGTCAAAATATACCCGCGATCCCTGCTGAACACCACTGATCGTGGGCTAATAATGTAAGTAGCTACCTTTTGATAATTATGTGACTTTCAGGTCTGTAGCTTGTACCGGTGCTTTCGCCTTCTTGCTTTTGGATACATGTTCTTGCACATTGCACATTATCTGACATATAGCTTGATATCCTTGCTAAAGCTTGGCCAGTGAAACTAGGGCAAGGCTATACGTTGTGTACGCGAATTCCCATGTGACCTGTAAATGGAATTTCGTGATCTATTCTAATAATCTCTATGTACGCTGAAGGTGCAACAACTTGCGTGTGTGTAGTCTTGCCATATGATTAGCGGCGAATGAGAATACTATTATTAATTTCCGAGCACTACTTCTCATTCTTTAAATGCTTAATTTATGGCTTACCCCACAGCTGAAAACGTGTGTCCAGAGTTGTGTCTTATCTTTAACAGTCAATAAATCTATGTTTGAAATTAGGCTTCTCCTGATAAGTTGTGCTATCCATAGTGTCTGTCTGGTTGGTCACTAGAAATGTCGCTTCTTCCTCATCTGTTGTATCTAATCTACTTAGTCTTTTGGTAACTACAGCATTGCTTCTTACATCACATCTGTGGCACCAATTATCAATTTCTCCCTCTGTACATTATTTGACTGTTGGTACTTTTCCAAAATCACGTCTGCGACTGGTGAGTCCAGGGCATACGCTGTAATTATACCTGCAACAAATGGCGTTGTAAATGTAATCTCGGGTAACGTATACATGCCAACTGTCCTATTGAACGTTATGCACTTGACAGTTTTCCCTGTGTAGGCAGAGGGATATATTGGACATTTTCTCACTCCAATGGTAGTACAGTCTGAATCTCTAAGGATTAGTACTGACCTATCATTGACAGACACTGGTGTAGCTTCAGACTGCCTCCTGTATGCACTAATGACATTGTTGGGAAAGGGTTAACACATATCAAGAGTGGCTTACTGTTTGTGTCACACAGAGCCTTGTATCAATCACAGTTCTCGTTATTGAGTGTATCACTCACTTGGGCTGCCTTTGGGTGCTCAATATCCTCTGTCGAACAGTGATACTGGATATGGCGTTTACAATGGACCTCTACAATTACAACAAACAATATGTCAGAGTCTAGAGTAGTGCAGTGATGCAGTGACATCGTTACGCCCGCCAGGCGACTTAGTCCCCAGCAGGGATGCCGTAACTTCGTTACGCCGCCAGGCGAGTAGTAGTTACCTGCCTGCGAGGTTGCTGGCAGACGAGACGGCCAGCGGTCAGGCAAGGACGACGCAAGACGCACGCATGCCTCGTGAAGCCACTTCAGGTGGGGAGGCAAGTTGCGAGCTATAGGCAGACAGCTCTGGGACGTTGACTCGACTGGACGCATGATGAGAGAAAGGCGTTGTGTGGTTTCTGTGCCTGAAAGTCGAGTGTCTGGACATCTTGAGAGATAGACTGTGAGCTGTATTGTGTATGTAAGTGTATTGAAGTATCAAGTATATCTTGTAGTGATCATCGTATGGTATATGATCTGTAAATAAATCCATTGAACGTTGTGTCGTTGAGTCTTAAGTCAAATCACGTTGTACTTGTACTGTCTCACATGTGTTAGGTTAACGACCCAAGTTTAAGACCCTGACAAATATCCCTCATTCGTTTATTTGTTGACAGGTTGAATGGTTGTACATTGCAGCTTGCTGAGCTGTGCCGCCAATAGCCTCATCGAATACACCCAGAGTTTGAATTTTGATGTCTCTTGTGATTCCCCTAGTGGTATAGATGGCGTCCTGAGTTGCTTAAATGGTTGCCACAGTTGCTGTAGTCTTGAAGCCCCTGTAGCTCATACCTGTGTGCTGAATCAACATTGTTTGACATTTGTATGATAACTGGCTTCTGATCTTGTTTTATATAGGCTGCAAAAGCTATTTCATCATCATTTTGCAATCCAATAGAACAGTTATGATGAGCCGTCATATAATGTTGCTATAACTGTAACATCGTTCCAATGTCCTTTGGTTTGCGTTCTAGACAGAAAGCCACAACGTGTGTATTACAGAATGATACTACCTTATCTAATTATACAAGGTCAACTAGACATTTAAAACTCCACCTACTTCTGCTAACCTCTAGCCATTTATTCAAGAGCATTTGTATTTATTTTTTTGGTAAGTATTGACAATGTCTCTATAATCCTGATTGTTTTCTAATATTAATTGTCTGAAATTAGTTCTGTATCGATGTTCGGTCAGACTGAACTTCGTAAGCAAATGCTGACGCATAATATTACCGGCAACATTTTCATGATATTGCTCTCTATCTATTTTTGCATTGAAGTCTCCCAGCACAATCAGGATGTCCTGTTTGGGGGTTTCTTCTATGACATTTTCCAGATCATTATAAAAGTCTTCTTTAATATCATCTTCTTTCTCTTCAGTATGTGCATGTACATTAATCATCGTTATATTTTTTCCATTTACCATTTATCCGTAATTTACTAATCCTGTCATTAACAGCTTTAAAGTTTAGAACGTTCCCTCAGAACTCTTTTTTGATGACAAATCCTGTTCCTAATTCATGTTTATTTTGGGTATTTCCTCCATATATTACAGTAACTTTCATTTTGCTCTAAAGTACCCTTTCCTGGCCACCTTATTTCTTGGATTGCTGTTATATCCATTGGATATTCAACCAGCTCCGGGTTAGTTCTTCGGCTGCTCCAGCTTGATATAGTTTCCGTTCATTCCAAGTTCCAAATCTCAAAAGTCCTTTAACGTCCCAAGTTCGTTGTCCAAATAAGTGAGTTCAAATTTCACGCTTATTTATATGTTTCGTAACAAAATAGTATTTACAAAGGTGAGGATGTTAACCCAATGCTTCAACCCCCAACCTGGAGGACCAGGGTGTTTCTCTTTGTCTGTTCTCTACCCTTTGACCTGTCCGTCTTGGGAGGCCCTGTTGGTAGCTACGCTACCGCCGGCATAGCTCTCCGGGTCACTGAGAAACTCAAGCTCCCCCACCACGACAAGGTGGAAACACAAATGCTTTTATTTAATCTATGAAGCATAAGTATAGATCTGTTTTTACATTTACAGCTCTTAATAATAGTGTCCAGGGAATATGTATGGCGTTGTTTGTTCCCTTTCCCGTCACAAATCCCACTTCACTGTTCATCGCTAATTTCTGGTTTAATCTTATTTCTTACTCTTTTCATAATTATTCTCAGTAATAGCTCTGTCATGTGACTCTGTCAAGGTCCTGGACGTGGCATAACAGAGGACAGACATAAGGATATGGGGAGAGTACGGGGGTAGTAGAACAGTTCAGACGTCGAAGACAGTAAGTTAAAGACAGGACTGTACCAGGACAGGTTCACCTTGGACAAAATGACGCAGTACTCCTAGCCTCAACAGGCGAGTGCGGGACATACGTGACGGCACGACTTTCCACGGACTGCACGAGGGTCAAGTACCTCGTGGCTACCGGACTGAGTAGGAAAGGACAGACGAGACTCGGACACAACTGAGAGAGGATGTGTGACTGTGTGGAAAGACAGGATAGACTTATACTTAGACTTTCAGTGCGAATGAATGTGACCGCTACGTAACGTGTGTTAATGTGTGTGGCTAGACGCTAGATGCGCATAGCTGTGAGAATAGCACGACAGTATTGTGAGAGCCGGTGCGAGAGCGAGTTTTGAAGATATTGAAATATTACTGTGATATTTATAATATTGCGATGAGGATAGTGGTATTAAACTTGTCTAATGTAACCATGTTTTCACTCCTCATCTGTGCTCGCACCATCTGCCTGTTTGAACCCACTCTGTAAACCCTAGAGACGTTGACAGGCTAATAAGACATTGTGCGATGCTCTTCGCATTTCAGAGCGACTGACTTCTTTGGCAGAGGTATTTAGATGGATTTTTAATAGGTCTCTAGGAATGTACTCGATAGTGTAGATCTCATTTAGACATTTGTCTATATTTCTATTCCAAATTCAGAACTATGGATAATGGTGCTTCCTAACAAAGAAGCATTACACACAGTGAAAGTTACATTGGCCGAGCATGTTCAGAATGGACAGCGGGTGTGACAATGGTGTCAGTATTACGGCTGGCAGAAGTCAACTTCATGACAATTGTATTCACAGTTTATTGTTATCTCACTCAAAACGCTTCATTCACCACTTTCATTAAACGTTGTCATTTCTCCTTTAATGAATCCATCCATAATGTGCCATGCCGGTAAGCGTGGGTGGTTATGATTCGCCATTTCACTCGATCACCAGAGTCGTGGTTCAGCTCAGTGTTCCTGTCTCTACCATGCCACGTGGCCAAGCCATCCAGATATTTACTTCTCTGTCTTCCCCTTGATCTCTTTCGCTCGATCTTGCCAGTTGTCACCAAGTTCTCGAATCTATTTCTTCGCATAACATTTCCAAAATTTTTTGAGTGTCAACGTCTAATTTCTCTAACTAGTGTACGATTTTAATTTGTTTCTTGGGGGAACTTGGTCATTGGTTTTACTGTCTGTCCATGGTATTCTTTGCATTCTTCTCAGAAACCACATTTCAACAGCCATCAGATGTTTTTCAGCTTGACTGCTCATTGCCTATGCTTCACATCCAAACAAAAAGTACGGGTTCTATGTAGCACCTCACCACACTCTTTTTCTCGTTTCAACTGACATCTTTGTATTGGTCAGGATGTTTTTCATCTTGCTAAAGGCTACTTTCGCCATGGCGAGTCTTGTTCTAATCTCTTCAAGGCATCTCCCATCACATGTTATTACTGTTCCGAGATAACTGTACCGATTCACTTGTTTAAGAATATTCCCATTTAATTGTATATTAAATTGTGGTATTTCGTTCTTCTTTGTGGTGGCCATAATCTGTGTCTTTTTACACTTTAATTCTAACCCTAGTTTTTCACTGTGTAAAACAACCGCATCTACTAACTGGTGCAGATCCTACTCATTGCCTGCAATAAATAATGTGTCATCTGCATATCTAATGCTATTTATGTTTCGTCCTCCGTTTATGATTCCATTTATATCTTCTACATTTCTGAAAATATTTTCACTTTAAAGGGAAAGATTATCTGGAAACATTATACACCCCTGTCTCACACATCTCTTAATAGGCTGCTATTGTCCCACTTCCTTATCAATCATTATGGCAGCTTGTTGTTTCCAATATTTGTTTTTATAATGTCCTTCTAATCAATTTGTAGATCTGCAAGCATCTTTATCATGTTGACATGTCTTACTCTATCGAAAGCCTTTGTGTAATCAATATTTGAATATGTGACTATTATATGCGAACCCCCTTATTAACAATATAACATACCGCAAAGTAATGCAGCTTTATGAAACACAGCTGATAAGTTATAACTGATAACTGACTGAAAACACAATTACAGATAACATAGGACGAGTTTGTATTCATCAGTAAGCAAATACATACACAAAACACAACCATACAACAAATGGAAGACTTCACAGTGACTACATTAAGGTATAAGCATTGGATGAAAAGAACGGAAAGATGAAAACATGAAAACAATGAAAAGAACACACACACACTGGAAAAATAAATGTGCCATTTATTTCAGAATCACTGGCTGTGATACTTTATCTGTGAAAACTTATTGTTTGTAATTTATTGTGCACGTTTTCGTTTAATAGTTTATTATTTTGTTTTTCTGAACGATCTACGTTGTTAAGAATCTTACTGGAATGAAATATATATGCAGCGTTTAGGGAAACATCAGCGAATGACCTAAATACGCTTGAGTATTATAGACGAACAGCGTCACCAGTTTGAGACGTTATCTCTATGACCATATTTTATATCACTTTGAGGCACATGCACATGTGCCAGCCAAAAATAACACAGAAAAGATTTATCAAGTTATTTATCAAAAGGAGCGGCTGGCCGAGTGGATAGAACGCCGGACTCTCATTCGGGAGACCCGGGTTCGATCCCCGGTAAGGTGCGGGACTTTTTTCTGTCGGGGGCAAAAAGAAAATCCTAACCTGCACAGTTCGCGGCGACTGCCCTAGCCAGGCGGCCTTTATTCCTCAGGCTCAAAGACCCCTCTGCCATACACCGCAAGGTACTATATTGGCAGTAAATGACAGTTATTTATCAGAAGGATATTACACTAAATATATTATCCAGTGGATAGACTACACTTCTGTTTAAACATTATCTACCACATGAGGTCGCATTCTATAAATCTAAGGCAATGACACATCTTACATTTATTTTGAAGGTATTCATCTAACGGATTATATGTTTAATTAGAAATCATAATATGCTGTATACAATCTAACTATTTTCATTACACAACCTTCATGTATACACTCCATTAAATACATATCATTGTCTCCCTTGTTGATTAACACTGCGATACTATTTATGTCCCTTGATACTATGATTTTCCGTTATACAGGTGTCCATGTTTCTCAGTAAAATGATCTCTCGCCGGAACAAGCTATTTTCTGTGAGACATCAATACTGAAGGCAGATCATGAGGAAACCTTTCTTTTAACAAACAAATGGGAGGAACTGTATGATAGGATTGACTTGTAACCATCACTCGGGTCTGCAACAATCTGGTGTGCTACCAGAATTGCAAACCCAGCAGGAGATGGAGGCCTGGACGTTAATAAGATTGGCATGATCCATGGACTGGCCATCTACAGGGGTGCAGAGCCAGCCAGTTTATCAGCTCGTTCATTTCCCTCGATTCCCGCATGTTCCGGGACGAAGATGAAAGTGACTTTACGGACAATAGACTTCCGCATCGACTCAGTCCACTGTCTACGTACAGATCCAGCTTCGACCTTCTGAATCATGCTCATTGAATCACTTAGTACACACACGTTGGTATAATGCTGTGATTCCAGCCATATGAAAGCCTGTGTAACTGCCATCACCTCCATCGTCATGCTCCTCGTGGTCATAGAGTGGGCACCACTGGATTCTTGAACGGTTCAGCCCGCTGACCGGGCTGTAAATGCCCACGCACTTCTCTGCTGCTTTACAACAGATCCATCTGTATAGATGAGCACCTCGGGGCTATCTGAGCGCGTTGGCATCTGCATTGACAGCGGCAGGGTTCTGCTCTCTGCACCGTCTGCCGAGTGTGATAATGCAGGAGAAATTGCACTTAAAAGCTGGAGGCACCGGCACCCATTCCTTGCCGGGGTTGATACTGATAAGACTGCAGACCTGTCTGACGACATCTTCCGCCTGACCCATCCATGATTTGCCCCTCTTTAGCCTGTCACCCTTTTCTCTGAATATAGCATCATGAAGAGTGTGCTGCTCATCTGCACTTATTTTTAAGTATGCACGAGCTCTCCAGATCTTGATCCTGTGTTCCATTGTCGGGAAGCCAAGGAGGTATCTCATTGCTACACAGCTGGTGTCTCTCGTGCAGCCCAAAATGATGCGCATGGCTTCGTTTTGTACCTTGTCAAGTCTTCCAATCTGTGCAGAAAGCAATGGCAAACTACTGAGCGTAATCTTGCCTAGTACATCAACAGTATTTGAAAAAAGCTGATGTTGACTGCAACGTCCTGTAAGGGATATGCAACAGAATTTTTTTTTACAATTAAATCTGTGTAGGGCTGACAGTGAGGATGGCCAGGGCATATTCGATTGGTGAAAGCACCAGGCCTTGGAACAGAAGTTTTAGCAGTCTTTGCTCGATATTGGCAGTCGCCATGACTCTCATTGCTGACAAACCTCTTCGAGCTTTCGTTATGACATAATCGACATGATCTCTGAAAGATAGGCTACGATCAAGCCTCACGCCTAGATGTGTCATTGGCTGGATTCTACTCAAAATGCTCCCATCCATTCTTACAGCCTGCAGGTCTGTGTTCACAATATGGTTGTTTAGGGAGAGCCATGTAACCGATGTCTTTGCAGGGTTTACAAGTGCACCGGCATCAGCACACAATGAGGAAATTCGATCTAGTTCGCCCTGCATATCATTGACAACCGCCTGTCTATCTCCACCCTGTCGATACACAAGAAAGTCGTCAGCAAATGACAGAGTCCTACCCCTCCCGTCCAACTGTTTTCCAGTGATCGGCACCGTATACACGTTGAATAGTACTGGTGACAGTGGTAAACCCTACGGCAGTCCTGGACATATCGTTGTCGGCTCAGAAGACCAACTCCCACATCGTAGCTCCACCCTCCCTTGGAGCAGAACTGCAGCTATCCATTGTACAAGGTGAGGGTGCACTTTCAGTCTGAGGAGGGTTTGCATCAGGTGCTAGAAGGATGCTCTATTATATGCGTCCTCTAAGCCTATGGCGGCCGCACATGTCTCTTCTCTGACCTGTAATCATTCGCTGTCAATTAACATGCATTTCAGAGATCAGCGTGGCCGAATGGATAAGATCGCTAGCTCTTAAACTTCCTGTTTGCTGACACCTATACGAGTTAATTGGACTTGATTTACTTGGGGGTGATTGTTCTCACGTTTCTTGTTATGCCACAATATGTCAGTTTCTACCGCAACATTACTCTTCTGTTTCAATGCGTTTAGATTTATTTTTTTTTTAAATTATTATTCCAATGCCAGTACGTTGTCACCGTTGACTGCTTGCGGAACTCACAATTCATCGCTGTGGACTACAAATTGTTGCCATTGACAAGTTGTATTGTTTGAGCCGATGCTGTAAAGTTTAGAGCCTGCAATGTTTCTGAATGTTTGGAGCAAAAATATTCCAACCGCAGACAAAGGAAATAGCGTGTGGACAACACTACAGATGGAAGAAATGTGAAAGACGAATTGGAATAAATATGTCTGACTCAAACGAGATGACAAGAGACAAAGATTGCTGTACAGCTGCAGTATGAGATACTGTCACGGAATATAAATATTTGCCCTGAACTTAATATCTTTCCAAGCCTCGTCAAAGATTTGTGTGATCATATTAGAACACATATACTCCAGAAATATCAAATCGACAATTTGGTAGAAGAGCATGGCCATTGGTGCTTGAGACTTCCGCCGTATCATTCTCATTCAAACCCTATAGAACTTGTGTGGGCTAAAATTAAAGGACAGATGGCAGCTGACAATACTATATTCAAATTGTCTGACGTCATGATACTAATCTAGTCCGCGCTATTAAATATTGATGAATTGTTATGTCTTTCTGACACTGGTAATTAAATATTGTGCGTTGTGCCTTCCCAGTAAGATATTTACTGAGAAACATAGCATATTCTGTTTCTGGTATACCTACTGCTTTTGTGGTTGCATCATATCTGTCCAGATATGCCTGGATGTTATCTCTATTTGTAAAGTATGGTAGAATCAGTCGCTGTGAAGTGTGACAATGTTTTTTGCTCTTATCGCTCTGTCCATTGAATTATAACTATAATTTCTTGAGTGAAATCTCCTTCTGCTTCTCAAACGTATACATTTGTGTTCCATTGCAATAGCATTTGTTTTAACTTTTCAAGTTAGATTATATTAACTTGTAACTCTCTTTCTTGCTGTAGACGTTTTGCTTCAGATATCATCTCCTCCTGTAGACATTAGGCTTTTCGCTCATTCTGTCGTTTCTCAATCTCATTTTGTTGCTCTTCTTTAAACAAAAATTTCTGCAAACTCCTGCAGATCTATTTCAGTCAGGCTTAGCCGCTCGCCGTCATCAATATTGTCCATTAACGTAGGCATTGTTGTGCTTGTGGACAAGCTGTTGTCAGCCAGTCAACTGTAACTATAAAGACAATACTGCTTATCTAAATAAATGTACACATCACTCAATCACACACTCTGTAAGTGAATTACTAGTATTGATAATATCACTCCGTACTCTAACACTCTTGGCAATAATGTGATTTTGTGACTTGTCAGTAGTAGGGTTCTGTTCTTCTCTATACATTCCTTTTTCAATTAGTGGGGTAGGGATGCAGATCTTGTCTATTCCCACTAGATTATGTAACAATAAAGTTGTAGAAAAAACCAGGAAATAGTTTTAATAGGTGACACTGGGGAATGCATAGGGTGACGACACAAACAGGTAGTTACAGAAAGAAACAAAAAATAATTGATATCAACACCAACAAATGCCTGTGTGAGACGACACACTGTGTGAAGTAGGCCAAATAAAAAAAAACAGCTATACTGAAGACGTCGTGCAAGAATCGAAACAATAATATGTATCCTAAGTAACAAAATTGACTACATAAATATGGAGACAATAAAATAAAAAGCAACAATAAACGAATCTGACGTGAAAGGACAGTTGCATAAACTACTTATTGATGACAAACCAGTGCAAAAACAGAGCACACCTTATAGCTCTTTGCTGGAAAAAAATAAAATATGCACAAACGAAACTACTTTTGCCCTATCTCTCTATATCCCGAGAAACGCAACAAACAAATAACCTTTTAACAAGGCACAAGTTGCCACATACGATTAGACCACGCACAATAATATGGGTATTACGATAAAGGCTAGAAAACTAAAAAGAAGTAAAAACAAACAGTCATCATCATCATTATCATCATCATCATCATCATCATCATCATCATCATCATCATCATCATCATCATCATCATCATCATCATCATCATCATCATCTTCAACTTCTGTCGTCAAGCGACGTGGGAAGAAATAATTTGCGCTACACGCCCCATGAGTGGCACTGGATAGTGACATCCGTGTGATTGTACAATGTCTTTGTTGTCGCCGATCCATTTTCTTCTTGGACGTCCTCGTGGTCTTGTCGCAGATGATCTTTGATGTAAGGCCAGTGATGGTAGTTGATGGTGTTGCATTCTAAGGACATGGCCAAACCTCTTGATCTTCTGTCTTTCAATAAATGTGGCACAAAGTGTTGATCTCACTGTCTGTCTGATAACAGCATTTCTTACTCGGTCTCGGATTGTTAGGTTGGCAGCTCTCCTCAGGCATCTCATCTCGCAGGTGTTGTTTCTGCGAAAGTGTGATTTGGATAAAATCCAAGTTTGAGAATGGTAGCATAGGGTTGGTGTGAATATGCTGTTTATTATCTGTTGTTTTGAGGACATGGTTATGTTTGGATGTTTCAGTAATGTTGGTGGTTAATAAGTAAGTGCACTAGCTTTTGGGCATCTGATTTCGATTTCTCTATCCAATCTGCCATCTTATGTGATCATTCTTCTTCTTCAGCTTTCCGAGCCATTGAGGTTCTTTGCTGCAAATACAATCCGTCTCCATTCGTCACTCTGGTTGACCTTCTCTTGCCAGTCGTTGATTCCAAGTGCTTGTAGGTCTGTACATGTATTATCTCTCCACCGTCTTCTTGGTCTACCTCGGGGTCTACGGTCATTTATTTCCTGAGTGTAAGCGAGTTTTGTTTCCTTATTATTATCTTCCATTCTTTCTATATGCCCCAGCCATTGTAGTCTATTAGCCTTCATTATACCAGTGATTAGCGGGGACTTAAACAGATCATAAATGTCTTTGTTACTTCTTCTTTTCCACTCTCCACTTTGTGTATCCCTAATGGGTCCAAAGATGCGTCTTAAAATTTTGTTCTCAAAGTTTGTAACAAGGCTTCGTCTCCTTTCGTTGTACTCCAGGTTTCAGAGCCATACAGCACAACTGTAGATTATGTGATCATACTTCCAAGATATTTGAATTCTTTAACATGTTTCAGAGTTGTGCTAGTTATCTGTGCTATTTAGTAGACTAGGCGATTTGCTAACTTGCATTACTTCGGTTTGGGCTGTGTTTATACTCATACTCTGGTGATCGAGGGAGATAGCAAAACATGAGCTCCCACGCTTATTGGCATGGCACATGATGGATGGATACTTATACTGTATCTACTGCATGATGAACTCAGTTTATTAATATGATTGTGTAGTATGCCTTCGTTGCTGTAAAACAGGCACTGACTGTCTACAAATAGAAGTTCATTTATTTTCTGTAAGTCAGTTGTTTCATCTGGAGTAAAGAGTTCTAAATTTTCTGAATCTGTTCAGTCAAGGCTTGCTTCTTTGGATATTATGTCCATGCAGATATTAAATAGCAGAGAAGAGAGCATACATCCATGTCATACTACTATATTGGCTGTTAACATATCTGGCATTCCTCCTTGTGTTCTTACTGCACATCGGCTCGAGTGGTACAGGGCTATGATGTTTTCCAGCAATTACCCTTGTATCTTGTGAACAATCAGTGCGTCACAATAACTCAAAAACAGAAAATATGTTTCGAAATCTGGATTGACATATCTGGACTGCATCAGATGGTGGGCGAGGCTTCAAGATGGCTATAACACTTCAGTCATGTTTTGGGCTGACCAAGACAATACGTTTTGCAGGCAAACGAGTGAATGTTTCTGGATTCTGCTTGGTTGTTCATTCAAAGAATCGGTGGTACAATTTGACAACTGATGAGACTTATGATGATTAGTTTAAGATGGTTTAGTTTTGTTTCGATTCCTGTTTTGACGTCATCCTGTTAGCTTTACGTTTTACCAGCTGAAACACAATGAAGACAGGTGAATAGTAACTGAAACTGACGAAAAACATAAAATTACTAGTTTTCTTGACATGAAACGCATTCACGACTGTGATGCTCACAACAAGGCTACACCATCTCTTAGTTAACCGCTGTCCTTGGACTGTCGGTTTGCACCGATATCTCACTTCTGCCGATTCTCGACGTAAACGTCCACTTCGTCTCGTGAATAATTTTACAGTTTAAACCACTCTCTAGTTATTAGTTTTCAAAGTCTTTACCAAATTGTCTTCAACGCACCGCTTGATTGGATATGTTCACAAATCTAGTATAGTCACATCTTTACAGCGTATGCTGCCTTTTAAACCTCTAAATGTCCCGATGATTTCAACAACATACAGCTGACCTGTGGCGTATAAATCTCGACTCCGTAGTTTACCCTAAACTTAGTTTACGTCTGTTAGAACGAGTCTTCAAAAGAAGTTGATCGCTGGCTACTCCTGTCCTCTGTCAGTATTTACTTTTTCACCGTAATACTCAGCGAAGTAACACACTTGTCCCTGTTCCCGTTCAACAATCAACAGCTTGATCTTCCCTCTCAGGTTGATTGCATTCATCAATTTTTAACTCTCGCATGAACGCAGCTTGACCGAAAGTGAGAATGTATCTTCTCTGCTCCTGCGCCGTGTCTGTTGTATATCACGATGGCCGGCACAGATTGACTGATTTTAAAGTTTATGAAACCGATGATCGTGAAGTTATTTTCACTATGATGGCCCAACCGGTTCCTACTTTGAGGACGAGTTACCAGTAAAATCTTACTTTCACTGGACCCCTGTAAATGTGACGAGTCTCCATTTAATTTTGGCCTACACAATCCTTCGAAACAGAAAGTTCTCGCTTGTAAGTTGTGTGTGAATGTTGTACCTGAAACCTCAGCCATAACTGGGTGTTAATTTACGTGGTTGTTATCCACAGTTGAAATAACTCTGACAAATCCATTACGGTGAATAGGATTGATAAATATCTTGAAAACAACAGCCCTCACATACATCAGCAGCCAACAACTTGGTCCTTCTTCTAAGACAAGAAGTACATTTTGCAATTTACATCGGTTGCACTATGTGCAGACATGTAGTCAACTTAGAACTTGTAAACAACTGTAGTTATTCAGCTTTAACGAAACGGGGTTCCTGTAACAAACAAAAAAAATAAAAATAGGTGAATGTATTCCGGATGTAATCGTATCTTCTCACCGACTCATCTTGCCACTAATACATGTCTGGTCTTTTCATATCGTGTTGATCAAACCAATATATCTTGTTTTCCAAATATGACAATCATTTGGCAATATAAATTCCTGGGTGAAAACGTTTAAGAATAAGACATATTTCTCTCCCAGATGATCCTCGTGTAAAAAACGTTATCATATATTCTACAATAATACTATATTGATGATTTTAATTTATCCGTTGCCCAGAACATGTCACTGGAGTATATTGCATAGAAGATAAAGATAGTAGAATACCCATGCATGCATATGTGGCAGGGCATAGACAGTTTAGGGTCTTGACACAGTCACATTAAACTGAGAAGATGAACTCCACTAAATTCCTTTAGAAAGTAGTCACAAACTGCCCATTTACTTGAGGAGTTAGATTATAACCGAGTTCTTAAGAAAATCTACCCCTAAAAGCCAAAAGATCCAAAATACCCATGGAGAATTAATCGATCAGAAAGACACCAGAAAGACAGCTATTTCCCATTTTATCCACCTAAAAGTGACTCCAACTTTCTTTCCGTTGTACATTTAATGTTACACTTTTAATGGTAGTTCCGACCTGAAACCCAAACTCATTATATTCTCACCTTTAGAACAGAGTAAAATGCCCCTTTGAGTTTGCCTGCAGATGCCGCGTAGTTTAAAATTAAACGCATATTGTAGACGGTCTCTACTGTTCAGCTACAGTTTGAAAAAACGCCAGTTGTTGTTATCTGAGATAAAGACTATGCTGTCATAAGTGGCATCGTCAAATAAACCAACGAAATCTACTTTGAAATCATGAATAAAGATATGACAATCACGATTTATTATGCTACTACCAGATGCCATGAGAATAGACTTAACCATCTTAGTCAATATATACGAAGCATGTCCAACAGAACAATAAAACTTAGAATGTGAATTTAGATAACTTTCAGAGCGTTCAAAGGTCCTTATTTTAGATCCTTTTGTCACCATCCGGTGTGTACACACAACAACCTTCCATTTCAGAACATCTGTCTCTCCCATTCACCCATGAATATAACTGTCATCTCCCATTCACCCATGAATAGTTAGTTAGTCAGTCGAGGTTCTGACTTCACGGCAACGGGTCACCCCCATTATGCTCCATTCCTGTGCATTGAATATCATACAACTTGCTCCACACTGTCCAATGGGAAAAGTGGAATAGACAGGAGTCTCGGCAATCCAACAGCCCGCACAGGTACACTGTGCATAATGCCGCCGCCAGAATGCCAACACAAAAGTCATCCACGAAAACCACCGTTCATCGTCGATGGACTCGGCAGTCACCAGAAAGACCTCATTGACCCGGGTTTTCTGACATGGCTCGGTTTCTTTCCGCAGGGCGACCCACCGAAAGTGTCGCATAAAGCACGAACTCCGTAGCTCCAGCGCAGACTCCCAAGAGTCTCCTGAAAAATGCACTCGTGAACCGAAACGGAAAACCAATTAATTCAGCAGCAGCCGGTATCCATTGTTCCGAACATGCAGGTCACTGTAAGGATAGATGTAACAGCATTCCACGCCAGTTTCACAGCTCACCCATGAATATAACTATCGTACATAATACTATTTCTTATAATATTACAGTGTACATCAATTGAAGAACCTGCATTTGAAGAAATCCTATATGCAATCATACGACTTAAAAACAATAAGGCAACAGGGGCTGATGGAATTGCTGCTGAATTTATAAAGGCGGGGGGGGGGGACGCAGAGGTGTCTTCAAGGCACCAGGGCCGGGTTATATACTGGCTAAGACCTATTGACGCGTCCTCGTTGAGCGTCCCGGGCAACAGGTCTCTTCGGGGTCCTGGCTAAAGTCAGTAGGATCGCCGATTTCTCCGAAATCGGAGAGTGTCTGCTTGTACGGCGAGGAACCACCAGTCTGCACACAACTAAGCTAGACGTGGGACAACGGATACTCTTGCAAACCTCAGGTCCTGTATGACATCACACTGATGTTGGAAAACATGATGCCTTCATCCGACATACAGGACTTCGCGTTGGAGCTCAAGCCATCGAACACAAGCAAGCAAGCAAGCATAACGGCAAGTGGCCATGCATTACATCTAAAGCTATACGAATTAATAATAAAAATCTGGAGGACAGAAGAATTACCCCATGACTGGAAAGAGTCATTATTGATACCTATCTTTAAGAAAGGAGATAAGTTCCAATGTGAAAATTATAGAGGAATATCACTACTGTCCACAAGCTATAAGATAATATCCGCAGTATTACTAAATAGACTAAAACCATATTCAGAAGACATATTAGGTGACTACCAGGCGGGTTTTAGACAAAACAGAACAACAATAGATCAGATATTGATTGATTGATTGATTGAATGATCTAGGAACCGACATCACTTCATTTGGAACATTCCCATAAGATCAGGTGTTTATCTTACGACAAATAGCAGAGAAATATTGGGAATATAAAAGAGATCTCCGCAACATTGTTGTGGATTTTAAAAAGGCTTGTGATAGTATCCATAGGAATAGTCTATGGAATGCTATGCAGGAATTTGGAATACCAAGGAAGTTATTCAACATGACCAGACTATGCATGGAAGATACTTATAATATAGTAACATATAAAGGCAGGAAATCAGACCCTTTTCCAAATAACCTCTGGCTTGAAACGGGGTGATGCACTATCGGCGCTACTCTTCAATCTGGCTCTAGAGAAAGATGTAAGAAAAGTAAAGGAGGAATGTGATATTGGAGGAACATCCAAGCTGCTTGGTTATGCAGAAGATATAGATATTATAAGGGAAAATGAACCAAAGACATTGGGAATATTGACTCACTTAAAGGAAAAAGCCCAACAGATGTTGCTCGTTATCAACCAAGATAAGACAGAATATATGGTAATTTCAAGAGAAGGAATGACTAAACACACTGGCCACATACAAATAGATAATATGACCATTTTAAGAACGGAAATATACAAATACCAGGGCACAATATTCAACTGCTCCAACATCATAAGCGAAGAAATACAAACTAGAATCAATTCTGGAAATAAGATGTACTATGCACTATAACATCTACTAAAATCAAATGCGCTATCTCGTAACACCAAAATCACAATATACAAAACACTGATCAGACCAGTTGTGTTGTATGGCTCTGAAACCTGGCGTACAACGAAAGGAGACGAAGCCTTGTTACAAACCTTTGAGAAAAAAGTTTTAAGACGCATCATTGTACCCATTAGTGATACACAAAGTGGAGAGTGGAAAAGAAGAAGTAACAAAGACATTTATGATCTGTTTAAGTCCCCGCTAATCAGTGGATCATGAAAGGCTATTAGACTACAATGGCTTGGGCATATAGAAAGAATGGAAGACAATAGGGAAACAAAACTCGCTTACACTCAGGCAATAAATGACCGTAGACCCCGAGGTAGACCAAGAAGACTGTGGAGAGATAATATATATACAGACCTACAAGCACTTGGAATCAACGACTGGTAAGAGAAGGTCAACCAGTGAGACGAATGGGGACGGATTGTATCTGCAGCAAATAACCTCAATGGCTCAGAACGCTGAAGAAGAAGAAGAAGAAGAAGAAGAAGAAGAAGAAGAAGATTATTACAGTGTATATCATGTGATGTCAATACACATATCAGGGAGGTGCATTATCCTCGTTCGACAGATCAGAAGATATCGTGTTTCGTGATAAAGCTGACATATCTAAGTTAGGGAGGGATTTGGGTAATTAAAGCCTGAATGGTGCAATTAGCGGAGCGGTGAGCAAAGTGAGTAAAGAGCAGCATTAACAGTCTAAAGATCCATCGAGAACATTACATTAATAAGCAGCAGACTGCGACTTAAAATATTGGTTGCATAACTAAAAGGTCATTAACATGTTTAAACGGGCCAACTTCTTCAGGAACCCACACGGCCCACAAGCTATCTGACAACCTGAAGCCCAGTCCAACGCTGGTTATCATATCAGCATTCGAACCTGTCATCTCCAAATTCCTGCAGCGTCTGGCTGCAGGAACAGTGCACTTCTTCGGATATCCAGAAGACAGCCTTTTTTCAAAATGGAAAACATACTGAACAATAACATGATGTCATTTGCAACGAGAAAAAATGTGTTGAGGTGCTACATAGAATCAAACATTTGGTTGGATGTGAAGCATGGACAATAAGCAGACAGGCGGAACAACATCTAATGGGGTTGGAAATGTGGTTTCGTATAAAAATGCAAAGAATACCATGGACAGACAGAAAAACCAATGACAAAGTACTACAAGAAACAAATGAAAATAGTAATCTGATTAGAGAAATTAGACGTAGGAAATCACAATGTTTCGGCAACGTTATGAGAAGAAATAAATTGGAGAACTGTGACAATTGGCAAGACCGAGGGGATAAAAACAAGGCTAAGGCAGAGAAGTAAATACCTGGATGGCTTGGCCACGTTGTGTGGTCGAGACAAGAACATTGCGCTGCATCTCGACTATGTTTATCGAGTGAGATGGCGAAACGTAACCGCCCACGCGTATCGGCATGGCACATGGTGGCTATGCAGTAAGAACAGTATTATGTCTACAGTAAAAAAATACGCCTTTCACTGTGCAGTAACGAACAGTAACATGCACACTGTTAAAACACTCTTAGCCGTGGAGTAACGAACATAACATGCCTACAGTAAAAAGAACCACTTAGCCGTGCAGTAACGAACATTAACCTACTTAGAGTGAAAACACACTCTTAGTCATGCAGTGAAGAACAGTAACATGCCTAAAGTGAAAGCCCACTCTTAGTGGTGGAGTAACGTACAATAACATGCCTACATTAAACACACACTCTTAGCCGTGCAGTAATGAACAGTAGCATGCTTACAGTAAAAACACGCTATTAGTAGTGGAGTAAAGAACATAGACCTGTCTACGGTACAAACGCACTCTTAGTCGTGCAGTAATAAACAGTAACCTGCCAACAGTAAAACACACTCTTAGTCGAGGAGTAACGAACATAAACCTGTCTACAGTAAGTTTAGTTTAGTTTAGTTTAGACGACGGAACAACATCACTGCACACGGGTGTAACCTGTTAGTGCCCCGTTATACTCTAACTCAAGCGTAAGTCTAGAGAATCTCAGCTCAGTGCACGAACTCCGTAGCATCGGTGAGGATCCTGAAATTACTTTGGATAGATTTTTAACTAGAATTTTGCCATGGCAGCGCCGTTAGATAACTCTTTTTCGATTTCCAACTATTACGGGATTATTTACGTGCTCAACAATACACATGGGCGTCCGATCTCACTACCTATAGACCAGGGAACAATTTGTTTCTAGAAGTCCACGTAAACAAATCCCGGACCTCACCGGGGCTTTAACCCGGGACTTCCAGTACTCGAGGCGGCCACAATACCTCAAGATCACTCAGCTCCCTCTGTCTACAGTAAAACACATTCTTAGTCGTGGAGTAAGTAAAGTACAGTAAAGGAATTTCTTACACCCATTGGGAACATTTGGCGTAAGGTGCTGGACTCATACTTGTATAGATCAGCCGGCTCTCGCTGGAAAATGTGGTCTGTGCAAAGCCGGTTAGTCACGTAGTTGCCATCATTAACGTGACTACAGTAGCAAACACTGACGTGTATTCTGTAACAAACGTTAACGAGTCTACTGTAACACACATTATTGTATATACCAGTGGTACTCAACAGGTGGGAAATTCCCCCCCCCCCCCCTCCAAGAGGGGAATTTTAGGGCTTCCGAGGGAAGGGGGGAATTAAGATTATTTGAAGATCGCGTTAATACAAGAACGGATTACTTGATATTGTTTTTCCCTTCATACTTTACGGTTCTGTACGTCTCACTATTCTAAAATTCATTTTATAAAGTAAGTAGACCCACAAATCACATTTTATGTGGACTTCTAGACTTGTTTTAGTATGTGCTATTAAATTTAGTTCCATTATTACGTATACTGTGTAAAAAGGTGGGGGGGGGGGACTTTTAGGTAATAATAATAATAATAATAATAATAAGTCTTTATTTTCAAAGGGTTAAGAATTGGGCACGCAGGCCCGTCTGACATTCTGCCCTTCTTCTCTATTTCCTCTCATACATTCTTTCATTCAACATCACTTATGAAGCAACTTTTGACAACAAAAGAACATTAAAACGCATGAAAAATAATCAATAACAAATGACTCACTGAGGCAGTGTTTAACATGGGCATTATAAATACCTAAGGAGGGTGTAACGTGCCATACATAAGGGAATGTTTTTTGGCTAGTTGTCGTTTGAGATAAGTTACCATTATTGTCTTTTATGTGTTATTTGTTATGGGGGCATGTAGTCTGTACTAAGGTAGTGTTCAAACAGGTTGCGAATGTATGTATCATGATTGGTGGTGTCTTTGATTTCTTGTGGAAGATTGTTCCACAACTGAGCGGCAGAGTATGCTAAGCTTGTTTTATATAAGTCTATCCTAGGTTTAGGGACATGAAGTATATTTAGTCGTTCGCTATGTCTAGCGTTATATTTAAACAATGGCCAAAGGTAGCTTGGAGCATTTTGAAATAGGATTTTGTGAATTAGTTTGGTCTTATTAAAAAGCAGGCGCTTGTGGAGTGGCAGTAACCGGAGACGTTTATATAGGTTAGAATTGTCGGTAAGCTTTTCACCATTAATTAAACGCACTGCCCTTTTCTGGAGTGAATATAGTCGTTTTGTTATTGATTTGGAGCATCCATCCCAGACTGTGGAGCAGTAATCAATATGTGTTTGTATATGAGAAGTATAGAATATCTTTCTTGTGTTTTCGTCAAGGACATTTTTAATTTTGGCAAGTTGGTATACTTTTTTGGCTATTTGTTTAACCAGAGCATGAACATGTGAGTTAAAAGTTAGATTTTGATCTATGATAACACCCAGTGTCTTGTGCTCGGTGACACTTTCTACAAGCGTGCTGCCAATGTGCAGCTGAAGAGTTCTCTGCGAGTTTAGAGTGTGAAGTCTTTGCCTGGTTCCTATTAACATAGGCTTTGTTTCAGTAATGTTAATTTGCATGCGGTTTGCATGACTCCAGTTAACTACACTATTTATTTCCTGTTGCAAGGATAATTCTAGCACATTACGATCAACAGCGTTTGTATATACTGTGCAGTCATCAGCAAATAGATCGCAGGACGACGACAGATTTAATGGAAGATCATTTATATAAATGGCAAATAATAGAGGGCCAAGAATAGACCCCTGAGGTACTCCAATATTAATGGTAATGGCTTGAGATAAAACTTTATTGTTTGATACTACTTGCTTTCTGTCTAATAAGAATGATTTTATTAATGTCACTATATTAAAACTTACTTTCATTGTTTCTAGTTGTTTAATTAGAATAGTATGATCTATCATATCGAATGCTTTCCTAAAGTCTATAAACACCGCTCCACATAGAGTATTGTTGTTAATATTTTGATGCCAGTTTTCTATCATGTTTGTTAGTGCCGTATGGCAAGAATATTTTGGCCGAAATCCTGACTGACTGTCAACTATCAGTTTATGGCGAACTAAGTGATCTAGTGTTTTGTGGATGTGCTTTTCTAGCGGTTTGGATAATGAGGATAATATGGAAATTGGTCTATAATTACTCATGAGACGATCGTCTAGAGGACCAGCTTTTAAATGAGGATACACTTTAGCGATTTTAAAGGCTGATGGGAAGTGACCTCTGGTTAGACATTGATTATATATAAAAGTTAGTGACTCGCAGATCGCCGGTGCAGCATGGCGAAGGATCCGACTACTAATTCCATCTAGTCCTGATGAGTTATTGTTTTTTAGATTACGGAGATGAGTAAATACTTCAGTTGTCGTCATTAGCGGTATGTTGGAGGAAACGTGTCCATAGCATTTGTTCTCACAGAATGATGATAATAAAGATATGTCATGAGGCGCATCTGGTATTGCAGCCTTCAGTTGGTTTATGTCGGACTGAAAGTATCTACTGAATTGATCACATGTAACCTGATTTGATGGTAATGATTGTGATGATTTGTGTTTGTTTGTCAAGGTATTAATTGCTTTCCATATATCTTTAGTGTTGGTATTATCTATTACTATGTTCTTAAAATAGTTTTTCTTTTCCTTCCGAATAACATATTGAACTTTGTTTCTCAGACTACGGTACATAGTTAGATCTCTATTTTTGTGAGCCCTGTCGCGATCTCTCATAAGTTCAACTACCTCCTGTGTGATCCACGGGGGCTTTGTGTGATGTTTAACACGAACTTCCTTAAATGGAACATGTTTATCAAATATACTTAGAAAGGTCTTTAGCCAGTGGTCCAGAGCATCGTCTGGGTCAGGAAGCTGGTAAACATAATTTAGAGATGAGTTGACCAAATCTTGTAAGAAGACGTCTCGATTGAAATTTTTGTAATTTCTATATTTTATGCTTATATGTTTGTGTTTGGGAGTTTTGGTGCCCCTTTTCGACCACGTGCAACATACTGGATAGTGATCGCTCATTGCATTGATAGGTATACTACATTCTGTGATGTTATCAGCACACGTAGTATAAATATGATCTATAAGTGTTGCAGATGATTTAGTGATTCTAGTGGCTTGTTTGACTAACTGTTGGAAATTATATGACTTTATTATGTTTTCCTATGTTTTGTCTGATTTGTTAGCGTCTATGTTGAAGTCACCTAGCAATATTATTTCCCTAGCATTACTAAAGACTACATCCATCATAGTGGTGAATTTTTCATACCAGATATTTCCTGCACTGGGGTTTCGATAAAGATAGCCAACTACTAGCGGTATGCAATTTTGAAGTTTAACCTCTATCCATACACACTCAATCTCACAGGTTTCAAAGTCTAGCCTGCGGTGGGCGTTAAGCGAGTTGGAAATATAAACTGCAATACCCGTCTCTTGTTTCTGATAGGGATCTCTTCTAATGATTTTAAAACCTCTGATAGCGATGTCATCATCTGAGATGTTGCCATTTAATCGACTTTCGCTAACGCCAAACATGTGAAAATTTTGATTAAGTATAAGTGATAGTTCGGGCAGCTTCCCTAATAGATGGCATATGTTGGTAGGAATTACTAGAGGGGGGAATGACGTTCTGAAAATATTGTAAAGGAGGGCACGGGCCAAATGTTTAGGTAGGAAATACGAAAGGGGGGAAATGGCGTTCTGAAAATATGGTGAAGGGGGGCACGGGCCAAAAAATGTTGAGAACCACTGGTGTATACAGTAACAAACGGTAGCAGACCGGCATCACGTGTCTGTATCTAATTTATGCCGCCATGTACATGCTGTAAATATGGAGAATGCATTGTAAAATGACGAGTACCTGGCCAGATGGTATAATTAATATAATTAATGTATTATATCCACCGATATCTGATACATACAGCAATGACACATCTAACAGACAGATACCTGTACCTAATTACTAGCGTCAGATATGTATCACCAAGAATGCTGACAACAATAAGTAAACATCCCATGTCCTGTAGAGTACCCACTTTGCTGCCAAATCTATATTGCACGTGAAAGTGTATCTGAATACATTCCTGCTGCGACTAAAGCTGTTCATATATACATAGGCAGTGTGGTATGTACGATGCTCATTTCCTGATTATTAAACTAAGCAGCCATCTAATTATGTAATGTTAATTAATGATATACGGCACAGTCGTTCGAGCTGTTATGTTGTTTCGTATTTCCAGCTGATGGTTATATGATGACAATTAGTTGTGATGCAGCAATGTTAGACACTACTTTAACGTACATAATCATTGCATACAAAAGTGTGTCCCCCTGGATGATTCGTCTATTTATTATCTATCTCTGCCTACTGTTTGTCTCATTCGGCGATGAAAATTGGACAATATGCAGACTCTCAGAGTGTGCACATTTCTGGCTTTCATTATAGTACTCAGAGCCTCGGGTGAGTACAGAAATATGAGTACAAAATAGTAGATAACATCTCGACACGATAAGAATGCCTGAAGATCTACAAATTGATGGAAAAGCCTTAGACCTGTAAATAAAACATATATCGGAAACAACGAATTGATAATGAAGTAGATCATTATCAGCCTTTTTTTTTTTTTTGCACACAGTGAACAATAAGAGTTAGAATTGAATTGTAAGAAGACACAGGTTATGGTCGTCACTGGGAAAAAGGAAATGGTACAATGTAATATACAAATAAATGGGAATATTCTTAAACAAGTGAATCGGTACAGTTATCTCGGAACTAAATGTTGCAGGTACTGTTCATTGTCTGCAATCAAGACTGTATCATCTGCATGTCTAATGTAATTGATGTATCGCCCCTCAATGTTGATTAATTCCATATCGTCTATATTTCTGAAAATATTTTAACTGACAGGGAAAACATGACCTGGAGACATTACACACCCCTGTCTCGCACCTCTCATAATAGGCTGAAATTGACCTACTTCATTATTAATACTTGTGACAGCTTGTTGTTTCCAATATATGTTTCTTACAAGTTTAATGTCTTTTCCATAAATTTGTAGATTTTCAAGCATCCTTATCATGTCTGACATGTCTCACTTTATCGAAAACTTTGTGTAGTCAATAAAGCAAAGGTGTAGATCTTTGTTTACTTCTTTAGAACGTTCAATTACTGTTCTCAGTATATACACAACATTTACTGTACCCTTGCCTTCCACACACCTACATTGTTCTTCTCTTATTTCAGGTTGTGTTTTCTTTCTCTTTTCGTGATAATTCTTAACACAATCTTTATGATATGACTAAGTATACTAATTGTTCGATGTTGATCACGTTCCAGTGCACCTGGTTTCTTAAGGATTGCAATAAATACAGTATACATAAATTATTAGGTATATTTCCAGTATAATATATTGTATTCTGCCATATGGTAAGTTTATATATTCCATATTATTCTTTAAAGCCTTAATCATTTCTGTTGTGACGCTGTCTGAACCGGGGGTATTGCCAGATTTCATATGGTTAAGAGCATTCTGAAGCACCATCGTCACAATTGATGGTCCTTCATTAATATTTTGAATATTATACTGTTCTTCTCTGTTATCATCATACAGGTTTTTCACATAATCGCACCATACATGTAAAATATGATCTTCTTGTATTATGATTTTACCATCATGTGTCTTTAGGCAGCCTCCTCTGTATGTGTTCTTTGATTAGTAAGCTCCTGAATTCTTGTGTACATTCGTTTGGTATTATTACTGTAGTGTAGTATTTTTTTTTTCAATTTCTATGCAGTTTATCTAACGACGTGCTTCTTTTGCCTCATTACATAATACTCTGACTTTTCTGTGAATTTCTTCATATTTGGCAGGATTATTTTTGATCGGTCTTCTTGTTTCCATTAGTTGTAACATTTCTTTAGTCACCCATGTCTTACAAGCCATTTTCTTTCATTGTGGAATATTGCTTTCTGCAGCACAACTGATTGAATTCTTCAACATTTCCTATTGATCATCCACATCTTGAAATAGATCTCTAGATCACACAATATATCAAGTTTTTTCTTTACTTCAATGTTAAAATTTTCTTGTATTTCATTGTAAGTTTTCAGTTTGCACAAATCATATTTAGAGTTTCCTGTTGTATAATTGATTTTCTTCAACTTTACCATCAATGTGCCCATAATTAATCTGTGATAACTGTAACAGCTGCATTTGGGTCTGTTTTTACAACTGTTAAAGTATTTGGAAACCTTCTTCTAATCAGGATGTAAGCTATCTGGTTTTTAATCCTGCTGTCTGTCTCCTCCATGTCCATAATCTTTTAGGATGCTGTTAAACCATGTGTTTCCTACAACCATTCCTTGTTCTTTTGCCCATTTTACAAGTCTGCTTCCTCTTTCATTTCGCTCTCCCAAACCGTGGTTGCCTACATTGCATCCTTCGCCTTGATTTCCTAATTTTGCGTTGCAATCACCCATTATAATATTTAATTCTGTTTTTTTTTGACAGTTCTTCAAAGCAGACTCCATGTCATTATAAAATTCCTATATACCCTTTCCAATGCATTCACTTGTTGGAGCATATACTTGAATGACATTTATTTTAAAAGGTCTTCCATTTAATTTTAGTAATATAACTCTGTCTGACGCCCGATATCCTTTAACAGAAATTGGTGGTCGCCAAACCAATATAATGGCTACACCTCTTTGCCGTCTTCTCCCCCTGGAATATATAATCTTAAATCTTCTCCTGTCTTGATCTCTGAACCTTTCCACCTCGTTTCGCACATTCCTAAAATATTAATCATCTCTCTTCCCGTTTCTTGTTTGATATTTTATAATTTTCCTTTTGCACTCATTGTTCTAAAATTCCAAGTTCCTATTTCCAATAATATTAATTGTTTGCATCTAGTAGCCTGCTGACGGTCTGGAGTCACCTGGTGCGAATGACTATATCCCAACCATGCGAGGCATTGTTGATGTTGACTTTCTAAAATAAATATAATAATACAATATACAATGTTTGATTGTAATTCCTTGTATGTTCCACAGACATCTCATTTCCGCTGCCATTAGGTGTTTATAGTTTCTCTGTATATTTTCTTTTCCAGGTGCACGATACAGTTTAGGCTCTATGGTGTGCTTGTTACAGTGTATATAATAACGTTAACTGCCTAGGTGTTGACTTTCTATATGAACTCAAGTACATCATGTGTGTTGATACTTACATGGCATCTTCACGACATGTGAGTTAATTATCTAAATCACATCTTCACATCGTGTGAGTTAACTATCACTATTACAAAACAGGTACGTCAAAGAAGGTGTTGGACTTTGTCAGATATTTCAGTGGTGACTATGACAACAAAGAACAGACACAGAAAGCCGGAGATGACCATGACTTCATCCAAGTCAGGATTATACCCCTGGACATAACATGTTTGCGACCGGCAAGTGGACATGTCTTTATTTTGTTTTGTTTGTTGTCCTCGGTGACTAGCCCTGTCTCTATCTTTATGTTTGAATAATGAAGAATCATAGAATGCACAAATTATTTTCTGGAATATTCCTCAGGTGCATACTGCAGAAGTCACACAACATAACCTACAGCAAAACGATCAACCTTCATGCTGAAATGTACAACACACATATTCTCACCAGAGTAAATTAAATTGTCTACCTCGGTATTTTAAAGCTGACTATAATGTAAAATGCCTCCTGGCTCCATGGCTAAGGGCTTGCGAACGCGGTTTGTGAGCCCGTATACCCGGGTTCGAAACACAGCGGTGCTGGTTCTTTTTTCGAAAAAGGTATCGGTGCCGGACGTTCAGAAAGCAATGGCAAACTACTGAACGTAAAATTTGCCCAAGAATCACTAACAGCAAAAATTTTGAGGTTCACTGCTACGTCCTGTGAAAGACATGCAATTAAATTTTTAATTTAAAAATGTATGATTCTTTACACAAAAATGTCTTGACCACGTGAATAGCAGCTGCCTCGGCAAATCTTAACTATCCGTTTCTTTCTCTGGCAATGTCTGTCTCGGCAATCATTATCATCACATGTTTTTCCAATTTATGTTTTAGACTTCGCGTATCAGAACTCCCATTTTCTAGCAATGTGTGTCAATTCTTGTTTTTGTATATTTCTCTACAATAATGCAATAATACGCACCCTAACGTGTCGAGGACATTTCCTAACGTCTGACATGTATACAGACAAGGACCGCTTACGCCTTCCCCTTTAAGAATGACGTCCGCCGGGGGAATCTTCAACAAGCACAGAGCCCACACGGGACTTTCAATTTGTTCGCTCTTGTCTGAGAAGGCTTCGTGGTGTCTCCTCTAACCTCTGCCCATTCCGGTGAACAACGTAACTGGGATCCTTAGCATATGGCGTGGTTCTATTGTTGGTGTTAAATTAAATGTTTGCATTTCCTTTACAGGACATCGCTGTCAACATCAGCATCTTTCAGCTGATTGTTGATTTCTTGGCAAGATTACCTTCAGTAGTTTGCCATTGCTTTCTGAGCGGCCGGCTCACATACCCAGTAAGTTACCTACGCGATTCGAACCACTGCTGATTCTCACTATCGTCACGTTACTTACGAGAGTATGCGAGAATACGGAGAAAAGTTGCTATCCTCTAGGCCAGGAAGCCTGCATTGTTAGTGTAGTGTTGTTCATTTTCCCTGTGTTGTCGTTATTCCAACACTCCATGCTGAAACAATTACACAACGGGTCGGCATACTGCACTAGTGGCAGTCTGTTGTGCTTTATCGTACAACATTCTCCTGCGGTGTGTATAAAATGCGGAAACATAACACAAACAGGAAATGCGCTACTCATAATACTTCTTCTTCTTCTTCTTCAGCGTTCCGAGCCATTGAGGTTCTTTGCTGCAGATACAATCCGTCTCCATTCGTTTCTCTGGTGGACCTTCTCTTACCAGTCGTAGATTCCAAGTGCTTGTAGGTCTGTACATGTATTATCTCTCCACCGTCTTCTTGGTCTACCTCAGGGTCTACGGTAATTTATTTCCTGAGTGTAAGCGAGATTTGTGTCCCTATTGTCTTCCATTCTTTCTATATGCCCCAGCCATTGTGAGGAGGAAGCTGTTCAGTGTTTTTCTGTGGATTCCCTATGGAAATTCCCGTGAAATTCGTGTGGATAGTGTTTTTCCTTTGGATTATGTGATGTTATTTCGTGTTCGTTAATTGGAAGTGTTCAAAAGAAGCCACGGAAGGCAGGTGGTGGATGAAATTATGAGGGCAGCCGACAGATATTTGTTGGTTATGGTCTCGAGTTTCGCGACGGCAAGCTTTCTCTCTTTCGAGAGACACTGATTGCGGTCACCCGGCCAGTATGGTCACTGCCATAGAGGAAAGCAACGGCAAACTACATCTTTGAAATTGCCTAGTTTATTATGATTCGCTTAAAGACTGATCATCGCAAGACAAGGACAGAGACATTAAAATTAGGAACATGGAACGTTAGGACGTTAAACAACGACGGAAAATTAGAGAACATAACACAAGAAATTCAAAGAGAAAAAATTAATATATTAGGTATGTGCGAAACGAGATGGACAGGAGCAGGCATCAAGATACATAAAGATTTTAAGATTATTTATTCTGGAGGTGAGGATCGACATAGGGGAGTGGCAATAATTTTGGACCTGAAAACATCAACGTCTGTTCAGGGATATTGGGCCGTGTCGGACAGAGTATTACTAGTTAAATTGAGTGGCAGACCTTTTAACATAAATGTTATTCAAGTATATGCCCCAACAGGAGAGTCTAGTGAAGATAGTGTAGAGGAATTTTATAATGACATAGAGTCTGCCTTAAAGAAATGTAAAAATTCAGAAATAAACATCATAATAGGGGACTTCAATGCAAAAGTAGGAAATCAAGGGGATAGATACACAGTAGGAAACTATGGTTTAGGAGAGAGAAATGAAAGAGGATACAGACTAGTAGAGTGGGCAAAAGAACAGGAAATGATTGTAGGAAACACCTGGTTCAAACAACACCCTAGAAGATTATGGACATGGAGGAGTCCTGATAGCAGGATTAGAAACCAGATTGACTACATTCTCATTAGCAGAAGATTTAGAAACGCCCTAACAGTAACAAAAACAGTTCCCAGTGCTGATTGTTATAGTGACCACAGATTACTCACAGGAACATTGAGGATAAAGTTGAAGAAAGTCAAGTATACAACAGGGAACACTAAATATGATTTGTGTACATTGAGTAATGACAAGGAAATACAAAACAAATTCAACATAGAAGTACAGAACAGATTTGAAATATTGTCTGATCTAGAGATCCTATTCCAGGATGTGGATGATCAATGGGAAATGTTAAAGAATTCAATCAATGTGGCTGCAGAAACAACTATTCCAAAATTAAAGAAGGTGGGTCGTAAGAAATGGATGACTGAGGAAATTTTACACTTAATGGAAACAAGAAGACTCAACAAAAATAATCCTGCCAAATATGAAGAAATTCACAGACAAGTCAGAATATTATGTAGGAAGGCAAAAGAATCATGGCTTGAGGAAAAGTGCTTAGAAATTGAAAAACAACACAACAGTCAAAATACCAAATTAGTACACAAAAGAATTCAGGAGCTTACTAATAAAAGAACAAGTACATCAACAGGCTGTCTAAAAACTAAAGATGGCAAAATCATAATAGAAAAAGATCAGATTCTACATGTCTGGACAGATTATGTGAAAGACCTGTATAATGATAACAGAGAGGAACAGTATGCTATTAGATTTAATAATGAAGGACCAGCAATTTTAAAGATGGAGGTTCAAAATGTTCTTAAGCATATGAAAGCTGGCAAGGCCCCCGGTGCAGATAACATCACAACAGAAATGATTGAAGCTTTAGAAGAATTTGGTCTAGAACAAGTCACTAGACTGCTGAACACATTATATGATACTGGAGATATACCTTCTGAATTATGTAATTCTGTATTTATTGCAATCCCAAAGAAATCAGGAACCTTAGAATGTGATCAACATAGAACAATTAGTATAATGAGTCACATCACAAAGATTTTGTTACGAATTATCATGCAAAGAGTGAGGAAGAAAATACAACCTGAAATAGGGGAAGAACAATGTGGTTTTGTAGAAGGAAAGGGTACAGTAAATGCTGTGTATATGCTGCGAACAGTTATTGAACGTGCTTTAGAAGTAAACAAGGATATACATCTTTGCTTTATTGACTACACAAAGGCTTTTGATAGAGTTAGACATGTCAACATTGTGGATATGCTTGCAGATCTACAAATTGATGGGAAAGACATTAGACTTATAAAAAACATATATTGGAAACAACAAGCTGCCATAAGAATTGATAATGAAGTAGGACAATACCAACCTATTAAGAGAGGTGTTAGGCAGGGATGTGTAATGTCTCCAGATCTTTTTTCCCTATACAGTGAAAATATTTTCAGAAATGTAGAAGACCTAAATGGAATCAGCATTGGAGGACGAAACATAAATAACATTAGATATGCAGATGATACAGTATTGATTGCAGACAATGCACAGGATCTGCAACAATTAGTAGACGCTGTGGTTGTACACAGTGAGCAGCTGGGGTTGGAATTAAATTGTAGGAAGACACAGGTTATGGTCGTCACTAGGAAGAACGAAGTACCACAATGTAATATACAAGTAAATGGGAATATTCTTCAACAAGTGAATCGGTTCAATTATCTCGGAACAGTCATAACATCTGATGGCAGATGCCTTGAAGAGATTAGAACAAGAATCGCCATTGCGAAAGTAGCCTTTAGCAAGATGAAAAACATTCTGACCAATAAAATGATGTCAATTGAAACGAGAAAAAGAGCGTTGAGGGGATACATAGAGCCTGTTCTTTTGTATGGATGTGAAACTTGGACAATGTGCAGTCAAGCTGAAAAACATCTGATGGCTGCAGAAATGTGGTTTCTGAGGAAAATGCAAAGAATACCATGGACAGATAGAAAAACCAATGACCAAGTACTACAAGAGACAAATGAAAATCGTAGATTGATTAGAGAAATTAGACGTAGACAGTCAAAATTTTTTGGACATGTTATGAGAAGAAATGGACTGGAGAACTTAGTGACAGCTGGCAAGATCGAAGGGAACAGACCAAGAGGAAGACCGAGAGGAAAATACCTGGATGGCTTGGCCACATGGCATGGACGGGACAGGAACACTGAGCTGATCCACGACTCTGGTGATCGAGTGAAATGGCGAATCATGACCGCCCACGCTTTCCGGCATGGCACATGATTGATTGAAACAGATCATAAATGTCTTTGTTACTTCTTCTTTTCCACTCTCCACTTTGTGTATCCATAATGCGTCTTAAAACTTTGTTCTCAAACGTTTGTAACAAGGCTTCGTCTCATTTCGTTGTACTCCAGGTTTCAGAGCCATACAGCACAACTGGTCTGATCAGCGTTTTGTATATTGTGATCTTGGTGTTACGAGATAACGCATTTGATCTTAGTAGATGTTGTAGTGCATAGTATATCTTATTTCCAGAATTGATTCTAGTTTGTATTTCTTCCCTTATGATGTTGGAGCAGTTGAAGATTGTACCCGGGTATTTGTATGGTTCCGTTCTTTTAATGGTCTATTTGTATGTGGCCAGAGTTTTTAGCCATTCCTTCTCTTGAAATTACCATATATTCTGTCTTATCTTGGTTGATAACCAGCCCCATCTGTTGGGCTTTATCCTTTAAGTGAGTCAATATTTCCAACTTTGTGGCAACATTGGGAAGATAGATAAGTAATTACCTGGATAGCTTCGCCACGTAGCATCGTCGAGACAAGAACACTGAGCTAATCCACGAATCTGGTGATCGAGTAAAATGGCGAATCATGACCGTCCACGCTTACCGGCAAGGTACATGATGGGTGTATTTGATTTGGTATCATTGGCACCTTTCCGTCTTGACAGAGGATAGTTTGGTACATTGTGCTTCAAAAAGGCTTAATAACTACGATCCATGGCGGTGGCGAGTGTGGCTGGTAAGGCCAATTCTTGCTGCAAATGTTTGCCCACAGTAGGTGCATGTAAAAACATGGTCATTTCCACAATTTTGCACCATCCTACGTCTCTCACGCTCTGTGTGTGCTTTATCTGCAATCATTTTGTCCTTTGTCTTTATTCCATTTCTGATAGTTGCCCTCCATGCACCACGTTCAGTGGCGACATGCTCCCAATGTGCATTATCAATGCCTGTATCAATCATGTCCCGCCTACACACATCTTTGTATCGTAGTAGAGGCCGACCCTGAGATCTCCTACCCGTCTGTAATTCACCAAAAAAGATGTCCTTTGGTATTCTACCATCATCCATCCTCCTAACGTGTCCTATCCATCTAAGTCTACGAAGACTGAGCATGGAATACACCGTCACACAACCTGATCTTTCCAATACTTCAGTATTTGTGATTTTGTCTTGCCACTTAATACCAAGTATTCTTCGCAGACACCGCATATGAAAGCTGTTTAAACGTTTCTCTTGGCGTGAGTAAGTTGTCCAGGTTTCACTGCCATAAAGAAGAGTACTAAGGACACAGGCTTGGTAGACGAGGACTTTTGTTTTGGCAGTAAGCTTCCTGTTCTCCCAGACTCTTTTTGCTAACATATTCATTGTTGTTGCTGCCTTGCCAATCCTGATGTTGATTTCCTGATCGAGGGATAATTTGCTATTTACCTCTGATCCTAGATATGTAAAATGGTCTACTATCTCCAGTTCGGCGTCGTCAATAAAGATTGATGGTACACCATGTGCACCTTGTGACATAATCTGTGTCTTCTTTTTGTTAATTGTTAAACCAAATTCAGAACAAGCATTGGAGAATGCAGATAGTAGATGTTGTAATTCTTCCTCAGAGTGGGTCGTAATCGCAGCATCATCCGCAAAAAGCAACTCTCTGATTAGTACCCTCCTAATTTTGGTCTTGGCCTTCAATCTCTGAGCATTATAGAGGCCACCATCTGAGCGTGAGTGAATGTATATACCGTCATCCTGATCACGAAAGGCATATTTCAGTAGAAGTGAAAAGTATATCCCAAAGAGGGTGGGGGCTAGTACACAACCTTGCTTAACTCCACTCTTGATTTCAAACTCTTCTGAAGTTGAGCCATCAAACTTGATTATACCCTTCATGCCTGTGTGGAACGATTCCACAATGGACAGAAGAGTTGGTGGGCAGCCAATCTTCTTTAGTGCTTTGAACAGACCCTCACGACTGACCAAATCGAATGCCTTTGTGAGGTCGATGAAGGCAATAAACAGTGGCTGATTTTGTTCACGGCATTTTTCTTGCATCTGTCGCAATGAGAATATCATATCAATGGTAGACCGGTTCTGACGGAAGCCGCACTGTGATTCGGGGTAGACTTGATCTCCCAGGACTTGAGGTGTGCGCAGGACAATTCTGGCAAATACTTTCCCAACAATACACAGAAGTGAGATACCCCTATAGTTGTTACAGTCGCTCCGATCGCCCTTGTTCTTGTACAGCGTTATGATGTTTGAATCTTTGAAATCCTGTGGGACTTGTCCTTCTCGCCAGCATAGCTCTATTAGCTGGTGGATCTGTAGAGCGAGTGTGTCTTGCCCACTCCTGATTACCTCTATTGGAATCCCATCCTTACCTGGAGCCTTGCCAGATGCAAGCTCATTTATAGCACACTTAACTTCTGTTATAGTGGGAAGTGTGTCCAGGTGGTCAAGAGTTGGCAGGGCCTCTATGGCGTTGAGGGCATCATCCGCTAGTTTGGTCTCACTTGAGTAAAGCTCTAAATAGTGCTCGACCCATCTATCCATCTGCTGTTTCTTATCAGTGATGATTTCTCCAGTCAAGGTTTTCAGTGGTGCACTTCTTTTGATCATTGGACCACAGGCTTTCTTTATCCCTTCATACATGCTTCTGATGTTTCCCTTATAACTTGCAATTTGAATGGACTCACATAACTTGATCAAATAATCATTTGCACACTGCCTGGCAGCCTTTTGCACATCCTTCCTAGCTTGCCTTAGCTCACTCAGAGTGTTATGCGTTGGTCTTTCCTTGTTTCTTAAGAGAGCATTCTTCTTCTTATCAATCAAGGGCTGCAGAGTCTCGCTATTTGCCGCAAACCAGTCCTACCTCTTATGATCCACAGTGCCGTAAACCCCTACCGCTGTTTTATAAATAGTTTCCTTAAGTTTACTCAATTTATCATTTACTATACAATTTTCTGATGTATCATTGAAAGCGTCTTCAAGTTGCTGTTGAAATTCAAAGCACTTTCCAGGATCGTGAGTGTTAATAATATTAATCCTGGGGCTAGACTTGTGCTTAGCTGTGTAGATTCTCTTTGGTCTCAGTCTAACCCTTGCAACAGCCAAAGAATGATATGTATCACAGTCAGCACTGTGGTAATTTCGAGTTAATCATATATGGTTCAGATGTTGTCTCCGTGTGATAATGAAGTCCACCTGATGCCAATGACCGGATCTTGGATGTTTCCATGTGACCTTATGCAGCTCTTTTGTTTTAAAAAAGGAATTTGTAATACACAGGTCATTTCTAGTGCAATGCTCCAGCAGCCTTTGCCCATTATCATTCATGCGACCGATGTTGTATTGTCCAAGACACACTGGCCATGAACTCGAGTCCTTGCCCACACGAGCATTGAAATCACCGAGCATATAAATGTAGTCGGAGTTTGACACCTGCCTTGATCACAGAGTCTAGCTGCTTATAGAACGTATCCTTCACATCATCAGAGGAAGCGAGTGTCGGTGCATATGCAGTGAGAATGGTGGCAAATCCACAAGAGGTTGCCAAGCGCAGTGAAAATAATCTTTCATTACCTCCAGCTGGGATATCAATCATTCCCAGTAGCGAATTCTTCCCTGCAAAGCCCACACCATGTTGCCTTTTTTCTGCCTGCCCTCTTCCCTTCCAAAAAAGGTGCAATTGTTTTCCCTGAGTGACCCTTCCTTAGCGAGGCGAGTCTCTTGCAGGCCAGCAATATCAATGTTAAGACGATTGAGTTCAGTATCAATAACAGCCGTTTTTCTCACATCGTCAATATTTGTCAAGTCAGTGGAAAATCCTGACACATGGCTCTCACGTTCCAGGTTGCAAGCCGTAGCTTGAGGTTTCTATTATTCTTTGTATTAGTACCTGGTGCACTGATTTTACAGCCTGCGATTCAGATTTTGTCCTAGCCCCAAGCAACCATTGAAGCAGGCAGGCTGTGGCGGATCAGCACCCAATTGGTCGGGGGCTGCCCAGCTTGAGGCGTGCGGTAGCTGATCAGTGACACCTGTAGGTGTCTCCCACCGTCAGAGGCAACGCTTGGCGCCCCATGTCTACGCCAACTGACAAGGACTTATAACCCGTTACAGTTGCCTCTCGTTTTGATTCCGAGACCGGTTAAGACCAGGGATGGAGTTATTGCCTCTCCATAGCACAAAGCCTAGGCTAAAATAAAGAAACCATGTGTTGCCCATGCATCATGATCCCTCTCACGGCCTGCCTAGTTCACTCCAGAGGAAAGTTAACATCTATACATCTGGAACAAGACAAGCTGCAGAAGCTGCTGGATCAGCAAAGCAATGTCCTAACTGTCCGCCTGTCGGAGCTTCGATCCTAGACCAGCTGCCAACCAAGGCTTAGGGCCTGGTCTGCCCTGCCATGACTTATTTTGCCTGTGGGTTGCATTTCCTTGCACCAGGATAAGGCTTGTCCCCTCCCAATTGCGCTCTTCTGCCCGAAGCCGTTGGCACAATGTGGGGTGTCGGGTTTGGTAAGCGCCGCCCAACATTCGGCGCTGACAGAAAGCAGGTAGTACCGTCTACTGTCATACGGTAGCTCAGTCATATCTGACTAAGACCTGACTGAGTCGTTTACCCATCTATTATTGTTCCCTCCGAACGTTAAATGACGTTTTGAGTGACCACAGTATGTTAGTGTTCATCACGATTATCAGTACTGGCTCCTGGTTCACACTTGTCCCCAGTGTTATCTGATCTGCCTGGCCTGTGGGTCTCACAACCAGACATCTTTCTCACAAGCTAATGCCTGATATTTTAACTGTGCTTTTGCTTGCCACTTCAGCAAGTCTCACGTGTCTACCTGACAGTTTGTCTTGAAACATGAGACACCCGTTATTCTTCTCTCAGCAGTAGACGCGGCCAAAGGATATAAGCGCCCTAATTCTTCAACTTCCGATGCGCAGATGACAGGGTAGGGGGTTCAACCCACTCACAAATCAGTTGGCATTAAATTTTGACTTCTCATTCAGAAAGCGAAGGAAAATTAATTAACATAATATTGCCTAGTGAATCAACCTCTGTTGACTTCGAAGTCTCACACAGGATATACCTTGTCTCATCTGATCTCTCATCTCTTCATTTTCCTCTTGTACCTTGCGGTGTCGAGGTGAAGTATAAACAGCGGGGAGAATGCCCGCTTATGGGTGTCTGTATCGTTATTTCCATGGACATTGTTATTCCCTGCGTCCATCATTTATGTGGTCGGCCTTTTCCTCTGCTTCCCTCTAGTCTGTACATCATTGCTTGTTGTGGTATACTGTTAGTTGGTAACCTACTTGCATGGCCAAACCATTTGACTTGCTGCCTTCAAATAAAATCTAGCGCTGCTATAACCTCTACATTAGCCCTGATTTCTTCTTTACTGATCTGATCTCTTCTTGATACCAGTGTTCTTCTCAGGAATCTCATTGCTTTTGTTGTGATTCTACTTTTCTCTTTTTCTGTCATTGTATAGGTTTGGCATTGGTAGCATGGAGTTGGTAGGAAACGTGTGTTGTAAAGTGCCTTCTTAGTTACTACTGATACATGTTTCTTTTTTATTTCTTTAGTAATGGTGAAATTTGTCCAATGAGTTGGTTTGACTTATTGCGTCTATTTTCGATCTCGTCTTCTGATTTGCCTTTTGATGATATTGTACTTCCAAGGTACTTGAAACTCTTTACTTGTTTCAGGGGGGTGTTCGTTTAGTTGAATTGTTTTCCAATTCCAATTCCAATTTTCGAAAACAAAAATTCCAAATCCGGTCTCGTCTAACGTGTTTTCTCAGCGGTGGTTATTGTTGAGAGCCGTGGGTTTTGTGGGTTCATTCACCCTAATTCTTGTGTTGTGCGCTCTTACGAGTGAGTCCTTTCTCGGACTGGTTATGTTGGTTTGTGTCTGTGACGTCAGCTGGGGGTTGATCGGCGGCTATCCTTTGTGCCCGTCTCCTGTTGTGATTTCCTTTGTTGGTGTAGGCTCCTTCTTCCTCCGTGGACATCAATGGGACTGGTTATGTTGGTGTGTGTCTGTGACGTCAGCTGGGCATTGGTCGGCGGCTATCCTTTGTGCCCGTCTCCTATTTTGATCTCCTTTGTTGTTGTAGGCTCCTGGCTCGTCTGGTTTGGCTGGGTGCAGTCCTTATAAGGACTTTTTATTTGCTTTTTTGCCTCCTTTTTGTGTATTGTTCGTAGGAGCTGGTTCAATGGTGTCATTCTCCTCCTTCTTGCGCCTGTTTTCATTTTCGATAAAGAGTTTATGTTTCTTTTCGCAGTCTTCCTCCGTGGACAGCCATGGGATGATCTCTCCGTCATCCATATCGTACCTGAATCCGGTCTCCCAGTCAAGGATTCGATCTGGGTATTGTATCGGTTGCCCCCTGAGTTTCTTTGGCTTCTTCTTTTCTTTTTTCTTCCCAGTTCCTCTTAAATTGCATTATGTCTTGCCGATTCTTGCAACTCCTACAAGGTAGGCCACCGGGGCCTCTCCGTGCCATCATCAGGGTGCTCATCTCGGTTTTCGTCGGATGTCTGGCGAGATATTGGTTTCCCTTTGTCGGTCTCGTACGTCGCGGTCGGGCTTCTGTCTTTAGTTTGCGGTGCAGGCTCGGTCTCTTGGTTTTCATCTTGCGGTATCTCTGTGGTTTCTGGTATGGTTTCTGTTGGTTTGTTTTGGAAGAGTTCCATTTCAGCTTTTTGTAGTTCTCGCTCTGATTTAACCTCTGTTTGTAGGATTTCTTCTAAATCCTTCTTTATCAGTGCCATATGTTCCACTTCCTGCTTGATGTTTTGATGGATCTCCTTTATTTCCGCCAGTAGTTTCTCGTTGTCGCTGGTCGTAGACGGCGTCAGAAGTGCCTTGACTTGTTTCGTCAACTCGTCTATCTGCTTTTCCATTTGATCTATACCCGTGGCTGTCTCGCCCCTCCGCATTGCTTCCTTAAATGGTGTCTTTGTGGTAATTGCGATCTTTAAGGCGTCTCTGTGTCGTTGCAGGTACGGACAGCCCAAGTATCTAGCTCCATGCTTGCCCAGGCAGTTGGCGCACTTTCGTTTGTTGTTGGGTGCTAGGAAGTCCGTGTCCAGCTTGGCCAGCGGACACTCCTTGAAGGCGTGGTGATCGGCGCAGTACCGGCAGATTTCCGTCTTACAGCGGCATGCTGTTCTGCTGTGGCCGGCCCTCTGACATCTGGAACATTGGGTGATCCTTAGGTTGATCTCTCTGGCTGCTGTATTCTCTTGTTGATTGAAACTGTGATCGGCATCTCGCTGCCCTCTGACGTCACCACCGCCAAGGTTGTATGAATCTTGGAGTAGGTGAGGAGCCGCCCGGCCTTCAAGAATCGGATGTGGAGATTCTCTTCTGGAAGCTGCTTCATGATTTCTTCGTCTGATAACTCCACTTGGATATGCTTGACTGCCCACTTGCTTGTCGGTAAGTCGGTGTTTCCGACTCTGGGGTCTTTCTCCTCTCTCTGTTTCTCAGTATGTTTGGCTTTTGTCTGTTGTGGACTGTCGAGGGTCTCCCTCGTGGTGGCTTAAGTAGTGGCTCCAGTTTCAGGTTCTCTGTTACAGCTCGAAGCCTGGCTCTCCACGTTCTTCTTCTTATCGGCTCCCACGCTGCACATCTTGATTGCCACGTGTCTTTTGGTATTCTTACAACGTGCCATTTCCCCCCGTATCAGGCTGCTTGACTTGTTTAAGTGACTTGCTTGATAGCGCTCGCAGTTGCGAATGATACACACGGAATTGTTGTGTTTTCTTCGTTAGTTATAGTCACTACCTCTGTTTTACCTGTGCTAATTTTCATGTAATGTTCCCTACATATTTCATTTAGACTATTCATGTGGTCTTGTAATTCAGCTTCTGATTTTGTTATTAGTGCTTGGTCGTCCGCAAAAATGGGTTATCTAATGGTGTAATTTGCAGATGGTCCTTCTTCTGTGTTCTCGTAACGCGGTGGTCGCACGGTCTCTGTTTAGCAGCTTTCTTTACACAAGTTGTCTATATATGTTATAAACAAGAAAGGGGACAGGACACAACCTTGTCGTACTCCGAATCCTATGGTGAAGGGTTCTGAGTGTCCTCCATTGTTCTCACTCTGCATTCACAGTTGTTGTACACGCTTCTAAACATGTTTGTTAGATGTGTACTCATTCCATATTGTTTAAAGATTTCCCACAGCTTGTTTCTATCTACTCTATCAAATGCCTTTTCTTGGTTAAGTACAGTGTTTCATTCAACTCTATAAGCTGTCTAAGAGCAAAAATGGCATTTGTGCATCCTTTATTTTTCCTAAATCCAAGTTGTTGTCGCTGGGGTCCTATAGTAGCTCGTAAACATTACTCAAGAATTTTAGTGATCATCAATCGTGAAAAAGAGTGGGTTGAAGTACCGACAAACAGGACCGACTGACACAGTGTAATAGTAACACTGGTTTGTGAGTGCAGAAAATAGTCAGCGGGCCGTGCAGAGTTTGAGGTGCAACAACTGATCCAGAGTAATAACCATCATGGTGACATAGTCATCTATAGGGATGGGTCAGTGGTGAGAAACAGGCGGAGTTGATGGGGTTTTATTGTGAATGCTAATGGACGATTCTTTAAAAAGGATAGTATGGCATATGGGGCTACGACCTCCAGCATGAAAATGGAGGTGAAAGCAGTCATAGCCGCATTCCGTTGGTTAGAGGAGACCACTGCAACACATATTGTCTACATCACGGACTCAAGGAGTTTGCTTAATAAGGCGGAGAAAGGAATGTTTCGTGTGGAATGGCTCAACCCGTTTCAGACGTCACAGACTGTATGAATTGTATGGAATTTGTGCCATGGTCATGCGGGAATGCGGGGAAAATGAACAGGATGATAGGCTGGCAGGGAATGCATCACTCGGTGATCGATTGCCTATGGACAAAGGAGAGGTGGCCATATCCCTGTGGGACAAGGTGGGGAAGGTGAAGGAACAGATTGAGAACACGTACGTGGAAAGGATTCCATTGCGGGGGATTGGCAGGGCTTCTGGTAGAATTTCAAAACTGAGAGGGAAGACCAGGAGAACTTTCAATCAGATAGCGATGGGAACAGTTATAGTGTGTGTTTTTTTAAAAAATTGTTGCCTCAATATAAAATTCAATATCTCAGTAACCAACTGAGGGAAAATGATGAGATTTAGCATATAACCTTATCATTATGTCCACCCATCAAAAATGTTTTTGTTCTGGAGATTGTACAGCCGATTTCAATGTTTGTTTATATACGGTATATAATTTATGGCTCCTGCATTCATTCCATTATTTTAAGAGTATTACAGCTTCAGCAAGACACACCCCCGCTCTTTTTTAATTTTGTCTGGCGGTTTTCGTTTTGGGAGACTGAGGGAATTTATATGGGATAGTTCAGAGGTGTCGTCGAACTGTGGGTTCTTTCATGAAACGTGATTATATAAATAAACTAGCTGGCTCAGCCCGGCTCCTGGCGGGGATCTATCTATCTATCTATCTATCTATCTATCTATCTATCTATCTATCTATCTATCTATCTATCTATCTATCTGTCTATCTGTCTATCTATCTGTCTGTCTGTCTGTCTGCCGGCCGGCCAGCCATCCACCCACCCACCCACCCACCCACCTACCTTTCTGCCTACCTACCTACCTACGTACCTACCTACCTAATTACCTATCTACCTACATTTCTGTCTGTCTGTCTGTCTGTCTGTCTGCCTGTCTGTGTGTCTGTCTGTCTGTCTGTCTGTCCGCGCTATTAAATATTGATACAAGTTACTGGGAAAAACGTCAGGACCATGTGTTGAAAGAGGAAGAGGACTATTGGAGAAAGGATGGATTGAATTTTATGCAACCGAGAGCAATCATCAACCTACTGGAATCGTCCGACACAGATTAAGGTCTGAGCAGATCGCAGACCTTAATCTACGTACACACTTACTGGGATATTTTGCTCCAACTATTCAGACGAATTGCAGGCCCTAAACATTACAGCATCAGCATCAGCTGAAGAAACAAGAAGGACATGAAAAATAAGGTAAGAAATATATTCCTTCTACTTTCCTGTTAATTTACAAATTATTTACCCCGTGCCTCTGTAAATTCTCTGTCTTTACTAATATTACACATTGCACCCCTCTCGGGATTCTCCGTGGTGAAGTGGTCAAGCCGTCTGACTCGGGCTCCGAAGGTTGTATGTTCGATTCCGGACCGCGTCCTTCATTTCACGAGTGCATTTTTTCGGAGACTCCCGAGGGTCGTCGCTGGAGCTACGGAGTTCGTGCTTTGTGCGACGCTTTCCACGCTGCGGAAAGAAACTGAGCCATATGGGATAAAAACCCGGTGCAATGCAGCCGACCCTGTAAGCTACTTCTTTAATTGCACCCACTCCCATACGAATCCGGATACGCCTTTGTGTGTCATCTGAATTGGCAAGTCTCCAATTACTGTAAACATAATTTCGTTAGCGAGAAATCACTAGTTGTTCAGCAAAACATCAAAGGAATGTCGCCGCTTTTGATGATTTAAGTTGTTTTTGGACCTATCAAAGACATATTCCTTGGGTGGGGGTAAATATAAGACGGCTGGAAAAATTTCATAACGATGCAACAGACGGTTTTCAAAATAATTGATCGTGAATGAAGGCGTTCAAATCGGAACATACTATAGTAGTGTAACTCTTCTCTGGCGTTGAACGAGGGGACGGAGCTCAAATGGGATTGTCCTGAATGAATTAATGTCGATTCTTAGCTCAACTCAACTCAACTATGACTTTATATTAACAATACTAGGAGACATGCTAGTGGTGAGAGTGACATTACAATACAGTTTACTATGTGGCACCCTACATTATGCCCATGCCACATTCAACATTCAGAACAGCCAGCATGTTACGGTAGCTGTGAGCACAAATAATTCCGGTATCAGAATGAACGTTCTTGGCTAGTTACCTTGGCGTTATGCAATTCCTCAGCTCAATGTCCTTCATGTATTGCACACCATAGGCGGTGTTAAATTGTCTAGGCAGTATTGTATAGGGAAGGAGGCGTGGAGATCAAATAATTACACGTACTCTAAAACTCTCAAAATATATAGCGGGATTCTCAGATACCCAAAGGAGTCACTTTCCATCTTTAGCTTTCCATCCATCCATCATGTGCCATGCCGGTAAGCGTGGCCGATCATGTTTTGCTATCTCACTCGACCATGCCACGTGGCCAAGCCATACAGGTATTTACTTCTCGGTCTTCCCCTTGAGAGTTAGTGTGTGTGTGTGTGAGAGAGAGAGAGAGAGAGAGAGAGAGAGAGAACGCAAGAGAGAGAGAGAGAGAGAGAGAGAGAGAGAGAGAGCAAGAGAGAGAGAGAGGGAGAGAGAGAAAAAATAGAGAGTTGAATTGCATCACTAATTTTTACGCTACATAATGTATATGTACAATTTTTTCTCCACTTCTTGCAATTGCGAGAATTCTCACGACAATCGTCAGTGTCTCAATTGTGTGTAAAGTGTGGGAGTTTGTTCTTATTAGTTTCAGTGATCATGTGAGGCATCATGTATTTGTCTAGATGTGAGGATGTATGTATGGGTGTGTATGTGAGGGATATGTGTGTGTGTGTGTATGTGAGGGATATGTGTGTGTGTGGGGAATGTGTGTGTGCCTGTGTGTGTGTGTGTGTGAGAGAGAGAGAGAGAGAGAGAGAGAGAGAGAGAGAGAGAGAGAGAGAGAGAGAGAGAATTGAGTGCTCGCATGTTCTGTAACATGCCATTCAATATTTTTTGTGTATTTTCATCTTTCACATTATCATTTTGTATGTATGACACTTGATTTTATCATGTATAATATAACATTACTGTAATGTGAGTGAGAGCGTTAGTGAGAGAGAGAGAGAGAGAGAGAGAGAGAGAGAGAGAGAGAGAGAGAGAGAGAGAGAGAGAGAGAGAGAGAGAGTTGAATTACATCACTAATTTTTAAGTTACAAAATGTATATGTACAATTTTTCTCCATTTTCTTTACAAGTTTGTGACAATGCTCACGACAATCGTCACTGTATGTGTGTGTAAAGTGTGGGAGTTTGATCATAATAGTAGGTTGGGGGATGGGGGATGTGTGTGTGGGTGGATTCGTGATGTGTGTGGGTGGGCTTGGGCTCAGGATGTGTGGGTGGGCGGGGTGGGATTGTGTGGGTGGGTGGGGGATCTGTGTGTGGGTGGGTGGGGGATTTGTGTGTGGATGCGTGCGAGATGTATGGGTGTATGGGGAGATGTGTTTGTGGGTGGGGATGTGTGTTTGTCTAGGTCGTTGTGGGTGAGTGGGTCGAGGAGGATATATTGGTGGATGATTGATGGTGGGTTATGGGATGGGTGGGGGTATATGTGTGGGAGGGGGGAGATGTGGGTGTGGGGATATATGGTGGGTGGGAGATGTGTGCAAGTGGGGGTAGTTGTTTGGGGATGTGTGTGTGGGTGTGGGATGATTGGGTGGATGGGTGGGGAGTGTGTGTGGATGAGAGATGTGTGGGTGAATGTGTGTGGGAGATGTGTGTGGGTTGCGGGAGGGGTGCGTGATGGGTGTGGGTGATGGATTTGGAGATGTGTGTGTGGGTGGGGATATGTCTGGCTGGGTGGGGTGTGTGTGGCTGGATGGAGGGTGTATGTGTGGGTAGTGAGGGTGATTGTAGTTGGGGGAATGTGTGGATGGGTAGGAGATGTGTAGATAGATGTGTGTATGGGATGTGTCTTTGGTATGTGTGTGGGTGTGGTGTTGTGTGGGAGGAGAGCTGGGTGTGGATAAATGATGTTTGTGTGGGTGGGTGAAGGTGTGGTTTGGTCTGCGGGTGGGTGAAGGATGTGTGTGAGGGTGGGGGATGTGTGCTTAGATGGGTGGTTGGGATGTGTGAGTGTGGGTGGGTAGATAGGAGATGTATGTGTTGATGAGTGGGTAAGGGATGTGTGGGTGTTAGTGGTTGAGGGATAAGTACGTGTGTCTAGGGATGTGTGAGGGGATGAATGTATGGGTTGGAGATGTGTGTGTGGGTGTGTGTGCGTGGATGGGAGGTGTGTGTTTGTGAATGGGGAATGTGTTGGTGGGTGGGGATGTGTGTGAGGGATGTTTGTATGGGTGAGGAGATTGTGCGTGGGTGGGGATGTGTGTGTATATGGGTAAGGGTGTGTGGTTAAGGGATGTTTGGTTGGGGATGGGTGGATAGAGGATGTGTGGGTGGCTGAGGATATGTGGGTGTGTGAGTGTGTGCAGGTTAGGAGATGGTGGGGGATGTTTGTAGGTGTGGGCTCGGGATCTGTGAGTGGGCTGGGGGAGATGGGAGATTGTGTAGGTGAGTGCGGAATTTTTGTGTGGGTAGGTGCGGAATATGTGAGTTGACGGGGAGATTTGTGTGTGTGTGTGGGTGGAGGAGGATATTGGGTGAGTGATTGTTGGTGGGAAATGGGACGGGTAGAGGATATGTGAGTGGGTGGGGAGATGTGTGTAGGTGGGGGATGTGTGGGTTATTGAATGTATGTGTGCTTGGGGTATGGGTGGATGGGATGTGTGGTGGGTGAGAGGTGTGTGTGGGTCGGGAGATGTGCAGGTGTAGGGATGTTGTGGATGGGTGGGGGAATGTATTGTATGTGTGTGTGGTTGGGTGGGGGAGTTGGAGTGAATGGGGGATTTGTGGGTGGGTGGTGGATGTTTCTCATAACATAGTAATATGCATTGTTTATGTTTACACAATTCATGTGACAACGTTTTTTTCCTATGCACTGTTGATGAAAGAAAGATGAGTGATTGGAAGGGCCGAATGTAAGACGGGCCTGCGTGCCCAATTTGTTACCCTTTGAAAATAAAGTCTGTTCTGTTCGTTCGTTCTCTTCCCTTCGATCTTACCAGTTATCACCAAGTTCTCCAAGTCATGTCTTCTCATAACATGTCCAAAAAAATTTTGACTGTCAAAGCCTAATGACTCTAATCAGTTTACGATCTTCATTTGTTTCTTGAGGGACTTGCTCTTTGGGTTTTCTGTCTGTCTATGGTATTCTTTGCATTTTTCTCAGAAACCACATTTCCACAGCCATCAGCTGTTTTTCAGCTTGACTGCTTATTGTCCATGCTTCACATCCATACAAAAGTATAGGTTCTATGTAGCACCTCAACACTCTTTTTCTCGTTTCAATTAATATCTTTTTATTGGTCAGTATGTTTTTCACCTTGCAAAAGGCTAACTTCGCAATGGCAATTCTTGTTCTAATCTCTTCAAGGCATCTCCCATCAGATGTTATGACTGTGCCGAGATAACAGTATTGATTCACTTGTTTAAGAATATGCCAATCAACTCGTATATCACATTGTGGTATTTCCTTCTACCCTGTGACGACCATAATCTGTGTCTTCTTAATATTCAGTTCTAACCCTAGTTGTTCACTGTGTGTAACAACCGCATCTACTAAATTTTGCAGGTCCTGTTCATTGTCTGCAATCAAGACTGTATCATCTGCATATCTAATGTTATTGATGTATCGTCCCCCAATGTTGATTCCTTCCTTATCTTCTATATTTCTGAAAATATTTTCACTGTACAGGGAAAAAAGATCTGGAGACATTACACACCCCTGTCTCACACCTCTATAAATAGGCTGATAGTTACCTACATCATTATCAATTCTGATGGCAGCTTGTTGTTTCCAATATATGTTTTTTTACAAGTCTAAGGTCTTTTCCATCAATGTGTAGATCTTCAAGCATCCTTATCATGTCGACATGTCTCACTTTATCGAAAGCCTTTGTGTAGTCAATAAAGCAAAGATATATATCTTTGTTTACTTCTATAGAACGCTCAATTACTGTTCTCAGTATATACACAGCATTCACTGTGCCCTTGCCTTCTACAAACCCACATTGTTCTTCTCCTATTTCGGGTTGTATTTTCTTCATAACTCTTTGCATGATAATACTCAGCAGAATCTTCGTGATGTGGCTCATTATACTAATTTTTCTATGTTGATCGCATTCCATGGCTCCTGATTTCTTCGGGATTGCAATAAATATAGAATTACATAATTCAGGAGGTATATCTCCAGTATCACATATTGCGTTCAGCAGTCTGGTGACTTGGTCTATTCCATATCTTCTAAGGCATTGATAATTTATACTGTGATGTTATCAGTACCCGGGGTCTTGCCAGTTTTCATATGGTTAAGAGCATTCTGAACTTCTATCTTCAAAATTGCTGGTCCTTCATCATTATTCCGATTATTATATTGTTCTTCTCTTGTATCATCATAAAGTTCTGTCAAATAATCTGACTACGCATATAAAATCTGATGTTTGCCTATGATGATTTTGCCATATTTGGTTTTTAGTCAACCCGTTGGCGTGTGTGTTCTTTTGTTAGTGATGTCATTAATTCTTATGTGCATTAATTTGGTATTCCGGGTGTTGGGAATAATCACATAACCTCGCATTTACTGTATATGTGCTGTTAGAGGTAGTGATGTCCCGTAGAGAATACGTTTTAAACACATATTAAGTGTGTGTGTGTGTGTTAGTTTTCTGTAAAGTGTATTCTTATTTTGATATAGGACACCGTTGTACTTGCGGAAGAAACCGTCAATGGAGTGATCAAAGTCTCCGTTTTGGCTGTGGTTAAAGATGACATCGAGGATACAGTTTCTCTGATTATTTATAACTACACTGACTACACTAAATACAAGTTAGTAGCCTTTCTCCAAATTGTTATAATTTGTCTGAGTGTAATCGTTGACAATTTGACCGACACAGTAAGAAACGAAGATTCAGATTCGCTGGGCTGGTCACTTGACTCTCATGCCAGATCACAGGCTCCCTAAACGAATTTTTTACAGTGAACTGCGTTGTGGTAAACGCTCCCAAGGCGGCCAGAGGAAACGCTTTAAAGACACTCTGAAAATCTCACTGAATGCTTTTGGAATTCATCATGACACCAGGGAGACTGCAGTCAGAGACCGAAATTCATGGCGTGCACCATTACGCAATGGTGCAGTCATTTGTGAGCCAACCAGGACTGCAAGAGCTGTGAAGAAAAGACAGAACAGAAAAACCACTGCAGAAAATCGTCCTCCAGAAACGTCAAACATTCTTTGTCCAAATTGTCAAAGAACATTTCGAGCCACAACAGGCCTTATCAGCCATCTTAGAACTCACGGCTCCTTACTTTCAACCCCACTGGATGAAATGAATGGTCATCATCATTCTTGATGGGCAAACAACACAACAGTAACAAACCAACAATTTGTCCGAAAATCAAAAATAATGCATAGCCCATGATAGGAAACCCATACAACAGAACAACTTTATCAAGCTGCCCAAGAACACGTTTATGGAGATCCTACTACTTCTCATCATCATCATCATCATCATCATCATCATCATCATCATCATCATCGTCATCATCATCATCATCATCATCATCATCATCATCATCATCAGATTTATTAGTCGGAAGACTGGTATTGACGTCGATACATCATGTCTCTCCACTGCCTTCTGCTCACAGCAATTATTTCCAGGTTTGTGTATATCTTTATCCCAATGTGTTTGCATGTTTCTGTGCTGTATTTCTTCAACTTAGTATAGCTGGTCCAATGTCGCTGAATGTTTGAATTATGTGCAATGAACTCTGCTTTAACGTAAATATGTTCCCTAATATACCTGCCTGCCTGGATCGTGTGTTTTGTCGTTTAGCTTAGCGGAGGTGAATCGATACATACCAAAAGTATACGAATAAGACAGCTGGTTGTATGGTGGATATACAAATCTGCCTTACGTGGTCAATTACAAATTATGAGAAACAGGGGAAGACAAAGTATGCCTTATATGGAGAGCAGTGGAAATCGGGCATTAGATAATATAAGCAACACCAACCGCGTCAAAACATGACATGCATTGGATAATAATGATAGCTGATTTTTGCTCTAGACTATGCACCTGAGACAAATGCAGAAACAACGTTAATGGTATACGGAAACGATTGTTTAACATTTCCTTACATTATATATTAAATGAAGTCACACACACACACACACACTCACGCACGCACGCACGCACGCACGCATGCACGCACGCACGCACACACACACACACACACACACACATCTAAGTATACCTGATTGTTATTACCGTGCTGTGTTACTACAGGCCAGGAGATGCCGATGTTAAGAATCTGTCCAACATCTCGTGCAGAGATCTTCAGCGACACGAAGATTGCATTGCGTCATACAGAGTTTCCAGCGAGGGTTTTGTGTTTGGGAACTTTCCGCAATGTAGAATAACGGTACACAAGGTCAGTCTTTACACATCAAATTGTATTATTTGGAATACGTAATCTGTCTCCTTGGAAAAGTGGTTAAGCCACATTCCTCACTATCCTCAATTACGGGGGATGGTGGGGTCGTAGCTGGAGCTACGGAGTCCGAGCTTTGTAAGACGCTATCGCTAGCTACTCTGTTAAAAGAGACCACCGAGTCATATGGGATAAAGCATATAGCAAAGAAGGCAGTCCTCTGGTCTTTAAATTCAAGTACACCAGTAAATATTTGAACAGGTAATCCACCAGAGCGACCGAGATAGAAGTGGATATATTCTATTCATGTTATAGTACAGTAAAGTCAAGCACGCGTTCTCAAACCTCGAGACACACGGGGTATGTAGTCGTTATCATCATCATGTGCTCTGCCAAATGACGTAGACGTTGCTGTCTCTCCACATATCTGTATCCTTGGTGTTCTGGATCATCTGCGGCTAATATTTCTCGGTGCCACCGTCTCAGTCCATCCATCATTATTTCTCTTTAACTGATTTTTGTCCCACTTAACATTCCAGTTGTCACAATGTTCCATAATGCCGTTCTTCTTGTCACATTAGCAAAGAATATTGTTTGTCCCTTTCTTATAGTAGCATATACTGTTCAAGTTCATTAACGTCTCCCAGGCAATCGTTGTTAGTTACTCTGACAGTCTAAGGTATTCAGAACATTTGTTTCAGGATCCACATCTTTTTCTGATTTGTTAATCCACATGCCGTGATTCAGTGCCATATATGGGTGCTAGAACCATATGTTTAAAGACAGATGAGCGCTGAGTGTGTGCTGTCTTCAGTATCACACCGGTTGCCTTTACTTCCAACGACGTACACATTACACCGGGTCGATATTTGGTGTCCAGGAGAATTGTAAAATATCCGCTTAGAACCTATGGTCACCGGACCGGCAGGCGAGAGTTTACCCACTATACGGTTTAAAATGGTCAATGCTTCTATGTTCCGGTACGTGAAGCAGTGTATGAGCCAGTTTTCGGGGATATTCAAATTTCGCACAATTTTTAATGTTTAATAATCATGAAATTAAATCCACATACAATGATACTTAAAGACTTTGGTTTACCGAGGACATTAACCCATGCAGTTTTTATTTTCTCCACATTAACCTGAAGAGATTTTAAATTTCGCTAACATGCAGTTCGGTCTTTGGTCATTAACCCATTAAGACTGTAATATATGTTTGCCAAGTAGTGTTGTACATGGACACTATTGGTTATATGGCGTGGCGTTTGTTTCATGCCTGCGGTTACAGTCCTTTTTATGTCACTCAAAGTGCCCACTCGCATAGAGAGAGAGAGAGAGAGAGAGAGAGAGAGAGAGAGAGAGGGAGAGAGAGAGAGAGAGAGAGAGAGAGAGAGAGAGAGAGAGAGAGAGAGAGAGAGAGAGAGAGAGAGAGAGAAACACCCTGGTTCTCCAGGTTGGGGGTTGAAGCGTGGGGTTAACATCCCCACCTTTGTAAAAACCATTTTGTTACGAAACAGATACTAAGCCTCGAATATAGGGGAACGTTCTAAATTGTAAAGCTGTTAATGACAGAATTAGTAAATTACGAATAAAAGGTTAATGGAAAAATATAACGATGATTAATGTGCATGCCCCTACTGAAGAGAAAGAAGATGACGTTAAAGAAGACTTTTACAATGATTTGGAAGATGTCATAGAAGAAACCCCTAAGCAGGACATCCTGATTGTGCTGGGAGACTCCAATGCAAAAATAGGTAGAGAGCAAACTCATAAAAAAGTGGCCGGTATGGAAAGCCTACATGCAACTTCAAATGAACCTGTATTTGAAGAAATCTTATATGTAATCACACGATTTTACAAAAAATAAGGCAACTGGGGCTGATGGAATTGCTGCAGAATTTATAAAGGCAGGTGGCCATGCATTACATCTAAAGGTATACGAACTAATAATAGAAATCTGGAGGACAGAAGAGTTACCCCATGACTGGAAAGAGTCATTATTGATACCTATCTTTAAGAAAGGAGACAAGTTCCAATGTGAAAATTATAAAGGAATATCACTAATGTCCACAAGCTATAAGATACTATCCGCAGTATTACTAAATAGACTCAAACCATATTCAGATGACATATTAGGTGACTACCAGGTGGGATTTAGACAAAACAGATTAACAATATATCAGATATTTATCTTACGACAAATAGCTGAGAAAAATTGGGAATATAAAAGAGATCTCCATAAAATTTGTGTGGATTTTAAAAAGGCTTATGATAGTGTCCATGGGAATAGTCTATGGAATGCTATGCAGGAATTTGGAATACCAAGGAAGTTAATCAACATGACCAGACTATGCATGGAAGATACTTATAATATAGTAACATATAAAGACAGGAAATCAGACCCTTTCCAAATAACCTTTGGCTTGAAACAAGGTGATGCACTATCGCCGCTACTCTTCAATCTGGCTCTAGAGAAAGTTGTATGGAAGATAAAGGAGGAATGTGATATTGGAGGAACATCCAAGCTGCTTGGTTATGCAGATGATGTAGATATTAATGGGGAAAGTGAATAAAAGACATTGGAAATATTGACTCACTTAAAGGAAAAAGCCCAACAGATGGGGCTGGTTATCAACCATGATAAGGCAGAATAATTGGTAATTTCAAGAGAAGAAATGGCTAAAAACTCTGGCCACATACAAATAGATAATATGACCATTAAAAGAACGGAACTATACAAATACCTGGGTACAATCTTCAACTGCTCCAACATCATAAGGGAAGAAATACAAACTAGAATCAATTCTGGAAATAAGATATACTATGTAATTCAACACCTACTAAAATCAAATGCGTAACACCAAAATCACAATATACAAAACACTGATCAGACCAGTTGTGCTGTATTGCTCTGAAACCTGGATTACAACGAAAGGAGATGAAGCCTTGTTACAATCCTTTGAGAACAAAGTTTTAAGACGCATCTTTGGACCCATTAGGGATACACAAAGTGGAGAGTGGAAAAGAAGAAGTAACACAGACATTTATGATCTGTTTAAGTCCCCGCTAATCACTGGTATCATGAAGGCTAATAGACTACAATGGCTGGGGCATATAGAAAGAATGGAAGACAATATGGAAACAAAACTCGCTTACACTCAGGAAATAAATGACCGCAGACCCCGAGGAAGACCAAGAAGACGGTGGAGAGATAATATATATACAGACTTACAAGCACTTGGAGTCTGGTAAGAGAAGGTCAACCACAGAGACGGATGGAGACGGATTGTGTCTGCATCAAAGAACCTCAATGGCTCGGAACGCTGAATATATATATATATATACACACGAAGCTGCAGCGGATATGTAATGTGTTATGATGTGATGTGATATGATGTGATATGTCAAGGCCCTCACAATTTTCTGGTCTGGGTGCACTATGGATTTGGCTTCCAGTCTGTGCCTCCCGTAACAAACTTCACGTTCAGGAATCAAAACTCTCGTGCGACCCCGCTTATGATATGTTTAGTGCACCACTCTAACCGCTACACCAATGTATTTTTATAGCTGGCGTGTGAAGTTTACTATGCCCACACATTACTTACGGAAACTATATCTGTGTAATTTATCGTTATAAATGGAAATATGTATAAGTTAACTTCAGGACGACAATGAAAAAAAATGTTTAATACAAGTTACATGTCGTAACGGTTGTTATTCCAGTACATGCCAGTAACGCCCTCTCCGGTTCTTTAAATGTTCATTAACGCTCACATTTTTCAGAAACATCCAAGATTTACAGCTATGCACACGTGTGATTCTCTAACTGTAACGATGCCATTGGATGCAGATCAAATATCACCTATCAAGCCCTACGAATTACGGCTCACACGAAAGTAAGTAATACTCATAAATCTAGCAGATTACAGTATGACTGTAGACTGTACTACCTGCTTTCTGTTATCGTCGAATATTGGGCAGCGCTAATCAACCCCGACACCCCACATTGTGCCATCAGCTTCAAGCGGAGGAGATCAATTGGGACGATACCAGCTTAACCTGTTGTGAAGAACAGTTGTTCTGTTTCCGAAGAACAATTGTGATGATTAAATGGTGTTGCAGGGCAGACCAAGCCTAAACCTTGGTCGACAACTGGTCTAAGATAAGTTCCGTATTGTGGACAGTTAGAGTATTGCATTTCAGATCTGGCAACTTTTGTAGCTTGTTTTCTTCTAGATGTATTGATGTTACTTTTAATCTGAAGTAAACTTGGCAGAAGAGGATCATGTTGCAAGGGCAATACATGGTCTATACACTTCAGACCAGGCTTTGTTCTATACATTGGATGCTATCATTTTTTTTTTTTTTTTTGAATTATATTGTAGCAAACTATAGTCTGTCTGCTCGGCAAGGTGCCAGTAATAGCAGATTAGCTGGTATATTTATTCATTCTATTATTGATTTATTGATACATTGATTGTCTGATTGATTAATTGAGTCATTTAACAGACCAATCAGATCAAAGATTGATATTGAAGCGGTTTGATCATATTGCTCTATTGTCTCAAAGTCTCATCCTCATCCACATCATGTGCCATGCCGATAAGCGGTTGTGGTAGTTGTTCGATATTTTACATAATCACCTGTCATATAGCGCAGCTGTATTGTGGTAGCAACCGTCTCTGCGCTCTAGCTCGTTGTACTATTCATTAGTGAGCTGTACACTAAGTATCTATGTGACTGCTTACATACGAAGATAACGAGACAACCGTTGGACACTCAAAAGAACTTGAATAAGCTCAGGTGCAGTGATGAACAATGATCTATTCACCATTGGCAGGACATGAATGAAGCATTCTTAAGGTTGATGATGCTTATGCCTTCAGGCCCTCACACCCGTCTAACATTCCTTCATCACTTCCACAACATGCACTGCCTACTTGGCTAAAGTCTGGACTGCCTAGGTTAATCTATCGTTACCTTGTGCAAGATGCGTCCACACTAGCCCACTCCCGTGTCTGAAGCTACGACCGGTTCATTAACGCCTTGTCAGCCTCCGTCAGTTATTCGGACCCCTGGGCGACCTGACGATGCCCGAAGTGGTTGATTTCTTCACCTGTTAATTTCATCGTTGTCTGATGCCTGAACGTGTAAGATGTTGTGATCTAACGTGCAGCGTCCTCATGTGAGTGTGTGTGCGTTAATGGTGAAAGGTTCTAATCTGCCTGCTACATGTGAACTGTCGATGCCATCCTACCCTTCTGTACGCTGGTCGTCTAATCCCTGCAATGCAATGCAATGGTTGTTATCTAACTGCCTTGTGACGTGTTACGTGTTTTACACAAGTGCGATATAGTGTGTCTTTAGACTCTTCTTCTAATTCTATCCTCTGATGCACTCGCTCATCAGTTTAACTCATTCTGTCTGTCATCTGCTCCATGATTAATTGATTAATTTAACAGACCAATCAGATCAAAGATTGATATTGAAGCGGTTTGATCATATTGCTCTATTGTCTCATAGTCTCATCCTCATCCACATCATGTGCCATGCTGATAAGCGCTTGTGGTAGTTGTTAGATATTTTACATAATCACCAGCGTCTCATCTCAGAGACTGATTTCAGGTCAGCATACGTACGTGCCCCAACATCCTTGCAAGCTTGTGTTACCTGGCTTCCCCTTGCATGAAATCTTTTTCCTTTGTCCTGAATAGTGTCCTCCAGGCTGCCTCTGTAATATACTTCTATCTGTCATGTTGTCATCTAGTTAAATTCTTGTCTTCATTCTATGATTATCAAACGATAGTTTACAGAAAGCTATACAACATTAGAATGTGGATGCCATAGCACAATAATCTGATCAGTCAAATGGCAAAACAGTTACTGAAAATTATCATAATTATAAATAGCCTCATCTTCATCATAGGAGTGTATTCTGTCAACTGGAGTAAGCGTTCATGCCTCACGCATGTATCGGTTGTTGCTGAATGCCTGGCAAAGACCTCTCTTAGCCTCTACCATCCATGTATAATCTGATGTTTATGATTATTATTAGGTAGTTGCATTTATTAAGTTAGTTGAATATATTTCATTCCATTTGGTGTTATCATTTTCTTTTATATAAACGTTGTTTCTGTTTTCAACACATTTATAGAAAGTAGTTTGCACTCTGTATCACTACAATATACATCAGGTGTAGGTCTGTTACTGAGAATAGCTGTGACAAACGAAAACAAAGCAGAAAACCAGAAATTAGTAACTATGTCGATCTGTAGATTATCTTTATCATTTTTAGGTCACAATTTAAAAGGAGCTATAGAAGTGATACCAGATATGCACCTATACTTAACTGATGTGTCAAAAGTATTTGCTTGTGTAAACAATGATGAAATACCAAACACATCATCATAATGTGCCATGCCGATAAGCGTGAATGGTCATGTTTCGATATCTCACTCGATCATCAAAGACGTAGATCAGCTCAGTGTTCTTTTCTCGACCATACCACGTCTCCAAGCTAGCCATGTATTTACTTCTCTGGCTGCCTCTTGTTCTCTTCCCCTCGATCTTGCTAGTTGTCACCAAGTTCTCCAGTTTATTTCTTCTCATAACGTGACCACACTTTGTGACTGTCTAAGTCTAATTTCTTTAATCAGTTTACGATTTTCTTTTCTTTATTTTAGGACATGGCCATTGGTTTTTCTGTCCGTCCATGGTATTCTTTTCATTCTCCCTCTAAACCAACTTTTTCACAGCCATCAAATGTTTCTTTCGGTCTGATTGCTCATTGTCCACGCTTTACATCCTTATAATAGCACAGGTTCTAAGAAGCACCTCAAAATTAAATTTTCGTTGCAAGTGACATCATTTAATTAGTCAGTACGTGTTCCATCTTGCAAAAGGCTACTTTCGCCATAGCGATTCTTGTTCTAATCTCGTCAGGGTATCTCCCATCTAATGTTATGACTATTCAGAGATAATTGTACCGATTCAC
>JACEFZ010024739.1:152500-226939 GCA_014155875.1 Cepaea nemoralis
AAAGTTCAAGAAACGCGCATAAATATAATATAATCAATGTTTAAATAGTTCTGCAGTATCTTAATGCCCACATAAAAATATAACAATGTACCGAGATGTGGTTTCTGCCTAAAGAGTTTAACAAAATTTGCAAGAAACATAACACGAACGTTAGCATCATAAAACATGCATCCAAAGAAGAAGAAAAAATATGCATTTAAAAGAAAACCCACTGAAACCAGAATAAGAGCTTCAAGTAATTAGGCACTATGATATCATCAAATGGCAAATTAGAAGACGAGATCGGTAATAGATACGATTGGTAGTCAATAAGGAAGCCACAAATGGCTGTAGAAAAATAACTAAATATGATAACAACTTGAAATCAGTTTATTTCTGAACCACGTTTTCACTTCACATTCAACTTCGGCGTCATTCGCGAAATGTCCCCGCCAAGGTGGACTTTCTGTGTTTATGCTGACATGTGTTTGTTGGTAAAGCGGTGCATAGCTGAGGAGAAAAAGTTACGAGGGCGAGTCAATAAGTAAATCACACAGTTATGTGGCATGGCAGGTAAATGAAAACAAAGCACGCAGTTATATGCAGCGGATTTGGGAGGACTGATAAAACGATTGGATAAGTGTATGTATAAAAATAAACTGGTTTCAAGTTGTTATCATATTTAGTTATTTTTCTACAGCCATTTGTGGCTTACTTATTTACTTACCCTCGTTCAATAATTCAAACCAACTCTTTAAACAAATGACACCATGCTACAGAACAAACAGGCATGAGTAGATACTACAAAATCACTCTACAATACAATCATTTTACCAAATCTATACTACCAGTGTCAAACCTGGACAATGACAGAAACTGAGAAAAGAAACATTACAACATCGGAAATGAGACTCCTGAGAATACCCAATGCATCAAGAAGAGCGAAATTCAGAGTTTTTGAAATAACTAAAGTCGGGGTAAAATCAGAGATAGATCTCATTACAAAACAACAATTGAAATGGTTCGGCCACATAACTAGGCTCATAAGAAAGCACATTTAAATAGTATCAAAACCATAGCTATGAACATGAAAGCGCAAGAGACATACACACATATATTAATAAAGAATGTAAGATGTGGATACACGTGGATAACAACCAATATATAGATGTCATGTCGAAATAGGCAGAAGAAGCAACATGAAAAGGAATCATTACTTGATGTTCACAGTTCCACAGGGAGGTAAGCAGAACATATATAATCAACCGAATTCATTCATTCAGTAGCATGTTCTTTGCAGATATTTAATAACCTTCCGGACAACCTCTTAATCACAAGCAAGATGTCCCGCGTCTGATACACCCATCTGGAGATCATCGCCATATCATGCACCCATCTTCTCTTTGGCCTTCCTGTTCCTCTCTTCCCAGGCGTATACACTTAGATTATTGTTCTCTCCAAACTTCCATGTCATTTCAACTGATCATCTCATCTCATCATGTTCCTCTTGTACCTTGCGGTGTCGAGGTGAAGAATAAACTTCGTGAGAGTGCCCGGTTATGGGCTTCGTATATCGACATTCCCATGGATTCTGTTATTCCCTCCGTCCAGCGTTTACGTGGTCGGCCTCTTCCTCTGTTTCCATCTGGTCTGTACGTCATTGCTTGTTGTGGCATGCTGTTGACTGGTAGCCTACTTGCATGGCCAAACCATTTGACTTGCTGCTTTCTAATAAAGTCTAGAGCAGCTTTAACCCCCACTTTAGTCCTGATTTCTTCATTTCTGATCTTATCTCTTCTTGATACGTTGAGTATTCTTCTCAGGAACCTCATTTCTGTTGTTGTGATTTTTCTTTTCTCTTTTTCTGTCATTGTCCAGGTTCGGCATTGGTAGCACAGAGTTGGTAGGAAGATTGTGTTGTAAAGTGCTTTCTTAGTAGTTATTGATACATGTTTGTTCTTTAGTATTAGTGCCATTTGTCCAATGAGTTGATTTGCCTTATTGCACCTATTTTCGATCTCGTCTTCTGATCTGCCATTTGATGATATTATACTTCCTAGGTACTTGAAGCTCTTTACTTGTTTCAAGGGATGTTCGTTTAGGTGAATTGTTGCTGTTTGTTCTTCTTTAGTTATAGTCATTACCTCTGTTTTGCTTGTGCTAATTTTCATGTTATGTTCCCTACACATTTCGTTTAGACTATTCATGTGGTCTTGTAATTCAGCTTCTGATTTTGCTATTAGTGCTTGGTCGTCCGCAAACAGGAGTTCTCTAATGGTTAGATTTGCAGATGGTTCTTCTTCTGTGTTCTCGTCATGCGGTATTCTTGCTGTCTCTGCTTGGCTGGTTTCTTTACATATGTTGTCTATATATGTTATGAACAAGAGAGGGGACAGGACACAACCTTGTCGTACTCCAGATCTTATGGTGAAGGGTTCTGAGTGTCCTCCAGTTGCTCTCACTATGCATTCACTGTTGACGTATAAACTTCTACATAGGTTTGTTAGATGTGTACTCACTCCATATTGTTTAAGGATTTCCCACAGATTGTTTCTATCTACCCTATCAAATGCCTTTTCTTGGTCAACAAAGGCTAAGTAGAGTGTTTCATTGAATTCAATTGATTTTTCTATAAGTTGTCTAAGAGCAAAAATGGCGTCTGTGCATCCTTTGTTTTTCCTAAATCCAAACTGCGTTTCGCTTAGCTGGGGTTCTAAAGTAGTTCGTAATCTTTTTTCAAGAATTTTGCCAAATATTTTCCCAGTATGACTCAACAGTGAAATGCCTCTGTATTGTGTGCAATCTCTTTTGCTGCCTTTGTTTTTCCAAATTGGGATAATTATGGCGTTTCCCCAGTCTCGTGGTGTCTGTTGTTCTACCCAAACATGGTTGAACAGTCTATGCAGCCAAGCTGTTCCTACTTCCCTTGCTGCTTTAATTAGTTCATTTGGTATTTCATCCTGTCCTGGTGATTTGTTCAATGGGGCTAATCTGATGGCTTCTATAATTTCTTCTTTTAGTATGTCTGGTTCTAGTTCCTCGGTGACATCTGTGTAGGTCTCTTGAATTCCTGTGACATCTGATGGGATGTTGAGAAGTTGTTCGAAATACTGCTTCCATCTTATTAGGATGTGTTTTTGTTCACTTATTGGTTCTCCATTTTCGCTGTTAATTATTTCAGTTGGGTCAAAGGGTACTCCTCTGGTTCGCATTGCACTTATCTTTTTGTAGAAGTTTCTGGTTGCCTCCTTGTAGTTTTTATTTAGGGTTTCTCCATACTCTTCCCAGTCTTTCTGTTTTTCCCTCTTTACTATTATACTTCTTAGTTTTTCTACGAGCAGTATTTATATATTGTGGACCTGGATATATTCAACTGATCAAAATATATAAATTTTCTTTGTTTCATCGCCTTTAATAGCCAACCTTATTTAATATTCAGCTCTTGAAGTATGGACGCATTTGTTCTTGTCTTAACCCAAGATATTCTTAGAACCCGTCTATAATATTTATATTCAAAAGCGTTTATGCGCTGTTCGGCTTGTTTAGTAAGTATCCAGGTCTCACAGGCGTAAGTTGCAATTGGAAAGATGCTTGCTCTTAAAAATCTAATTGTTGTAGTTCTATCTGTCTCACTTTATAATTTATTAAGTTAATTCATCAGACAAATGGACTGATAAAAATTAGAAATGGGAAGGCGCTGACCAAAAGTGATAAACAAAACTTATGGGCTGAACACTTCAACAACTCGTGTCTACACCAATCATTGAAGACCCTCCATATATTCAACCTGCAGAAGTGGACCTGGAAACCAAATGCGAGAACCATCCAAAATAGTGATAAGTAAAGTTATTACTATTCAAAAAATGAAACGCAACATATGTGATGTTATTTTATAAAATATATTCTCTGATTGGACATAAGTCAACCTATCGACTGTGTCCATCTGGTCATTAACTTCTCGTGATTACATGAGTTGTACTCACTTCATGATTCGTGAAGTCATGAAAGAGGTCAAGGTTACAACAACATGTTTGACATGATAATCCCGTGAAATTTATTGAACACAAAACTCTCTGACCATATTATTGAATGCCTATAACATATTGGCGATCCTCGAATAAATTCAGTTGACAACTCAACGCGCAAGTATGGCTCATCTCACTATAGAACAACGACTCATCATTGGACGTTTACAGGCTGGACAGTCACAAAGTGTAGTAACCAGAGAATTTAATGTGGTTAGAAACACGATTAGTCGCCTTTGGAGGTGATTTCAAGAAACTGGCTCAGTGGAAGACCGGTCGCACACTCGAAGACACATAGTTACAACTGCTGCCGAAGACCGCTTCATACGGACGGGTCACCTTGGGTATCAATTCGCATCTGCGTCCTTCACAGTCCAGTCCATGCCAGGAGCTCGTCAAATTTCAGATCAAACAGTCAGGAATCGGCTGCACGACGCTAGTCTTTGAGCTAGAAGAACCTACAGAGCTCCTGTTCTTATGGGCCGGCATAGCCAGAACCGACTTCAATGGGTGAATCAGCATCGTTAATAAAATGTTGGTACACGTTTGCAAGGGAAACTGCAATGGCAGTTAACAACAGTATATCGACAATCACCACGAACACGCGTTGAGGAGGACACACGAAGAATAGTGATGATGAATCACTAGGAAAGAAAAACAACTCGTGAAGGCACGACCTCAGAGATCATATGACGAGACGGAATGGGAACAAGGTGGGGGGGGGGGGGGGGGGGGGGGGTGGGGGGGGGGGGGGGAGTCACACAATTAGTTTTAAGACACCATGGATACAAAATTACTTTCTTCTTCTTCTTCTTCTTCTTCTTCTTCTTCTTCTTTTTCTTCTTCTTCTTCTTCTTCTTCTTCTTCTTCTTCTTCTTCTTCTTCTTCTTCTTCTTCTTCTTCTTCTTCTTCTTCTTCTTCTTCTTCGTCCTTTAAAATCCATTGTAGCGAAGGCCCTCAATCAAACGATGGTAGGCCTCTCTATCTTTTGTTATCTCCTGCAGCTCGTTCCATGTCCTGCCAATTGTATTCATCTCTGTAATAACTATAGGTTTATTTCATAATTGCGATAACGCATGTGTGTGTGTGTTTGTGCGTGTGTGTGTGTGTGTGCGCGCGCGTGTGTGTGTGTGTGTGTGACTGTGTGTGTGTTCGCGTGATTGTGGTCATGCGTTGTGTGATCATAGTTAATACTATTGAATTAATACCCCAAAAAAATTGCGTCAAATGTCACGTTCACATGGCCACACAATCTGGCAATTAACTAGTGACATTATAGAAAATCATTTGATTTGCTTGCATGTCAAATACCACATAGCAGACGTCCATTTACATGGGTCGAGCTGTGGGTCATACAGTAACGATAACATTTAATGTCAGCATGTTACACCACCTCAGTAGTCGCTCACGGGCCCCTGTTTGATTTGCTCATCTAGAATGAACTCCAGTGGTTTTTAATTTATTTGTAAATTAAACTGCTCTGATCAGGCTCACAAAGCGCCTTTCAAGAAGCGAATATATTTTCTATTTCACGGTCACATAAAACAACATGTCTGTTATTAAATTGAATATATTTCCTATTTCACGGGCATATCAACCAGTGTGACTATTGTTACATTGAATATATTCACACTACGCATCGATTCTAACACATATTATTGTTGTTATTATTATTATTATTTATTGCATACATGTAATATTTAGCCGCTGACGAACGTTGCAAATATGATAAAATAACTTAAAAGTAGAATAAATTATGCTCTGCAAACAATAAAGCAATACATAATTGAATGCTGAGATACTTTACAAAAAGCGAGTTATGCTAATAACTTAGTGTGCATGGCAGTATGTACTGTGCAAGCTGCTGGTGTAACTAATAATTTTAACTTCAATATTTCTTGTCATGTGTTTATGTTTTGTTGGAAGTATGTCGTTTAATGGTAACAATGTTGTCAACATGTCAGAACGATCCATGGAGGCAGGCAGGCTGGCAAATAGACAAGTTTTACAGACACGTAAGCAGACAAACAGATCGACAGACATGAGAGCAATCAGGTAAATAATCACAAACTCAGATATTCATTTGGGTATACAGAGAGAGAGAGAGAGAGAGAGAGAGAGAGAGAGAGAGAGAGAGAGAGAGAGAGAGAGAGAGAGAGAGAGAGAGAGAGTCGAAAGACAGTCTGATAGTGACGGAAGGACAGAAGGACAACTATATAGGTACAGAAGACAAACAGATGGGCATATGGGTTGGTGGATGGATGGATGGATAGACAGTTAGGCAAGCAGACGCTCAGGCACGCAGACACAGACACATACACAGACATACACAACTATACAGACATACAGACGTAAAGACAGACAGGTGTCTGATCTGAAAGGGACATAATGAATTATGGCATCCATGTGTTACCTTTATTTGAATGACAATTGATGTTCATGAAATTATTAAGTATTGCGCAGCTTTATAAACTTTCTAATTGCCATGGATCTGGGTCAGGCTATGGGTTATTAAAAACAGGTAGCTTAGAATCTTGCACAGTCCTGTGACAAGACGTAAAAAGCGAGAGGATTGTAAGACACACTTTGCACAGCAATTGTTACAAAAGTATGAAAAGTTTGCAAGATGTTTTGGTGCAAGCGCAAAATGTCACCGTAGATCAGTTAGACTCGAGCGAGCACCAATGTCGGACATAGTTCTTGTAACTGGAACATGGCTAACATAACGCCGCTCTTGTAGAATAGAATATGTAGACATTGTTAGGTATATTTGTGACTTTTCTGTGGAGCAACTGGTTGTGTTATCGACATGTCAAGTGTAGAGTCGTAGTAAAGTAGACTGGAAAAAAAAACCATCTCTGTGTCGTGTTGTGTAACGTTGGTTTCAGTAGCTATGACTTTAGCCTGTATCACACGGAAGGGCTCAATGGTCATCCTCAGCAGTTACATATACTCCCTTCCGCTTCATAGCATTAACTATGGGGAGCTTGCAGTGGTAATTATGAGCCATGATTGTAATATTGGCTTATGGCGTAGTTTTAGACGATTTAATGTTCAATAGATCGAGCTGAATACAAGTGAAGGCCAAGGTCGCGTGCATATCCTTGTACATACGTCATTACATACAAATTACTTTGTGGAATACTCTCTAACCAAGCAACCACAGCTTTTGAGAATTGGCGGTGACATCACTATTTTGGACTAACACACATCCGGTGGAAACGGCATTCATTCATCAACACGCAACATTCTGCTGTGTGAGGCTACGGAATACTGATAAACTACCATCACATTTCAGACATTCACTGCCGTACAGAACAAAACATTAACTTTCAATTGCTTTTAAGACACTTTCAACAGCTCAGGGCCATCTATCCCGGACGATCTCCCATAGTTAATGCCATGAAGCGGAAGGGAGTATGTGTAACTGCTGAGGGTGACCAATATAGACCTTCCATCTGATACAGGCTAAAGTTATAACCACTGAAACCAAAATTGCACAATACGACACGGAGATGGGTTTTATTTTTACAGTCTTCTTTACTACGAGTCTACATTTGACTTGTCGATAACACAACCAGTTGCTCCACAGAAAAGTCACAAATATACCTAACAATGTCTACACATCCTATACTACAAGAGTGGCGTTATGTTAGCCATGTTCCTGTAAAACAGGAATATATCCTACATTGGTGCTCGCTCGAGTCTAACTGATCTATGGTGACGTTTTGCGCTTGCACCAAAACGTTTTGCAAACTTTTCATACTTTTGTAACCAATGCTGTGTACAGTGTCTCTTACAATCCTCTCGCTTTTCACGTCTTGTCACAGGACCGGCAAGACTCTAAGCTACCTGTACTTAATAATCTATAGCCTGACCCAGTTCCATGCTATGATGTTACCATGATATAAACATTAGGACAGCAGAATAAGATAATTTCATAGAAATGAGAACATGTTGTCATGTTGAGACAGAGTTTTATTGGAACAAAGACAGGTTGTGATAGAGGCATCCGGTTTTATACGGTCATCCTGTTGAGACGGATGCTTAGTTGAGACGATATCATCAAATCAAGACACGGACCTCTTGGTGGGACATAGGTATCCCAATAAGACACAGGCATGGTGACCCAAAGCATATGGAGACAAAGTCATCACTATATACATATATATATATATATATATATATATATATATATATATATATATATATATATATATATATATATATATATATATATATATATATGCCATCATCCCACGCCTGTAATGCAAAGCCTAGTCTGTATCCCCCCCCCCCCCCCCCCCCCCAGGTTAGGCTTGGTTGACAAAACTATCCCCATCACCATCATTATCAATTCAATTGCCTAGCTCCATTGGGCAAAATTCAACCTTTTCCCCAGCAGTTAAATTAGCAATCCTGAACCCACATTTAAACTGTAAGACACACAAATGGGAAAACAATTATAATCATTTCATGAATTAACATAAGAGTTGTCTAATAGATAGGTATCCGGGCCTGAGCAAAGATCACACACAAAACACAATGTTATCTCTCCACGTGACTCTTGGGAGCCGGGGGTCTTGAGAACACTGTTAGCAAAACTCTCCCGATGCATCAAGAATAAGAAGTGCCTACTTCAGTAATAATTGCATTGTGTCATTTATAAGAACGATCTTAGCAAGTCACTGAAAATAACAATTTCCTCCAAGCCGTCACCAGTAATTGTGCCATGCTGGCGGTTAGGGCACTTCCTGAAGACAGATGTGTATATGGTGCCCCTAGCCGTCTCCCTTACAGAGCAATTAATCTCATGGGAATATCAGGCTCTTCCCTCAAAACCTGACCATATATATTCATGAAAAAGGTTACATATTAATCACACGATCTAAACACAGGAGTTGTAAAGCAATACTCTTAAGAACCTTCCACATTTGGGGTAAGATTGTGCAATAATGTGCGACCATAGGAAACGGTCCTACATCACATAGGAAATTGAAAATATGCATTGAGAGTGAGATACCTTCCATATGCATACCGCAAAACTACTCATAGCAGGTGAAACGCTAAACATGGCAAACCATTCCAGCGGAATAGGAATGTAATTTCTGCAGAAAGCGAGCAAGTCAGGCTATCCTCTCAATGAGGCGCTGATCTCATAATTTCGCAATCCACCACATATACAATTAATAATACATGTCTCCTGTAAGCATCTAGAGGCACATAATAGAATTTACAAAGAATTCACAAGCTTATCGGTGGCGCAGAGGGCGAAATTGGGCACTAGGATAAACCTCCCTCATGCTAGGAACAGGGACTTGTTCCTCCAACAACTTTCTCACAAGTGACAACTTTTCTGCCGGCAGTTTTTCAGCTGGCTAGGCCGTGACATCACCATCCAATCGTTATGATCACTTCAACCTTACTCCCAGTCCTTATAAGGAGCGTCTACTTAGACTCTTTGTTCTCCGTTTCCAGGAAAAGTGGTGACGGCTGATGACGAATATATCACATTCCACAACAAGTCTTTAATTGCGATGAAATTGACCCTTTCTTGAAGAAAATGCCAAAGAGGACCTTTATCACCCAGGAGAAGAAAGCACTGCAGGGATACAAACCAATGAATGACAGCCTAACTGTGCCCTTTTGTGCCAATGCCAGTTGTGAATGCAGGATTACGCCAATGTTGACTTACCATTCAGAAAATCCTTCCGTCTTTAAACTCAACAATGTCCGAAAAGGCAAACTGCCTGTGATGTGGAAGTCTAATGCTAAGGCATGGATGATGAGAGCCATCTTTATGGAATAGCTGACTAAAGTGTTTGCCCCAAGTGTGAAGAAGTACTTAGAAGAAAACAATCTGCCCCGTCGATGTCTGCTGCTTATGGACAATGCTCCTGCCCACCCGGCGGGTCTATAGGAGGATTGGACATGAAGTATTACTTCATCAAGTTCAAATGTCTGCCTCTCCTCTGCTTCAACCCATGGACCAGCAAGTGATCTCCAACTTCAAGAAACGGTATACAAAAGAGCTCTTCTCAACGTGTTTTCATGTCAATAATGACACCGAATTGACTCTGAGAGATTACTGGACAGACCACTTCAACATAATGAGTTTCTTGAATGAGTAATGAAGTAAATAATTAGGGGGGCTGAGTGGTCTCGAGGTATGGTGTCCGCCTCGAGTGCTGGAGGTCCCGGGATCAGGCCCCGGTGAGGACCGGGATTTATTTTGTTTTTAAATCCACCTAGACTTCCAGTAATAAAAATGTCCCCTGGTCTCTGGGTAGTGAGATCGGACACCCGTGTGTATTGTTGCGCATGTAAACAATTCCTTAGCAGTTGGAAATCGAAAAAGAGTAGCCAAACGGCGCTGCCCGGGCAAAATGTCAAGTTAAAAATCTACCCAAAGTATTTCAGGATCCTCGCCGATGCAACGGAGTTCGTGCATTGGGTTGACTTTCTCCAGACTCAGGTTTGGGTTAGGAGGAAAACGGAGCACTTAAGGGTTAAACCGTGTGCCGTGATGTTGATCCAACGACTAAAACTAAACTAAACTAAACCACTTCAACAACCTCCATTACATCAACATCATTGACAAGGCCTTGAATCATGTTTCCACCCATACCTTGAAGTCTGCTTGGAACATAGTTTCTCCATCGTGCGTACCAGAGAGTTAGAGAGAAGAGTTTGAAGGATTAGAGGCGGCCGAAACAGGTTGTGTCCTGTCCCCTCTCTTGTTCATAACATATATAGACAACATATGTTAATGACACCAGCCAAACAGAGTCCGTAAGAATACCGCATGACGAGAACACAGAAGAAGAACCATCTGCATATAGAATACTCAACGTATCAAGAAGAGATAAGATCAGAAATGAAGAAATCAGGACTAAAGTGGAGGTTATAGCAGCACTAGATTTTATTAGAAAGCAGCAAGTCAAATGGTTTGGTCATGCATGTAGGTTACCAGTCAACAGCATACCACAACATGCAATGATGTACAGACCAGGTGGAAACAGAGGAAGAGGCCGACCACGTAAACGTTGGACAGAGGGAAAAAATAGAGTCCATGGGAATATCGATACATGAAGCCCATAATCGGACACTCTCACAATGTTTATACTTCACCTCGACACCACAAGGTACACGAGGAACATGATGAGATGAGATGAAAGGAGATGAGCAGCAGCTTTAGTTGATGAGATTGTGTCCTTGGGCAAACAATATGGGTCTGGAAGTCGATGGCAACGACATGGAGGAGCTGAATGAGGACCACTGTGGGGAGCTCCTTAAAAGATGAGCTTTTACATCTTCAGAATGAACAGTTAAAGGCATTAAAGGAGGAGTCAGTGACCGTGATTAAAAAAATTTGCAGGAAGTGGGCAGACTTCGATGACTTCATTATGAACCATCATCTAAACAAACGTGTTGCTAACAGGGCAGTAAACCTGATGACTGAATGCACGATGGCCTACTTCAGAAAGATTCTCCAGCAAAGGAAGCGATAAATTGCCCGTGATAGTTTCTTGGTGCAGAAAGATTCCCAGTCGGCTGTCAAGAAAGAGCGACAAGAAACTGCTGAAACTAATGATTCAGAATTGCAAAGAAAGTGACAAATTTCCCACGATCGTTTTCTTAGTAAGAAAGATAAACTATATCATTTTTGAATTTGCATTTAATTTGTTTGGTTGTTTTATTTCTCTTATTTAATACACGAAGGTGCACGTATTCTTTGCGTTTTGTCAGGTAATCGACCGGAAGTTAATAAAAAAGAACCATTCTTTGTCTTCAAACGGATTGTCTTTATTTCATTGATTTCAATGTTTCGGGTTACGAACGTTTCGGGTTACCAGCCAAGTTCTAGAACGAATTAAGTTCGTAACCCGAGGTACCACTTTAATTATGTTAGTTATTCTCTGTGTTTCTGACCCATACAGTAGCACCGATCTAACATTGGAGTTAGAAATCCTGAGTTTAGTAAAAACTGTAACGTCTTTTGACTTCCAGAAATGGTGTGGAGATATGCACGCCAATCACGCCTGTTGTATTTCTATTTTAATATCCCAATCTGGTCCCCCATCTTTGTCTGCACAGCTTCTAAAATAGGTGAATGATTCTGCCTTTTGAAATGAACTTTCACGAAGAGAGATTGAGTTGTCAGTTGCTTGGTTTAATGTCATTGTCTGTCTTTCCTTTATGAATTTTTACTCCTAATTGGTGTGCCCTCTTATTACTACGACTAGTTTACACATGAAAATAGTAAACTTAGACAGTCACAATTATTTGGACACGTTATGAAAAGAAATCAACACCGGATAACTTGGTGATAAGTGGCATGTTTAAGGGGAAAATAATAAGGGGAAGGCAGAGAAGAAAATACCTTGACGCTTGGCCACGTGGTATGGTCGAGATAAAATACAGAGCTGAGGCACGACTCTGGTGATCACGTGAGATGTCGAAACATGACCGCCCACGCGTATTGGCGTGGTACATGATGATGATGATGATGATAAGATTTCCCTGCATGCGACCACGGGTGTTACATCAGAGCAATGTCGTCGGCGAAGTCCAGATTATTAAGTTGATTGTTAGAGTGATATCTGGACTTGGCCTTATGATTGTTAGAGTGATATCTGGACTTGGCCTGATGATTGTTAGAGTGATATCTGGACTTGGCCTGGTGGTTGTTAGAGTGATATCTGGACTTGGCCTTATGATTGTTAGAGTGATATCTGGACTTGGCCTGATGATTGTTAGAGTGATATCTGGACTTGGCCTGATGATTGTTAGAGTGATATCTGGACTTGGCCTTATGATTGTTAGAGTGATATCTGGACTTGGCCTGATGATTGTTAGAGTTATATCTGGACTTGGCCTGATGATTGTTAGAGTGATATCTGGACTTGGCCTGATGATTGTTAGAGTGATATCTGGACTTGACCTGATGATTGTTAGAGTGATATCTGGACTTGGCCTTATGATTGTTAGAGTGATATCTGGACTTGGCCTTATGATTGTTAGAGTGATATCTGGATTTGGCCTGATGATTGTTAGAGTGATATCTGGACTTGGCCTGAAGATTGTTAGAGTGATTCAGCACTTAGCCTGATTATTTTGTTTCTATCGATGTTACACTATATAATAAAGGTCATCATCAAACCTCAAGTGCGTCGCTCTCATCACGGTTCATCATATCAAGATTCGATGCCAGTCCCCTGGCTTCGTGCACTTCAGTTCCCATTCTTACTTAATGGGACACTGAAATGGTGGACTGGAATGGAGAAATGGTTCAGTTTAAACCACGATAATAACATATCTTTAAAGTGGATTGCGGGCGTCGCACAAGGGTTACGGGGTCTATCAGACGGTCTCAGGCAGGCAATCAGTTAATGTATCGTGTCCGTTTCCATTCCCAGGTTGTGCTCAATATCCCGTGTCCGTTTCGTGAAGTTTTGCCTTTTCTTTCTGGAAGCTTGTCTTTCATCACCGTTCTGTCCTAATCATTATAGCTTTTAATATAGCCAAGGTAGGTCAGTTTCAGAGAAATTGTGTAAATACTGGTCCGCTCGAGACACACACGATTGATGTAAAGCAATGTCCCGATGGGGTGTCCTAGGGTACCATGGCAGCGACCACCTACCTTGCAGCATATTGGTGGAGTAAGGCAGAACCAGGCAGCACAAGTCAACGGTCAAGATTTTCCAGTATGACAGTACAGGGCAAGATGTGGTGAGCAAAATAAGGCACGACAAGCGCAAAAAGCTTAAGGGCAGGAAAAAATATCTGAGAGCAGCCACCGTGGTGGAATTTTGAGGAGGTGAAGAATGAGTGGGTGGATAAGCGCAGTGCTTTAAGAAAATGGCAAAAGGCCAAGAAGAACAGAGTTTCCCATCCTAGTCCCAGCATGCACTTAGAAAGAGAGTGCACACAAACGTAAGCTAAACAAAAAACAAAAAAAAAAACTAGTTAAGGAGGTCAAAAGTGAAAGATGGGCAGAGGTATGTCAAAGAGTAAGCACAGACAAGTCACTGAGATTGTTCTGGCGATTACATAAAAGCATGAGTGGCGTAGCCAAGGAAAAGAGAATTTCTGACTTCCAAGGTGCTGACCTCATCTGGCAGAGGACAGACAAGAACAAGGGAAAAGCCCTCTTCGAACGCTACCTAAAGCAGAGCAACCAGGCAGACATGAGAGGACGAAATTTTACCAAGGAGGTCACCTTAGACAGATGCAGGGCACAGATCCAGTTCGGATGAAGACACAGTGAAAGAAGTCAAGGCTGTGCTTCGGCGATCACAAAACAGCGCCCTAGGGTAAGATGGCATAAGTTACACTGACATCAATAGGCGTACCGACTTCGAGCTATAGAAGCTAGCAGACATTTACAATAACAGTATAGGGAGCGCTAACATAAAGGAGGAGTGGTTACACAGCTATCTGATTCCCTTGGAAAAGCCTGGCAAAGACCACACAATAATTCAGGGATATAGTGGAGAAGTTAATTGCCAGGAAAATATCAAGCCAGCTAGAGAGGCAAAGTGTTTTCCCACCACCCTGGGAGGGTACCGTACAACAAGAGAAACCTGGACCAATGCAGCAGATTTTGCCCTTAACGTCTATGAAGGTTTCCACCCAGGCATTGAAACCTTTACTGAAACGATTGATCTTGGGGATGCGTACACCAGAGTACCATTGGATTTCTTAATGCTTCAGCTCCTTGAGCTCAAGATAAGTCCTTTCCTCTTTAGTTGGATCGCCGCATTCCTCTTCCAACGGAAAGTAGTTTTCAGATGTGGCAGTTGGACTTCGGAACCAACAATAATATATCCTGGCCTACCACATGGATCACCATTATCCTCGGTGCTGTTCAATGCCTACACTGTGAGAATCACCAGCAAGCAGATCACCGGACCGGGGAGGACACTGTCATATGCCGACGATGTTTCAATGTATCGTCAGGGCAAGGACAGAGATCAGGTTGCTGTGGAACTACAAACCGAACTCAATCGCATAAGTACTTGGTGTGATGAAGCTGGGGCAATGGTCAACCCAACAAAGGCAACAGTGACAGTTCTCTTTGAATAACCATAGTGTCAACATTCCAACACCAACGTTAAATCTGTGTTCAGAGACTGTCGAAAGACCGCCGACAATTAATTACCTGGAGAGACGTTTTGATCGAAGCCTTGCTTATAATGAGCACGTTAACCAGGTGATAACAAAAGGCCAAGCGGGGATTGGCTGCGATGCGGGTGACGGCCGTAGCAGATTGTGAGCAGCGCCATCTATATCTTCTATACGAGGGTCTGGTCATGTCTGTTTTTAAGTATGCGATGGCAATCCTGACTTCAGCCGTAAGCAGAAAGAAAGGATGGAAAGTATATAGAATGAAACTATTATTCTTGGATATACAAGAGACATAACATGCAGGGCAATGCGCTACCTTCTTGATTTTCCAACCATTGAAGACAGAATACACATTTGCAGATCACGTGCCTACCTCAGAGTTAACGCAAACACACAACATCAACTGCATAGTGAAATTAGGAAGATGACGGGCAGCAGGTTAAAAAGAGGAAGGTCGTGGATGAGTCAAGCCAAAGGTATTCTTCAACAGGTATGTGCACTTGAGGACTTAGAACCTGGCTAGGAGTGGGTACAAGTGTCAACAGATTTTGTGTACTTTCTTTTCTGTTTGCATCCAACTGGACAGAAACTGCAGACAAGAAAATCCGGCTGCTGTGGAGGCTGAAGTACAAGCGTTGATTTTCGATAATTCGTCAGACAGTGATGCTGTCATCTACACAGATGACAGGTTGTCCGACATGTAAGAAGATCGTGGGCTCAGGCCGGAGGGAGAATTGAGAAGGAGGACTCTGGCGCTTTTGCTGAGACCACAAGTAGCCTGACTATGGAAGTCATGGCAGTAAGTAAAGCAATAACATGGCTCAAGACACAGACATTCACTAGGGCATGTTTCCTTAGTGACTCAATGAGTATGCTCAAGAGGATAGAGATGGGGTGGATCGGAATAGAGTGGAGCTGTTTCGGTTGGCAAGGATTAGTTTCATCTTCGTGCCAGGGCATGCGGGAGTACAAGGAAATGAGCGGACTGACAAGCTTCTGTGGAGGGATGGACGGGCCATGGACCAGGCCGACATTCTGAATGCTTCTACGAGAAGTAAGACTTGCGAGAACCAAGTGATGACTGTGAATCTACAACCATGGCCAGACTGCGAGAACAGCAAATTAAAAAAAGAAGATTGATAAAACCATCACAGAACTGGTGTCGTTAGCCGCTACACGCTGCGGGATTTGCTGAGGAGGGGATCCGAGCACTTATGGACTGAATGGTTCGATGCGCAATGAGGATGATCTGTCGACTAACAAATGTCCCGATCGTTAGATTATAAATACAGATCTGTGGTACATCAGTTAGTGTTTTCTTTTCTGCTTACACGTGACCTTTCAGTAATATAACAGATACCCAGCAAACTCTTGTTTTATACTCCGTTAATTATTATCATATGTAACCCTATGACGAGCTTCTCTGCATATTGGATATATCGTGTTAATCACTTTTGTTTGGCATCTCCTTTACAGGACATCGCTGACAACATCAGCATCTTTCAACTGATTGTTGATTTATTGGCATGATTACGCTCAGCTTTTAATCACATATATCACAAACAAAACAACAGTCGATGTGTGATGTTATAAATATCAGGTAGACTGCCTTTAATACCCGTGACATTTCCTGGAATTCATATCAGGATGGGTCTACCAGTATCCGGGTCATTTAAAAATACAAATCCTCACCAATAGGGATTGATTGATTGATTGATTGATTTAGGAATCGACATCACAGCATTCGGGGCATTCCCATAAGTGCTCCGTCCCCATCCTCAGCAGCCAGCGAAGAGTTCCAACACTAATATTACCAGTAGCAATCTGATTATAAGTCCGTCTCGCCTTTTCACCAATAGGGATTGACCACATATCAACTAAGCCAGCTGGCAATAGTTCTATCCACTGCGGCTATTATTTATTATTCTGCGAGACGCACACATGTACATAACAGCAACTATAAATAAGTTCATAAAATTGCCAATTCTATCAGTGAGAGTTTTTATAACAGAATTCAAAGGCCTGTGTAACTTCAAACTCATTTTATTAGAACCAAAATTGACAGCTATCACATCATAGGTTAATTAAGTCCATTAGTTAAGATGGACAATACTATATATATAGCATACACTGCTGTCAGTCAAACATCGCTACCAACAGAAAGTCGTGTAGAATCAACTGGCAATCATGAAGTCCGTACTTGTGCTGACGTGTCTGTGTTTGATTGGCGTTACCAGCGTCTCCGGTAAGTCTTCTTCTTATTTCCCTGTATCCAGGGCTTCAAACAACTCACGTAAAGACTCTCTTAGTTAGTCGACAGATCATCCTCACTGCACATCGACCCATTCAGTCCATAGGTGGCCGGATTCCTTCCTCAGTAAATCCCTCACAATATAGCGGCTAACGACACCAGTTCTGTGTTTGTTTATTAATCTTCTTTGGAGTGATTCGTAGTGTTCTTGTTTGGTCACACCTCTTTTAATCTGCTATTCTCGTATCCTGACCATGGTTGTAGATCCATTCGTGTAGATAATCACATCACCCGGGAGAGAATTATCCTGAATTAGTTGCTGAATTTCCTCTTCCGTGGCTCCCGCTGGCCACTCCCTGCACTCCCGGCTTAATGTGATTATAACCCTGCACAAGTCTGACTGCTCGGCTGGCACTTTGACCCACTCCTCTCCTCGCCTGATGTTCTCCAGGGGGTACACCTCTCTGATCGTATCTTCCGCCTGAGCCATCCAATATTTCCCTCTTATCAGTCTCTGACCCTTAACTACGTCCAGCGCCTCATGTAACGGGTGATCTGTGTTTGCAGCTACTCTGAGGTATGCCTTCGCCTGCATCACCTTGTGCCTACAAGCAACAGTAGGCAGACCAAGGATGTAACGCATAGACACTACTGGAGTGTCTCTGGTGCATTCCAGAAGACCCGCATAGCTTCGTTCTGTATGCGCTCTCATTTCACCAGCTGACTCTTTGAGACTGTGAGCAGTCCTAGTCCATAATCAATCACTGAGAGGATCAAGTGCTGGTATAGTGTGAAGAGCATTCTCTGCTCTGTGTCCATTGCAGCCATAGTTTTATGTGCATTGAGTCCCTGTTGAGATCTTGTCACAACCGTCTCCACATGGTCCTTGAAGGACAGACTCCTGTCAAATGTGATTCCCAGATACTTCAGTTTGTTCTCTCTGTTGACGCTTCTGCCATCTATCGTGAGGCTTGGGGCATCATCTCTCATAATCCTGTTGTCCAGAGAGCACCACAACACAGCCGCCTTTTCCGGGTGGATGACAGCACTCATTTCAGTGCACGAGTCAATCACTTTGTGTGTTGAACCATGACTTGGTGTAACCTAATATGACTCCCTCCGGATGTGAAGTACCAATATCAGTCATCCACACTCTGTTCCATGAGCATAGAGAGGAACGTGGGAGTTTTGCAACACAATTCCCCTGGAGCTGGTACTGTTGTACTGGGTCGGGAATACAGTTTCTACACCGACATTGCTCCGATGGGAATATATTCATGTCTGACTATTTACTTATTTACATTACAACTTTCACAGCCTGCGAGTTAGTTATTTTATATCAAGACTATCACATCCTGTGAGTATCATTTTTATGTCAAGATCTTCACGACCTCAGTTATTTATCTGTATCAAAATCGTCACGACCTCACAGTTATTTATCTATATCAAAATCGTCACGACCTCACAGTTATTTATCTATATCAAAATCGTCACGACCTCACAGTGAAGATAGTGCCATTTAATGGGTTAATCATTTTGATCAAACCATCAAGTCCGGAGAGCATGTTATATGTACTGTTACATTAAAGACCTAAGAGTTAATTATCTAAATGAACACCTTCACGTAAAAAGGGTTAGTTATCTATGCTGATACATTGATGCAATTTGAGGTGTTGCGAGTTAACTATCGTAATAGAAACAACCATGTCTAAAGATTCAATTATCCATATCTTGACACGTATATACGCATATATGTGCATATGGATAATTGAATCTTTAGATATCAAGAGCTGCACTATGTGCGCATTCTTTATTTATATCAAGGTCCCACAAATTAATCGTCTACACAAAACTTCACAATCTGAGGGGTAATTATGTATTTTATACGCACAACGTCATGTAAGTTAATTAAATATTTGAAATATTTGAAATGTTGGTTAATTCTTCTTCTCTGCGTTAATCCGTAGTTGTTTTTTTTCCGAATGTGATTGCGTTGTGCTTGTTTACAGCAGAGCTGCGTTCTTGTGCCGTTAGGCCGACACATCCGACTTCTGCGGGCATATGTTGACCGGGTTAACCTTTCCGAGATGTTGGTTAATTATGTCTGGCACCTTACTGTCATGACAGACGATAGTTTGTAAAATGGAGTTATACCTCTCCATAACACAAAGCCTGGGCTGAATGTAGAGATCTTGTGTTGCCCTTGCAGAATGATCCCTCTCTCGGCCTGCCTAGTTCACTCCAGAGGAAAGGTAACACCACTACATCTGGAACAAGACAAGGTGCAGAAGCCGCCGGATCAGCAAAGCAATGCTCTAACTGTCCGCCTGTTGGAGCTTGGATCATATGGATCCTAGACCAGTTGCCAACCAAGGCTTAGGGCCTGGTCTGCCCTGCCATGACATTTAGTTTTCCTCGCAATAGGATAAGGCTTGTATCATCCCAGTTGCGCTCCTCCGCCCAAAGCCTTTGGCACAATGTGGGTGTCGGGTTTGATTAGCGCCGCCCAACATTAGGCGCTAACAATAGCAGGTAGTACCGTCTACTGTCATTACGCTAGCACAGTCATATCTAACTAAGACCTGAAATAATGGTATATTATGTATATATATATATATATATATATATATATATATATATATATATATATATATATATATATATATATATATATACATTCACTAGCCTACGGGACACCCTTGGGCAAGGTGGAGTACCCGTTTAGCCCCCCCCCCCCCCAACAGGGTAACGTGAAGCCATATGAGCAGGTGGTGGATTGGACTCGGGAGCAGCCGACAGATAGTTGTTGGTTATGGTTTCAAGTCAGTGTCGGTGGGCAGAGGATCTCTCAGTAGAGACAATGGCTACGGTCACCCGATCAGTATGGTCACTGCCAGGAAGGAAGAATGGTAGACTTCCCTCCTTATTGATTCCCGGGCAGAGGAGGCTCGTCAGCCTTGGTTGGTATCTCTTCTAAGAGAGGGAACTCTAAATCTCAAACTTCCGCTGCCTTGCGGGTATACCCATATAGGAAAGGCTTCGGGAGTAAACCCTTAGGACAAATCCGGAGATGGAGTCCCTAAGGCAGTTCCATGTTGTAAACAACATAGTTCTGGCAACTCCTGCGACGGCACCGATGCCAAGATGCATTGGCTACTGCCTTTCCCTTGGTCAAGATCGGCGACGTGGAGAGGGGGAACTTGCTACTGGGCAACAGCTGGTTCTCCAATTTTCATTGCCCAGGCTTGTGCCCTGAAGAGGTCACTTCAGCATCGCGTAAAGCGGTGACACAACACGGGAAGCAGCATTTGCCGGTTATAAGGGTTAATGCTCGATTGGCGAAGAGCAAGGCGCCAGGGGCTACTTCCGACGGTGGGAGAGATGATAGTATCTCACTAGACAGCTACCGCCCGCCTAAGCCATCAATAAGGTGTTGTCTCGCCACGGTTCATCTGCTCCTGAGGGTGTGTGGAGCTTAGGGGAAAATCCTGACACATGGACCGCAATCTATACACCTAGCAACAAGCAAAAAACAAAACAACCGGCCCTAAGGCTAGGAACATGAAACGTAAGAACCATGACCCCTGGCATCTCAGACGATCTAAACGAGATTGTGGATTCCCGCAAAACTGCAGTGATAAACAACGAACTACTAAGACTGGGGATAGACATTGTCGCCCCGCAAGAGACCAGACTCCAAGAATCTGGAAGCATCAAGGAGAGGGACTTCACTTTCTACTGGCATGGCAAGCCGTGCGGAGAGAACAGGGAGCATGGAGTTTGCTTCGCTATCAGAAACAAGCTGCTTAATTCCATCATACCACCAAGTGATGGCACTGAAAGAATACTGAAGCTCCAACCCCAGACAGAGGCAGGCCCAGTTAGTATTATAAGCGTTTACGCCCCAACACTAACTGCGGCATCAGAATCTAAAGACAAGTTCTATGACGACCTTAGCAAAGAAGTCAGTGAAACACCAGAGAAACATCTTTTTATCCTGGGGGATTTCAATGCCAGGGTTGGCTCCGACCACAAATCTTGGCCTTCATGTCTAGGACAGTTTGGTGTTGGGAAGATCAATGACAATGGACAACGTCTCTTGGAATTCTGCAGCCACCATAATCTATGCGTGACCAAACCTTCTTTGATACGAAACCTCAACACAAGGTGTCATGGAGGCACCCCAGAACAAAGAACTGGCACCAATCTCGACCTGGTGCTCACTAAACGCAGCAACCTCCGCAATGTTCGGCTGACTCGCAACTATTATAGTGCTGACTGCGACACCGACCATTCACTCGTCTCCAGCAAGGTGAAGATTAAGCCCAAGAGAATCTACAGAAGCTGAACAGAAGGAAGACCACGCTTTGACACCAGCGGCACCCAAAAAAAGAGAAGGTCAACAAATTCATGCAGGCTCTAGCGGATACTCTGCCTGGCGGCCCCACAAACGGAAATTCCACCGTGAGATGGAGTCATTTTCGCGACACCATCTGCAATACAGCACTATCAACATTTGGCAAGAAGCAAACTAAGTCAACCGACTGGTTTGAAGCACACTCTGAAGAGATGCTCCCAGTCCTGGAGATAAAGAGACATGCATTCTCAATGTATAAAACATCACCTTCAGAGAAAACACTGCAGGCATTGCGAACGGCCAAAAATAGAGTACAATAGATGGCAAGAAGATGTGCGAACAGGCACTGGCTACAGCTCTCTGCTCAAATTCAAACTTGTGCAGACACTGGAAATATAAGAGGAATGTACGAGGGCATCAAGCAAGCTGTCGGTCCATCAAAAAATAAAATGGCCCCTTTACGATCAACTGCGGAGGTAATAATAAAAGATCGAGCGAAACAAATGGATCGCTGGGTAGAACACTACTCAGAGCTATACTCAGTGGATAACACTGTCAGCGAAGAAGCTCTGGAAGCCATCGATCAACAGTCCGCCATGCATGCCCTGGATAACGAACCTTGCCTCACAGATATCAGCGAAGCACTAGACTCTCAAATCCGGCAAGGCACCTGGAAAAGATAGTATTCCACCTAAAATTTTAAAATGTAGCAAAGAAACAATCATCCCAGAACTGTATGCAATATTTCAGCTCTGCTGGAAAGAAAAATTAATACCACAAGATATGAAAGACGCAAACATCGTTACTCTTTATAAAAACAAAGGCGACAGAAGCGATTGCAACAACTATCGCGGCATTTCCCTACTCAGCATTACAGGCAAGATTTTTGATAGAGTATTCATTAAAAGATTACACATTCTTGATGAAATAATCTACCCCGAATCGCAGTGCGGATTTAGACCCAACATGTCAACCATCGATATGATTTTCTCACTCCGGCAGCTCCAAGAGAAGTGCAGAGAACAGAGGAAGCCATTATATATTGCCTTCATCGACCTGACAAAGGCATTTGACCTCGTGAGCAGAAGCGGCCTTTTTAATGTCCTCGAAAAGGTTGGATGTCCACCGACCCTTCTTAGTCTCGTGAAATCATTCCACGAAAACATGCAGGAGACCATTTTATTTGACGGCTCAACATCCCAGTCATTCAGCATCAGCAGCGGAGTAAAGCAGGGCTGCGTGCTTGCTCCTACATTCTTTGGTATCTTTTTCGCTGTTCTCTGAAGGCAGGCATTTGGGCCTGCCACTGAAGGCATATACCTCCACACAAGATCTGATGGCAAACTTTTTAACCCATCAAGACTCAAGGCAAATATCAAAATAAGATCAAGATGCGTAAGAGAACTACTTATTGCAGATGATGCAGCACTGACTACTCATACAGCAGAAGATCTCATAGATCGTTTTGCAGCTGCCTGCAAAGACTTTGGGCTCACCGTTAGCCTAAATAAAACACAGGTGATGGAACAAGATGCTGGTGCGCCTCCGTCAATCAAAATTTCTAATTACGAATTGAAGGTCGTCACAACATTTTCCAGGCTAGCTAAAAGAGTTTGGGAGAAGAATAGACTAACAGAACGTACAAAAGCTCAAGTATATAAAGCTTGTGTTGTTAGCACACTACTCTATGGGTCTGAATCCTGGACCCTGTACTCAAGACAGGAAAGGAAGTTGAATTCCTTCCACATGAGATGTCTGAGACGTATCCTGGGCATAACATGGAAAGACCACATTACAAACAAACAGGTGCTTGAAAGAGCAGATATTACCACAATGCACACCCTCCTCAAGCAGAGACGCCTCCGGTGGCTGGCCACGTATCTCGAACGGAGGATGAACGTATTCCCAAAGATCTCCTTTACGGAGAACTAGCCACAGGAAAGAGGCCAACAGGAAGACCCCAAATGCGATATAGGGATGTGTGTAAACAAGATATGAAAACCCTTGGAATAGATCCAGTCACGTGGGAGAGAGTTGCAATAGACAGATGCTCCTGGAGAAGAGATGTACGAAACGGACTGGTGCTCTTTGAGCGCAATCTGATCCAACAAACTGAGGATAGGCGGCACAGGCTCAAAGCGCAGTCACTTACTGCGGGACTTGCCTCGTCTTAGATATATATATGCGGGCGCGTGCATGTGTGTGTGTGTGTGTGTGTGTGTATGTGTGTGTGTGTGTGTGTGTGTGTGTGTGTGTGTGTGTGTGTGTGTGTGTGTGTGTGTGTGCACAGTCATCTCCTGTATATTAATTATCTACATGCAAATGTACATTCCCTGTGATTTAACTGCCTTTATGCAAACTTCACTTTCCTTGAGATATATACAGAGTGCGCCAGAAAAATGTATACACAGTAATCGCCCACAAGTTTAATTGACTGCTCATTGTCCAAGTTTCACATCCACACAAAAGAACAGGCTCTATGATATCATTTTATTGGTCATAATGTTTTTCAACTTGCTAAAGGCTACTTTCGCCATGACGATTCTTGTTCTAATCTCTTCAAGTCATCTCCCATCAGATGTTATGACTGTTCCGAGATAATTGTACCGATTCACTTGTTGAAGAATATTCCCATTTACTTGCATATTACATTGTGGTACTTCGTTCTTCCTAGTGATAACCATAAATTGTGTATTTTTACAATTTAATTCTAACCCCAGTTGCTCACTGTGTACAACAACCGCATGTAATAATTGTTGCAGATCCTGCGCATTGTGTGCAATACAATACATATCTAATGTTATTAATGTTTCGTCCTCCAATACTGATCACGTTTTCACTTCACACTCTTACGCGAAATGTCTCCCGCCAAGGTGTGTTGTCACTGTTTATGCTGACAGATGTTTGTCCCGTAAAGCGGTACATAGCTGGGTAGAAAAAGTTTCGAGGGCGGGTCAATAAGAAAGTCGCACAGTTCTGTGGGATAGCCGGTAAATGAAAACAAAGCATGCAGTTCTATACAGCCCGTTTGGGAGGACTGATAGAACGATCTGATAAGTGCATTGATTTTGGTGGAAATTATGTTGAGAAATAAAAGGACAATGTTTGTATAAAAATAAACTTGTTTCAGGTTATTGTCATATTTAGTTATTGTTCTACTGTCATTTGTGATTTACTTATTAACCTACCCTGGTATAAGCAAACCGTCAAGTGCCACAGAGTGTGTCACCAATGATAGGTCAGAAACTATTGCATCGCATCTGTTTGTCAGTGAACATTAAAGTAAAGTGATTAGATAAATTAGACGTAGAGTGTCAAAAATGTTTGGACACAAGATAGAGATCCGAGAAAAATTGCACATTTCAAGTGTTAAATATATCTATTTAGTGGTATGAAATTGCACAATTGGATTGTTGACTATCCAAATATTTTCTATGAAATTGCAGTACATTTTAACAGTTAGAGCAACTACAATAATCCGTTACAATGGCGAGTGTAAAAAACGTGTGTTACATACAGCGAATTGTAATAGCATTTCTAGTTGTCGAAAAAGAAAATGTCCTGTGCATTGACAAACGTGTATGTGCGGTGTACGGCAATTGTGCATCATCGGTCGCTGGGCTCACAGAGTTATAACTTCAGCAAATGAAGAGACGGAACTGTGTGATATTCCACACTCTGGCCGTTCTGTGGCGGCTACCAGCCCAGACATGTTGACCAGTGCTAATGTCATTATTCGTGATGACAGGTACAGCTGCAAGCAAGGAAAGTTCGATCATAGTTTTTAAAACTCGTATATTCAAAGGTTTGTGAAAGATTGGTTTCGCGAAGTCTCACAAATGAGCACAGGTTTCAAAGGAAAACCCATTGTTCTTAAATGTTGAAACGATTCTAAGCTGAGGAATATAATTGTGTGTCAGTGGTCGCTAAGATGAAACGACAGTCAATAGAATGGCATAATAGTCAGTTGACGAAAAGAAAGGAATTCAAGGCAACTCCCTCAGCAAAAAACGTTATGATCACAGTCTTTTGGGACATTGATGGTGTGATGCTTGTGAAAGTGATGCCAAGAGGTAAGACAATCAGTTCTGCTGATTACATCAAAACATTATCAAACATCAAAACGCGGTTCGCATAGTTCGGCCTAGCAAGAAGTGGGCAGAACTGTGGCGCCCACACAACGCACGCCCTCACACATGCAGAATACACGGGAGGCAATTACTAAATTGGGCAGGGCGACTACATCATCCATCCAATAGCACGGATGCGGCTCGCTGTGATTTTCATCTTTCTGGTCACTTAAAAATGCTCCCCGTGAAGTCAATATTGAATATGCTACCGCTGTGAGGCATGCAGTAATGACATGTCAGCGTGAGCAGGACAAAACCTGGTACAGTCAAGACATGCATGCACTTATTTCGTTCTGACATAAATCCATGCATGTTGATTATAATTACGTAGAGAACTAGTATATCTAGAGGAAATGTTCATGAATATTAGGTGTGCATTTTCTTCATTTTAAACAGTTTACGAAAAACATACGTTGTATTACTTTCCGACCATCCCTTGCAAATGAAATCACCCTGTCCTGGTATTTAAATAACTCCCTTCTCACACAGGGACGTCTAAGAGGGTGCTGGACTTTCTCAGCGTTTGCAACGGTGACTTTGACAACGAAAATCAGACCAAGGAAGTCGGAGATGACCATGACTTCCTACGCTTCAGGGGAATACCTGCCGATGTAAAATGTCTACGGCCGGCAAGTGGACATGTCCTTCTATTGTTTGTTTTGTGTTATCCTTATTGTATTAATCTGATAATATATGTATGTATATGTTTCTTTCACGAGAAATACCAGACATGTAAGTGTATCAGTCATATAACGGGACATACCATGATACCAGGGGGATTCGCATGAAAACATTAACAGTATAATAGCAATTACAATAACCATGCCATTGTCTTGTAACCTGTCAATATTGTTGTTAAGGCTGTCAAGAGTAGTCAGCACGTGACATCACGGTGCAGAAGAACACGGTGACGTAATAAGAACAGTTTAAAAATGGCCCCTCACTTTTGACATGCACGAAAGAGAAGCAGCGTTCTGTTTTCCGTTTTTTGTTTTTTGTTTGCTTTTGTTTTTGTCAGTGAAAAAATGAAGCCAACTGAAATTCATAGGCGAATGAAGTTCAAGTATGGTGATGCATGCCTGTCAGATCAGCTAGTGTATGAGTGGTGTAGGATGGTTCAAAACGGCGTTAATTATGTGCCAAAATATTTGCAACCGGATCAAGCACATTGAGTACAGACCCCAGAGTTGATGTTTCTACAGGAATCCTAACACGTTATCGGCACTGGAGGACTTGTATTGAACGCAGTGGTGACTATGTCGAAGCAATGATACATTTGTACTTTACTTTTCCAGAATATATTCACCCCCAAAAAACAAAAGACATTTAAGGTTTTTATCTGACACACCCTCGTCGATCATGCTTAAAAGCTGACATGGGAAGTGGTCGTGGTTATGTGTAGATTTATTAACTATTAAAGGAGAAATAAGTCAGCTGCTTCCATTATGTAGTCTCCAGGACATCCATTAGCGAGATTGAATAAACGTCCCTTGAGAGAGATGGAACATCCGTTCCTTTTGAGAGATAGGGCATCCGTCCCTTGAGAGAGACGGAACATCCGTCCCTTGAGAGAGATTGTATACCCGTCCCTTGAGAGAGGTGGAACACATGTCCCTTCAGATAGATGTCATTCCCGTCCCTTGAAGGAGATAGAATACCCATCCTTAGCGATGGAGGACTTGCATTGAACGTAGTGGTGACCACGTCGAAACAATGATACATTTATACTTTATTTTTCCAGAATATATTCCCCCTCCCCCCTCAAAAAAAATAAAAAGAAGACATTTAAGGTTTTTATCTGACTCGCCCTCGTTAATCAAGTTTAAAGGCTTATATGGGGAGGGGAGTGTAGATTTATTAACTAAATAAGTCATCTGCTTCCCTTCTGTAGTCTCCAGATCATCCTTGAGCGAGATATAATACACGTCCCTTGAGAGAGATGGAATACCCGTCCATAGAGCGATATGGAATACCCGTCCATTGAAAGAGATGAAATACCCGTCCCTTGAGAGATGAAATACCCGTCCATTGAAAGAGATGAAATACCCGTCCCTTGAGAGAGATGAAATACCCGTCCATTGAAAGAGATGAAATACCCGTCCCTTGAGAGAGATGAAATACCCGTCCATTGAAAGAGATGAAATACCCGTCCCTTGAGAGAGATGAAACATATCAACATTGTATGCTAGATTTGTACAACTTGTGTTTGTATGTTTACATAGAATCCAGTGTTGTATCTGGAGGAAGACACCAACAGTGCTACCCGACTATCTGTTCTGCTCGTGGTGAAAGATGGCATCGAGGACACAGTTATTTTGACTGTTTACAACTTTACTGACATCGCTAAATACAAGTTAGTAGTCTGTGTGTACAAATGTTATAAAGTTACGTGGACTCATCATAGACAAAACGGTATACATAATAACAAATCACAATTTGTCACACAATAAAGAAATAATTAATCACTCAACATAAGAATACCGTGTAAATGGATGGCTTCGAGAACTAGATTAGTAAAGTTTTATTGGTGTTCTGATGATGATGATGATGATGATGATGATGGCGATCAATCTCATCGTTTATATAACCTTCTTCTAGCATTATCTAATTTATAACCTATATTCCTAATCTGTCATTAAAATATATGATCATCATCTATCTGTCATTGTCAAAACTTTCATTTACTGCCTATAGAGTACCTTGCGGTTTATGGCAAGATAGTCTTGAGCCTGAGGAATTAATGGCCGCCTGGCTAGTGAAATCGCCGCGAACTGTGCAGATTGGAGTTTTCTGTTTGCCCCCGACATCGTACCCGGGTCTCCCTAATGAGAATCCGACATTCTAGCCACTCGGCCAACAGCTCCTTGTCATCAATCAAGATAATCTATTATCATCATATACCATCACCTTATATCATCATCATCATCTATCATCATCATGTATCATCCTCATATATATCATCTTCTATCATAATGTTCTATCTTCATCATCTATCATCATAATCTATTATCATCACATACCAGCTCATTATATCATCATCATCTCTCACCATCTTCTATCATGCTCATCATGTTAATTAGTCGGAAAGCTGGTGTTCAAGTCGACTCACCATGCCACTGCATGTTCATCTGTATTCAGCTGGGACTGTATTCTGTATCTGTATTCAGGGGACTGTAATCAAAGATGGTCAACCCAACAAAGGCAACAGTGACTTGGTTCTCGTTGAATAATCATATTGTCAACACTCCAACACCATCTGTAATGCTGTGTTCAGAGACGGTGGAAAGAACGCAGGCAATGAGTTACCTAGGGATACGGTTTGATCGAAGCCTTGCTTATAATGTGCACATAGACCAGGTGATAACAAAGGCCAAGCGGGGTTTGGCTGCGATGCGGGTGATGGCGGCAGCAAACTGTGAGCTGCGCCATCTATGTCTTCTGTACGAGGGGCTGGTCATGTCTGTTTTGGAGTATGCAATGGCAATCCTGACTCTCAGCCATAAGCAGATATAAAGGATGGACAGGATACAGAATGAAGCTATGCACATTATTCTTGGATGTACAAGAGATACAGCATGCAGGGCGATGCGCTACCTTCTTGATTTTCCAACCATTGAAGAGAGAATACAAGTTTGCAGGGCACGCGCCTACCTCAGAGTTAACGCAACCACACAGCATCCACTGCATAGTGAAATTAGGAAGGTGAAGGGCAGCAAGTTAAAAAGAGGACGGTCGTGGATGGGTCAAGCCGAAGATATTCTTCAACAGGTGTGTTCACTTGAGGCTTAGAACCTAGCGAGGAGTGGGTACAAGTGCCAACAGATTTCTGGACATCCTTTTCAGTTTGCATCCAACTAGATAGAAAATGCAGACAAGAAAATCCGGCTGCTGTTGAGGCTGAAGTACAAGCGTTGATTTTCGAGAATTCGCTAGACGGTGACGCGGTCATCTACACAGATGGGTCGGTCGTCCGACATGTGAGAAGCTCATGGGCCTTTACAGCTCGGGCCGGAGGGAGAATTGTGAAGGAGGACTCTGGTGCTTTCACTGAAACCACAAGTAGCCTGACCATGGAAGTCATGGCAGTAAGTAAAGCAATAACATGGCCCGAGACACAGACATTCACTAGGGCTTGTTTCTTAGCGACTCAATGAACATGATCAAGAGGATAGAGGAGGGGTCGATCCGAAGAGAATGGTTGCTGCCTCTGGAGCGGTCTCGGCTGGCAAAGATTAGTTTCATCTTCGTGCCAGGGCATGCGGGAGTACAAGGAAATGAGCGGGCTGACAAGCTCGCAGGTGAGGCTACTGTGGAGGGCGGACGCGCCATGGACCAGGCTGACATTCTGAATGCTCTACGAGAAGTAAGACTTTTGCGAGAACCAAGTGATGACTATGAATCTAGAACAATAGCCAGACTGCTAGAGCAGAAAATTAAAAGAGGGGCGGCCAAACAAGAACACTACGCAGGAAGCCAAAGAAGATTGATAAACCAACACAGAACTGGCGTCGTTAGCCGCTACACGCTGCGGGATTTGCTGAGGAGGGGATCCGAGCACTTATGGACTGAATGGTTCGATGTGCAATGAGGATGATCTGTCGACTAACTAACTAACTGTATTCAGCATTTCTCTCCAGCTTTGTGTAAGTCTGTATGAAAATGTCATTGCGTGCTTGCATGATACATGATGTGTGATGTCTGATCTATGATGTGTCATTTACTTCGGCTAATGAACGTCTATACCACAATTTTCCTATATGTTTATGTGATACGGGCTAAAGACACAGCGCCAGGTCCAGATGGGGTGAGATGCTCCCATATGAGGAACATAAATGATGGGGACTTGGAGAAGATGGCTCTTTGTTTCAACCTAAGCATCAATACGGCGGAAATACCCCAGGATTGGCTGCATAGCTACCTGGTCCCACTCCCAAAGCCAGGTAAGGACCGCTCCAGACTTAATGAAGCGTATAACCCTGCAAAACACGTATAGCAAAGTCCTCGAACAAATAGTACCCACGCAGGCTCCAGTAACATTTGGAATGTCGGAATCTGCTTCCCCAAGGACTCGGGAGCTACCGGCCTGGAAAGGACACCTGGGCCAATGCTGCAACTGTTGCATTTTATGTCTACGAGCGCTTCCAGGATAAACAGGAGACAGTGGCGGTAGCTCTTGACCTAGAAGATGCGTATAACAGGGTTAGGTATGATTGGTTAATACACATACTGTTGGATATGGAAGTCTGCCCTTGCCTTGTTAGATGGATTGCGGCAGTCCTTTATGAGCGTAAGGTTGCACTGCGCATGGGTTCCTGGACTTCTGACACCTGTACTATTACACCTGGGTTGCCGCAGGGATCTGCCTTGTCCCCAGTGCTCTTTAATGTCGACACCAGCAAAATCCAAGCTATTGAGACACCAGGTGTGGGTAGAATCTTGACATTTGCAGCTGATGTGCTGGTGTACAGACAGGGCAGAGACAGGGCCAGTTTGGCGAAAGACGTACAGATGGCGGTAGACAAGGGACGGAGTGGTGCAAAGACGCAGGGGCCATTTTAAACCCAGACAAAGCATCGGTCAAGGCAGACGTCCCAGGTATTATGTTGAATGGATGTCCTCTTAGTCGAGAGAGTAAATTGAAGTGCTTGGGTATCACCTTTGACAGGTGTTTGTCTTTTAAGGATCATGTGGAGGATTTGGTGGTGAAGGCTGGTAGGGGACTTAATGCATTGAGGGCTATGGCATCAACCGGGGTAGATCAGAGGATGCTAGTGATCTATTAAATTCAACCTTCATAGCTCTGCCAAAGAAACCAGGCGCTTTAGAATGCGAACAGCACCGCACAATAATTCGTATAAGTCACATGACAAAGTTGTTACTCAGAATAATTATGAAAATAATTAACATAAAAACAAGATTAAGTTGAGTAAAGTTGAGCTAAGAACTGACAACACTGCGCTCATAACATTCCCATACGCTCTGCATCCATGTCTGCAACAGCCAGCGAAGAGTCACACTACTAATCGTTCCCACCGCTGTCTGATTAAAAGTTCTTCTGGTCTTACCTTTCAGTTTTGAGATTCTACCAGAACCCCTACCATTCCCCCGCAATCTCATCCTTTCAACATACGGGTTCTCAATCTGTTCCCCAACCGTCACCATCTGGTCCCAAAGACGCACGACCACCTGCCAATTGTCAGTAAGTAATCTACCACCAAGAGGTACACTCCCTGCAAAGCATATCAGCTTGTTAATTCCCCTGCACTCTGGCAAGGCCATGGCACAAATTCCATACAATTCTCAAAATCTGAGACCTCTGTAGCGAGGTGAGCCATTCCGCACGAAACATTCCTGTCTACACCTAACTAAGCATACTAATTGAGTCCGTATAGAAGACCGAGTGTGTTGCAGTGTTCTTTTCTAACCAATAGAAAGCTGATGTGACTCCTTCCACCTCCATTCTCATGCTGGAAGTCGTAGCCTAAAATGCTAGATTATAATTTTTTATTTTTTTTAAAATCATCAATTAGCCATCACAATGAAACCCCAATCACTACATGCAATTCTCACCACTGACCCATCAGTACAGATCTCGAGGTCACCGTCATGTGTATTACTCTGGATCAGTTGTTGCACCTCAAACTATGTGCGGCCCGCCGCTCATTCTCTGCACTCACGACCCAATGTTGATATTACGTTGTGCCAGTCCGTCATGTCTTCCGGTACTTCAATCCAATCTTTTTCAAGATTGATGGTCTCTGGTACATATACGTGATGTATAGATATTTCTGCCTGTGCCTACAGGACCTGCCTCGTCTTAGTCTATGACCATTGAACATCCCTATGGCTTCATGCAGGGGGTGATCCCTATCTGCAGCAACTCTCAGGTACCATTAGGCTTGAAGGATGTTATGCCTATCCGTCATTGTTGGTAGCCGCAGGATATTCCACATGCATATAATTGGTGTGTCCTTTGTGTACCCCAGGATCACCCCCTTGGCCGCATTCTGTATGCTCTCCAACCTTTAAATCTGACTCTTTGATACTGTAAGCAGCTCCTAACCATACTCATTGATGTACATTATTAACAACTGAAAGAGCCTGTAAAACATCATCTGCTCTCCCCCGGTTGCTGCCGTCGTCAACAATGCATTAATTCCCCTTCCAGCCTTCACCACTAAAGGCTCCACATGATCATTAAGAGACACACACCTGTAAAAGGTGATACGAAAGACATACACCTGTAAAAGGTGATACCCAAGTACTTCAATTTACTCTCTCTACTAAGAGAACTTCCATCAATATAATACACGGGACATACTTTCACAATCCGGTTATCCAGGGATTACCACACAACCCACGCCTTGTCTGGGTTATAACGTCCCCTACGACCTGCACTACTCTGCACTATGTTTAATGTGATCTGTAAGTCTGCAGCCAAATGTTCCCTATCTCTTCACTGTCTGTACACCAGCACATCATCTGCAAATGCTAAGATTCTAGCAACACCTGGTCTCTCAATAGCTACAACTTTGCTGTTGTAGACATTAAAGAGCACTGGGGACAAGGCAGATCCCTGTGGTAACCCAGGTGTAATAGTACAGGGGTCAGTAGTCCAGGAACCTATGCGCAGTGAATCTTACGCTCATAAAGGACTACCGCACTCATCTGACAAGCAAGAGCAGACCGCCATGCATGTCCAACATCGTGTGTATCAACTGATCGTACCTGACCCTGCTATAATCATCCTCCAGGACAAGAGCTACCGCCACTTCCTCTTATATATATATATATATATATATATATATATATATATATATATATATATATATATATATATATATATATATATATATATATATATATATATACCTACACAGGTGTGATAGAATTAAACAAAGCAAGCATTGTGAATGAATGATGCACCATGGGTTGGTCACAAGAAGTCGTCGCACGCATTCAGGCAAGCATCCCATTGCTTAGGTTGGCGGCGAATGCCATCCGCAACAAAAAAAAAGGATTGTGGTTGCTCACTGAACCGAGAGTTTACCGCGTTCATTACGTCTGCATCTGTGTGAAACCGTTGCCCCTTAAGAGTTTTTTTTAAGAGGTCCGAACAAACGAAAATCACATGGTGACAAATCTGGACTATAGACTGGATATTGCAGAATTGCCCACTTCTTCCTTTCTAATGCTTCCTGCACAATCTTTGCGACATGCGGGCGAGCATTATCGTGCAACAAAATCACACCGCCAGAAAGCATGCAGGGTCATTTATTCTTGATGGCTATTTGCAGCTTTTCTAGTGTTTGCAAGTAGTGGGTAGAGTTGATGTTGATACCACGTTCTTTAAAGTCGGCCAACAATAGCATTTATGGTCAAAAATGCGCTCAGCATAACCTTACCACCATAAACCAATAACTTGAATTTTTTTTTTTTTTTTTTTTTGCTTTTGGTGATCCAGCATGCTTACATTGCATGCTCTATCTTTTGCTGCTCGGCTCAGAGTGATGACACCATGATTCACCGCCTGCCACTATGCGGAAGAGAAATGCATCACCCTCCACTCTGTAACGCAGCAAGTGTTTCAAACACCATCCCATGCGTTCCTCTTTTTGGTGGTCGATCAACATCCGTGATACCCACTGACAAGAGGTAACGTTGGTTTCTCTCTATGATATGCGTTCATGCACTATAATGCAGCAACGTTCACCTCGAGATCTGTGTGGCTCTAGGGTATGATCTCTGTGAAGCTGAATGGTCTGCGCCAACGTGACTGCACACACACGTACAGGACAGCATAACTATCTGAACTCCAAAAACGACTCAACGCACAGGCCAGTAGAGTGAACTACGATGTAATTTACCACAGATTATCTTGGATATCGGCTATAAGCGTGCGTGCCGATCCAGGCTTGAGTCTTTCTCGCACAACATTCACTCCCGCTCTTCAATCATATATCATCTCCCTAGACCAGTGAGAGTGTTGGGAACGAAGCTTGCAGCCTGCTAACCTGGTACTGCTAATCAACTACGCTTGCCTACCTTCAACCGGAGCTCACCCTGAACGAGCTCCAACGGCCAATGTCGCCAGGCTGCCCGTAACTGGAACTATGCTCACCATCGTGAGAATAACATATATACATTAAGGTGATCGTGGTGTCAGTGAAGCTGAGTGCAGAAACTGTCAACCGCTGGCTGTAGACCGTAACGATTCCATGCGGAGACTGGTGACTTATCAATCAGTAACGGCTTGTAGTCTGTGAGTGTTGGTGAAGGACATCCTACCTCTGTGTCAGCTGGCTCACAACTCCTTAACTAACCGTTACGTTGTCAGGCTACGCACTGCAATGACGTTTACACTTTGTTTATTACAAGTGCCACCACATGCGACGTTTGTGACATTATATTAATATCTCTTGATGCGCTAACTCATCAAATTAATTCTATGCTACTGTCATTTGCTTTATATGACACCCACTGTGAACATATCTTCCGATATTGCAGTTTCTTACGAACGACCTTTTGAATTGTTCCAATTGACATATCAAATTCTTTGGCTAGTAAACGTATGCTTCGACAACGGTTCATCTGTACTGCTGCATCAGTTTTGGCGATGGTTTTTTTTTTTTTATTCGGTTGCAACAATATGTGCTTGACCCGGCCGTCGAAGATCTCTCGTGAATTGACGTCCTTTCGGAAACATTCGTGCCCAGTCTGTCACTGTTGTCTTCGGCACACATTTGTTACCGTACGCTGCCTGCATTCTTCGATTAATGTCCACTGGTCGACATCCTTCAAATGAAAGAAATTGTATCACCACTCTTTGAGCTTCTTTGGACGGATTTTGGATCAACCAGGCAATTTTCTCAGCGGTCAGTAACAGAACCTATGCATTATGGGACGATAAGCACGTGCTCTTGTATTCCTTGGTCAGTACTTTTCGCATGACTATGACATGATTATGGTCAACGTAAGCAATTACGTGCGGTGCTGCACGAACGGATTTCAAATGAACGCCCCTTATATATATATATATATATATATATTCTCAGGACACTATAACAAAACATCTCTAGAAGTAAAATCAAATCTGTACTTATGCCTCATAGACTAAACTAAAGCAATTGACAATGTGAAATATGACGAAATAATACAGTTACTTTAGCAACTGAATATTGACGGCAAAGATCTGCGAATACTAAAGAATATTTATTGGCAACAAACAGCGGCCATAAGAATCAACAACCTTGAAGGAACAATATAGTGTATACAGAAGAGCGTCAGACAAGGTTGTGTATTGTCTCCTGATTTGTTCTCATTGTAAAGTGAATGTTTAATGAGATCTGCAGAAAATATGCCAGGGTTCCTGGTTGGTGGACATAATATAAATAACTTACGTTATGCTGATGACAGCGTCTTGATAACAACAAGTCAGAACGATCTATTGGAAATGATAGATACAGTGGTTGTAGACAGTTAAAAAATGGGCCTTCGTTTGAATAACAGAAAGACATAAGTCATGGTGATATACAAAAAAAAAAAAAACCGATTGTGCCTAAATGTGCAGTTAAAGTATAGGAAACTATTTTGAGGCAAGTGCAGAAATTCAGATATCTAGGCACATGGATAACATCCGTTGGAAGATGCATCACTGAGATAAAGAGCAGAATAGACACACAAAAACTGTATTCTGTCAAATGAAGAACGTTCTGTGCAATAAGTCACTGTCTGTCCTTGAAAGGTAGACAAAGAGATCGTAATGTTACATAGAACCAGTTTTGACATACGGCTGCGAATCCTGGACAATTAGTAGACAAGCGAAAAAACTCAATGGAAGCCTTGGAGATGTGGTTTTATAGAAGAATGCTGAACATTAATTGGTCAGCAAAATGAGTCAGAACGTTTTAGGGCAAGCTGAGTCGCAAAGACAATTTATCACAAACACCAGAAAGAGGCAGTCATCGTCTTTTGGCCACGTTATGAGAAGACAAAAACTCTAAGATGTTGTGACAACCGGAAAGTTTTGCGGAAAGACAGATTGACGAAGTCAACATGAGACGATTATTGACAGTCAAGTGTCGTGGCACGGAAGGGAGTCAGCACACGAACTGATCCATGACGTCACAGATCGTAATTTGAGGAGTGACATGATCGCCCTCGCAAGTCGGCAAGGTACTAGATGATGATGTTGGTGATAATGATGATGATATATATATATGCGATAAAATGCAACCCAAAGACAAAATCAGTCATGGCAGGGCAGACCAGGACCTAAGCCGTGGTTGGCAGCTGGTCTAGGATCGAAGCTCCAACAGGCGGACAGTTAGAGCATTGCTTTGCTGATCTGGCAGCTTCTGCAGCTTGTCTTGTTCCAGATTATAGGTGTCAACTTTCCTCTGGAGTGAACTAGGCAGGCCGAGAGAGGGATCATGCTGCATGGTCAACACATGGTTTCTTTATTTTAGCCCAGGCTTTGTGCTATGGAGAGGCAATAACTCCATCCCTGGTCTTAACCGGTCTCAGAATCAAAGCGAGAGGCAACTGTTACGGGTTATAAGTCCTTGTCAGTTGGCGTAGACATGGGGCGCCACGCGTTGCCTCTGACGGTGGGAGACACCTACAGGTGTCACTGATCAGCTACCGCCCGCCTCAAGCTGGGCAGCCCCCAGCCAATTGTGTGCTGATCCGCCACAGCCTGTCTGCTTCAATGGGTGCTTGGGGCTAGGACAAAATCTGAATCGCAGGCTGTAAAACCAATACACCAGGTACTAATAAAAAGAATAGACACCTCAAGCTACGGCTTGCAACCTGGAACGTGAGAACCAAGTGTCCAGGATTTTCCACTGACTTGACAAATATTGACGATGTGAGAAAAACGGCTGTGATTGATGCTGAACTCAATCGTCTTAACACTGATATTGCTGGCCTGCAGGAGACTCGCCTCGCTGAGGAAGGCTCACTCAGGGAAAACAATTAAACCTTTTGTTAGAAGGGAAGAGGGCAGGCAGAAAAAAGGCAACATGGTGTGGGCTTTGCAGTGAAGAATTCGCTTCTAGGAATGATTGATATCCCAGCTGGAGGTAATGAAAGATTATTATCACTGCGCTTGGCAACCTCTTGTGGATTTGCCACCATTCTCACTGCATATGCACCGACACTCGCTTCCTCTGATGATGTGAAGGATACGTTCTATGAGCAGCTAGACTCTGCGATCAAGGCTGTTCCAAAATCCGACTACATTTATATGCTCGGTGATTTCAATACTCGTGTGGGCAAGGACTCCAGTTCATGGCCAGTGTGCCTTGGAAAATACAACATCGGTCGCATGAATGATAATGGGCAAAGGCTGCTGGAGCATTGCACTAGAAATGACCTATGTTTTACAAACTCCTTTTTTAAAACAAAAGAGATGCATAAGGTCACATGGAAACATCCAAGATCCAGCCATTGGCATCAGCTGGACTTCATTATCACACGGAGACAACATCTGAACCATACATCATTAACTCGAAGTTACCACAGTGCTGACTGTGATACAGATCATTCTTTGGTTGTTGCAAGGGTTAGACTGAGATCCAAAGAGAATCTACACAGCTAAACACAAGTCTAGCCCCAGGATTAATATTACTAACACTCAGCGATCCTGGAAAGTGCTTTGAATTTCAACAGCAACTTGAAGACGCTTTCAATGATACATCAGAAAATTGTATAGTAAATGATAAATAGGAGTAAACTTAAGGAAACCTATTTATAAAACAGCGGTAGGGGTTTACGGCACTGTGGATCATAAGAGGCAGGACTGGTTTGCGGCAAACAGCCAGATACTGCAGCCCTTGATTGATAAAAAGAAGATAGCTCTCTTAAGAAACAAGGAAAGACCAACGCGTAACACTCTGAGTGAGCTGAAGCAAGCGAGGAAGGATGTACAAAAGGCTGCCAGGCAGTGTGCGAATGACTATTGGATCAAGTTATGTGAGTCCATTCAAATCACAAGTGATAAGGGAAACATCAGAAGCATGTATGAAGGGATAAAGAAAGCCTGTCGTCCAATGATCAAAAGAAGTGCACCGCTGAAAACCTTGACTGGAGAAATCATCACTGATAAGAAACAGCAGATGGATAGATGGGTCGAGCACTATTTAGAGCTTTACTCAAGTGAGACCAAGCTAGCGGATGATGCCCTCAACGCCATAGAGGCCCTGCCAATTCTTGACCACCTGGACACACTTCCCACTATAACAGAAGTTAAGTGTGCTATAAATGAGCTTGCATCTGGCAAGGCTCCAGGTAAGGATGGGATTCCAATAGAGGTAATCAGGAGTGGGCAAGACACACTCGCTCTACAGATCCAAAAGCTAATAGAGCTATGCTGGCGATAAGGACAAGTCCCACAGAATTTCAAAGATTCAAACATCATAACGCTGTACAAGAACAAGTGAGATCGGAGCGACTGTAACAACTATAGGAGTATCTCACTTCTGTGTATTGTTGGGAAAGTATTTGCCAGAATTGTCCTGCACAGACTTCAAGTCCTGGGAGATCAAGTCTACCCCGAGTCACAGTGCGGCTTCCGTCAGAACCGGTCTACCATTGATATGATATTCTCATTGCGACAGATGCAAGAAAAATGCCGGGAACAAAATCAGCCACTGTTTATTGCCTTCATCGACCTTCAAAGGCATTCGATTTGGTCAGTCGTGAGGGTCTGTTCAAAGTACTAAAGAAGATTGGCTGCCCACCAACTCTTTTGTCCATTGTGGAATCGTTCCACACAGGCATGAAGGGTATAATCAAGTTTGATGGCTCAACTTCAGAAGAGTTTGAAATCGAGAGTGGAGTTAAGCAATGTGTACTAGCCTCCTCCTCTTTGGGATATACTTTTCACTTCTACTGAAATATGCCTTTCGTGATCAGGATGACGGTATATAAATTCACTCACGCCCAGATGGTGGCCTCTATAATGCTCAGAGATTGAAGGCCAAGACCAAAATTAGCAGGGTACTAATCAGAGAGATGCTTTTTGCGGATGATGCTGCGATTACGATCCACTCTGAGGAAGAATTACAACATCTACTATCTGCATTCTCCAATGCTTGTTCTGAATTTGGTTTAACAATTAACAAAAAGAAGACACAGATTATGTCACAAGGTGCACATGGTGTACTATCAATCTTTATTGACGACGCCGAACTGGAGATAGTAGACCATTTTACATATCTAGGATCAGAGGTAAATAGCAAATTATCCCTCGATCAGGAAATCAACATCAGGATTGGCAAGGCAGCAACAACAATGAACATGTTAGCAAAAAGAGTCTGGGAGAACAGGAAGCTTACTGCCAAAACAAAAGTCCTCGTCTACCAAGCATGTGTCCTTAGTACTCTTCTTTATGGCAGTGAAACCTGGACAACTTACAACTTACTCACGCCAAGAGAAACGTTTAAACAGCTTTCATATGCGGTGTCTGCGAAGAATAATTGGTATTAAGTGGCAAGACAAAATCACAAATACTGAAGTATTGGAAAGATCAGGTTGTGTGACGGTGTATTCCATGCTCAGTCTTCGTAGACTTAGATGGATAGGACACGTTAGGAGGATGGATGATGGTAGAATACCAAAGGACATCTTTTTTGGTGAATTACAGACGGGTAGGAGATCTCAGGCTCGGCCTCTACTATGATACAATAATGTGTGTAAGCGGGGCATGATTGATACAGGCATTGATAATGCACATTGGGAGCACGTCGCCGCTGAACGTGTTGCATGGAGGGCAACTATCAGAAATGGAATAAAGACAAAGGAGAAAATGATTGCAGATAAAGCACACACAGAGCGTGAGAGACGTAAGATGGTGCAAAATGGTGGAAATGACCATGTTTTCACATGCACCTACTGTGGGCAAACATTTGCAGCAAGAATTGGCCTTACCAGCCACACTCGCCACAGCCATGGATTGTAGTTATTAAGCCTTTTTGAAGCACAATGTACCAAACTATCGTCTGTCAAGACGGAAAGGTGCCAATGAATATATATATATGGATGTGTCTTTGTGTGTGCGCACCCTTGTGTGTGTTTGTGTGTGTGTGTGTGTGTGTGTATGTGTGTGTGTGTGTGGGTGTGAGTTTGCGTGTGTGCGTTTTTTTTTCCGTCGAACTTCGTGGAGATTTTATGTGTGTTCATGTTGTACTCAAGTATATGCTCCACAGCAGGCCTCTTGTATCGATGTCTCTTTAACTACAGGCCAGGCGAGATGAATGCTGAGAAATTGTCCAACATCCCGTGTGAACATCTTGTTGAAGACAATAACTGCCATGCGTCATACAGAGTTATGAGGGAAGGCGTCTTTGGAAACTTGCCATACTGTGGTGCTACAGTTAACGGGGTTAGTCTGTACACATGTGGTTGTATGATTCCACTTAGATGTAGGTCAAATAAAGTAAAGGACACTTTGATACGCCTTAAAACCCATCCTAGGTTGTGTTGTCCAGAGGGACAAGGTCGATGTTAACAATCCAAATCCGTCAAGATGATTAGCAGGACAGGCGAGAGTCTAGCCACTACACTTGAAGATGTACTCTTAGAACATTAATGTGGCCGTTTATTCTTGCCGTCCGCACCCACATAAGATGTTCACATGCCACAATGTGTAAACGTTCCCTAATTACCTGAGGGTACGGGTCAAATGGACACACATATAACTACGGAGTTTGACGATGGAAACCCACACACAGAAACAGTCAATCTTCTCTGCCAAGGTCTTTGTCAACCATCAAGAGTTATGTCAACAACTTACATACATCACTCGGCAGATTCCCATACATACTCCGTAATCATCTTTAACATACATATAACTACGGAGTTTGACGATGGAAACCCACACACAGATACAGTCAATCTTCTCTGCCAAGGTCTTTGTCAACCATCAAGAGTTATGTCAACAACTTACATACATCACTCGGCAGATTCCCATACATACTCCGTAATCATCTTTAACATCTAGCGATGTGCCCCAATATTAATGTTACCAGGCGCAGTCTGATTATGTCTGTTACCTTGGAGTACTCAGTGTCGTTCAGACATTATTTGTCTGGTTCTTTCCCTGCCGCACCATTCTCTCTATGCTATAAAAACCTAACAAGAGAAGTTACCAGGACAACTATACTGTTGTTGAAATATTCGTTATGTGAGTCTTGTATGCTTAAACCCAGCCTCCATTAAAGCATAGTTATTCATCTCATCTCATTTCATCATGTTCCTCTTGTACCTTGCGGTGTCCAGGTGAAGTATAAACATCGGGAGAGTACCTGCTTATGAGCTTCATGTTATTAATGTGACCATTTTGTTGCCTTGGTTATGTCGGAAGGGAGTGATTGGAATAATAACCTGCAGCAGTCTGAAGTTAAGGGGGACAGCAGAAGCACTAGATTTATTAAAAATAATACATTGCCTTAACAGTTTTTAAGCCATCATTACAAATACTGCTACAGAGAATAACCTTTAACGATTGTAATTTTCGGTTGAAATGTATTGTTGTCCATGGAAATGAACGCTAAAGATTGTAGCATTCACTCTTAAAGATTGTAATCTTAGCTTGGCATGTATTTCTATCCGTGAACATTGAACATTGATTTGATATGTAGTTATAAAGGCATTATTTTAACAGTATACCCAAATCAGAAAATAAAGAAAACGTTTATTATGCTATAGTATTTACTAGTTTCTCATTACCTTCCACATGCCAGCTCTCCAGTCTGTATTGGTTCATTAATGCTCCTATTTTTCAGCAACATCCACGATTTACGTGCATCCACTATTGTACTTCCTTTTCTACAACGTTGCCATTGTATGTGAAAGACCGATCTCCCATGGAACCATACGAATTTCAGCTTAAAAGCAAGAAGTAAGTATTAATAAATAATACACCCAGTGGCTGAAACGGTATTAATTGATCCATTCAATTATTCATGCATGTATTCATTCAAGCATGTATAGATCGTTAGATTCTCTTAGTGATTAGTGACGATCATTATCAATGTACCTGGGGCATGTGCATAGGTGCTACGATCTCCTATTTAACATCTCCGCCAAGAAATGCGTGTGCATTTCCCACTCTTTATCAAGTAAACTAAATATCCTTCCATCGATATTGAGACGGCACTGTCATGATTGCCCTTGTCAAACACAAACTGCTCAAGATCTCACTCTTTATATCCGTAGTTTAAAGATGTGTGCTGACATTAATCTGATCTTGTTGTTTTTCCGTTGTCTCCGTTTACAAGTAGCAAATATGTATATTTCTTAATTGTTCGCACTAAGATTTTACTACAACTATTTCTGTACCTATCATTTTTCGCGGTTACCAAGGGAGTCACAGCCGCCTCATGCGGTCCCCACATCCCTGTTTTTGTTGTGAGCTCATAAGTCCAACTATGTGTCTTTCGGTCCTCAGTGGTCCACAAAGGCCCGCTGTCAGTGTTAGTGGGCAATGATTGGAATTTTGCGGTTGGGTTGACCTCCTCTGCACCCGAGCTATCAAATACGTTTGTTGAGTCTGGAGCCTAACGTCGAAGTCACTGATTTATCCGAACAAGGCTTATTTCGGGCTATTCTTAAACTCAGTAGACATCGTGTTTCCCTAGCGGCTTGCCTTGGTGCGATTGCGCTGACCAACTTGTGCAAGTTTGTGGAACTTGTGCCTTGCCTGGCTTTGTTAATTGTTGTTCTAATCGATTTGTCTGTTAACTGTTATCGTATTGAAAATCCTACCTAGACAGGTGTCTGTCATCCATTTATAGAAACTACTTACATTTCCACACATACATTTAGGTGTGTGAGCATTGGGGGTTTTTTTTTTCTGGCATGAACAGAAAAACTAGTCTGTGTTGTATGTTACACATTTCATAAATAATACACAATGTTTATTTCATTACGCGTATATAGGAAAACTGTTGCCTTGTTTTAGTTTATTTCATAATAATTGGATCTCCAACATTGTTTGTCATACATGTGCTTGCTGCTCACGTAAGTTACTACATTTCCTTAACATTCGTTTTAATATCCAGATATCGCCGCTGTTAAAGTATTTTCTTCTATTTATTGAACCATGTTTATTAGCCTAGAGTTTGCTATCAAATACTGAATTATCACATGAAAAATTCACTCACGGGTATTACTCAGCACACATAGTGTGAAGAGAGGAGACAAGAAGCCATTAGAGGACTCATTAGATTGAAACCTAAAGATTCACCCAGAATCGAACCTACCGCCTAAAACTGACAACAGCGTCTCGCTGAAGGAACATGTGTGCCTGTTGACGGTCTACTAGACACGGTTGTTTCAGTAGCCTTAAAGTGTTGAATTAGGGCACTCGGTCGGCTTTGATACTCTGGCCTGGTTTATTGGTTTAGGAAATGGTTTCATTGTCAATAACATTAGTTCTATTCGATTGTTTCGGGATTTGAGATTTAAAGATTGACCACAACCCACAACTAGCAACGCTGATCATATTCCGGTACGAACCTAAGACATTGTCCACGTCAATATGGAAGCCCTAGACTCGAGTTTCTCTCTCGTTTGAGCTCATTGGTAGTGAATATCCTTGACTGGACCCGGAAACAAACCTGGACAATGCCTTAGGCGCGTACCGGAATACGATCAGCGTTGCCAGTTGTGGGTTGTGCTCAATATTTAAATCTCAAATCCCGAAGCAAACAAATAAATCAATTTGATTATTGCTCGCTGGGCTTTAGGTGGCCTGGTGTGCCTTGCCAGTGAGAAGACCTGATCATTCGGGACCACATCGATTGGCGGATGTCAGTCGCGGTCGATCGGGCAAACTTTGAGCTATAGCCTACGATGGGTGACGTTGTGATATTCTAGTGTGAGAATTTGGTTGCGTCTAGCGTGTGCAGCATGGTCTGGTGGTTACACACGTGCGTCACACGTCAGTGATCCAGGGATTGTTTCCGGGTCCGGTCAAAAAAGTCACAAAAAGAGATAAGAAGAAGAAGAAGAAGAAGAAGAAGAAGAAGAAGAAGAAGAAGAAGAAGAAGAAGAAGAAGAAGAAGAAGAAGAAGAAGAAGAAGAAGAAGAAGAAGAAGAAGAAGAAGAAGAGGAAGAAGAAGAAGAAGAAGAAGAAGAAGAAGAAGAAGAAGAAGAAGAAGAAGAAGAAGAAGAAGAAGAAGAAGAAGAAGAAGAAGAAGAAGAAGAAGAAGAAGAAGACGAGGAGGAAGAAGAAGAAGGAGGAGGAGGAGTGGGAGGACGAGGAAGAGGACGAGGAAGAAGAAGAAGAAGAAGAAGAAGAAGAAGAAGAAGAAGAAGAAGAAGAAGAAGAAGAAGAAGAAGAAGAAGAAGAAGAAGAAGAAGAAGAAGAAGAAGAAGAAGAAGAAGAAGAAGAAGAAGAAGAATCTATGGGCGTGTAAATTAAACAGAAGTATATCATTTAAACTTATTCCAACAGGTACCCGTTGATAAACCCACCCGCAGATTACGTGTCTCCCTGCGGCAATTAAAGCTGACGACATCACAGGCCTGACCAATCACGAGCTGACATCCTGACAACGCTAAAGTATCCAACAGCTGACTCTACAATGTCTTGCTGCCTCCAATAGTGTTGTCTTGAAATACATTCTTTGCTCTTGAAATAGACTACTTTCTCTTGAAATAAACTCCTTTCTGAGCAGATATGTTGTGTTTCTGACAGTTGTTGCACTTGAAGCAGTGTGATCAATTTTAATTTTAAACATATAGGTATAGTCATATTAAATTATTTCTATATACAAAGAAACACACATGCAGTTTCATAAACACTCGTATAGAACGATGTAAAGAGAATGAGACAGAACGCGATAAAGACACAGAGAGAATACGGAGAAAAATTAAACCCCGATGTGGGATAGAAAGAGATAGCGCACGAAAGACAGACACACCTACCAGACAAACAGAACTTGTAAAATAAACCGACAGAGCGAGAAAGAAACAATTTGACACTTCGAAAAATGACAGAACGCATGATATAGATATAAGAATATATATATATATATATATATGTATATATATATATATATATATATATATATATATATATATATATATATATATATATATATATATATATATATATATATATATATATATATATATATATATATATATATATATATATATATATATATATATATATATGAAACAGAGGTGAAAACAGGAGCAAGAACCACTTTCTTCTGCTACGGTGATGTGAGGAGAAGAGCGCAACCCTCACTGCGTAGGGCCAAAGAAGAAAATGAATAAAGAGAAAGAACCTTCCACCGACCTCGGTTAACTAGAATAGAAAAGAATTTAGGTTTAAGATCCAGGGTGGGCCGACAGGGAATTAGAACAATATTCTCCAATTCCTGACAAAGAATTACTCTGACGGCTCTAAACGACAAAGTAAGAGTAACACAGGCATCATGTGTTTATGAAACTTCTGAACTTCACAATAATATACAGACATGTAGCATCAACAAAGAAGTTAGGATACATCAAAAATCAAACACCAAAAACACTAATCCAACAAACAAAATTCCTAAGTCCAGCAAAAACTTCTAATCCAGTAAAAACTCCAAATCTACCAAACACTAATCCACCAAAAACTAATCCATCAAAACTTCTAGTCCACAAAAAATCTAATTTACCAAAAATACTTCTATTCTACTAAAAACTAATTTACCAAAAACTTCTAGTCCACTAAAAACTAATATACCAAAAACTTCTAGTCCATTAAAAACTAATTTACCAAAAACTTCTAGTCCACTAAAAACTAATTTACCAAAAACTTCTAGTCCACTAAAAACGCAGGAACATCTACAATCTAAAACTAGAATTCTGGCTTTTCCTGTAGATAAAATAAAAATCAACAAAAATACTATTAGGCAAAGACAAGTCACACATCTCAACATGATTACCCAACAAGACAAAACACCAACACCCAGTCTTTCTATGTAATACACTCTTGTACTTGTGACGAATAGACACAAGATGCAACATCCTGACACTTATTCATTAGATTCACTTACATCGCACATCACAAGCAGATGCAACACCTCAACACTGATTAAGTTAACATGTATCAGACATTGCAAGCAAATAACATCTCAACACTGAATTGGTTAACACACATCAGACATTGCAGGCAAACACAACATCTCAACACTGATTTGGTTAACATAATTTGACATTGCAGGCAAACACAACATCTCAACACTGCTTTAGGTAACACACATCAGAATGGCATCTTTGTTCTGGTAAATTAGGCTGTCATTCCTACCTACCAAAGGGGCTACATTAATACAGCACATTATAGACTACGCCACCATCAGACATTCAGTTGGTTCAACACAGAGACTTCACCGGACAACTACTCCAACAATAATGTACACAAGCAATGTCCCTCATGGCAAAACCAGACCCGAACTATTTAAATCCACATTAACTATACACTGCTCAAGCTGGGCAACACTGATACCCACATAAAATATAAATGACAGGGAATGCATATTCAATATCATCCCATGTGTTCTACACATTAATCACACATCCTCAATCCTACACCATAACCCTGATTGTGGTTAAAATCACAATATAGTCTACATACATCCACCTTGATTACTACAGGCCACTTCAGCCCCTGGCGGATATAATAATCATCATCCTCATCATGGCTATCATCATCATCATCATCACATGACCACCACCATCATAGCCACCATCACATCATCATATGTGATACTTATAAGACAATGCCCATCCATGTAGTGCTCAATCCGGTACCTACCTCATTACACCCAGTCATTGATAGTAATTAACATAGATTCCTTGTATAATGGTAATTGTTCCTTTTATGTATATCATACTTGATGGGGTTTACTTTCTAGGTGACTTTTGCTTTCAGATTAACACTGGTTTCAAAAACTCCCAATACTATATTCCTTTATGTTCCCTTAATGAAACCAGAATTGAAATCCACCAGTCTATCATCATGTCATCTCAGTTGCACCCTGATGCAACTTATGTCAGGAATTAACCATAACTCACCATCATGATACTCAATTCACCACCTCTTCCCCACCTTCTGTCATTTAAATATCTAAACTTACAAGGGATGCCATATCAGCACCAATATGGCAGCACACACATTACAGCATGCTATTACAAATTAATAACCAACAAGAAAAATATGTTTAGCTGTGAAAAGCAAAGGCAACATATACCCAGTGGAAATACCATATTTGCATAATGTAAGAATGCAACACTTGCATATAGAGTTACAACACTAACAGAAAGTTAAAGATAAACATGCATTACACAGGAACTCAACCGGGAACACTCCGAGGCTACTAAGACAGCTCATAAAATAATCCCACAATTTTATCAAGTGAAAAGTACACAAAATGGTAGGAATGCATCATTCATGACACACAATCAGAGCACAGAAATGTCCATGGCTGGATACAGAACATCAGTACTAATATAATAACCAGTGCACTATATCTGATATCATTATTACACACTAATGTCAACCAGTGTTGTCTAATGAATACCACCCCAGAGTACTATTCTTTGTGACTAGACACACAGCAAGTGCATATAAATCTTTGCGAAAGGTGGTACATAGCATTACATCACATTCTCTCCACCGTGCGACAAACGCCATGCTTAACATAAGACATAATCTCAGTCACTGATTCATTATTGTCACAGAATAAAGCTGTAACCATATCTTGATGCTGTATACACATACACATATGATTCTCACCACTCTGTTATTAAGTAGCCTTCATTTCTAGCAATCTCACAAGCACTTACTCTCTTCTATGCCAACATAGCCAGCGTGGCCCATGTGGCAATATTTCAGTCTTTACTATAAACTATAATTTATGACCCCACACATTGTATATCCCACACTTTTGCTACCTTGGGATATCTACATAGGGAAACCACAAAATCAGTTACACTGTCTATTTTAGTTTAGTTATAGGAAACACCTCCACCTATCATATTCCACTGCACCTCGCCAAGCCTGATTGCTTACATCTCTATGTACTAGCCTGTTAAATGTTATTTTCCTAAAGCGTCACGGATGCTAAATCAATCTGTAGAACATCCCATTTAAGTAATACTCATCTAAATGTCTATATCATATATCATGATCAAGCTGACCTCATTAAATCATAGCTATACCTGATATAGCAATGCCTAAACCCCTAATTATAATATATATTACTGCCACTTAATATTCCTAATATTATTTTCCTTAATAATTTCTACAACCCATATTTGCCCAGCGCTTACAACCAAAGCTTCTTAAACTCATAATAATTTATACCACTGTAAATAATCCACTAGTTATGAATAATTATTAAGTATTACTTAGCCCCTGTGCGCCCAATTATCTCCTAACCTGTTAAACATTGTCTCCCCCTTTATCACTAGCCATTATTCCAAATGTACCTTTTAAGTTGTTTCGAGAACAAAAGCTAGATGTTACTTGCTGAGCTGGCCTCCCACGTGTCAATTTTACAAGTGCTGTTCTTCAATCTTCCACTTTTCAGTACCTTAATTTATCGCGCACATAATTCACTTGTAAATATTAACTCGTCGAAGTCCAGATCTGTCTGCGCCATTTTCTTCAACAACAGGTAACTCATGCTAGCTGGGGAGAGTTCCGAACTCCATTCTCTGCAGCTGGGCTCACGGATTTCTGTAGTTAATTCTGGCTACTGCTATAGAAATTATTAACTTAAGGATTAAAGGATTTCTTTAGTTAATTTTGATTACAGCTAGAGAAATTATGAACTTAAAGATTAAAGCTAGGAATCGGTACGAGATTAGCTATGTTTTAAATCTAATCAGTTTGACAATCATTTCACTATTATTATACTTTCATAGCTGTACTGAACTATACATTTAAATAAACAAAATAGCTATACATGGCATATAAAATTAAAATTAATATACATAACAAATAATATAAACCAAATTGAATATGGTTACATACCACTGCAAAATCTTTCAGGGTCTAACTAAACAATCTTACAATAGGCATTGGCGCCTCGTCACTTGGTGTGGTGGACTATGGAAAGGGCTGGTTCCACCTGTACAAGCCTTTTTATACCGGGGTTCCAAACCACTCCCAGAGTTCCAGACCAATCAGATAGTCTGCACCCTCTGGCGGAATTCCACCATCATCGTGAGCCGAATACATTATTCACTCTCTTTAACTGTGGTCGTCCCGACAACTGAACCTTACACCTCTAGTGCCCGGGGTAAAGGAGGTATAATTTCTGACCTCTAGCATATAATCCTCCGCTATTGATGGGACTCACACAAAAAATATGTCCTATCCTAATCAGACATTACCTATCAAGTAAAACACCCCAAAAATGTACATCAGGTACCAACATGAATAATGGTCACATGCAAATACAAGGTACATTTACATTGATACCAGTCATTATTCATGACTAAACAAATAGCAGTGAAAAAAAATAATGAAATCAACAGGGAGAGTCTCCCGCCACCTTGGTGTTCACAATACTATACGAACAATTACAAAAACAATGAATAATTCCCCCCTTTTTAACTGTTGTCATTAAGACAACCGGACCATACGCCCCTGGTATACTTAGCAAAGATGTAGTTATCTTCACAGTTCTATGCTCTGATAATTCTATGCCAGGGAACACTTCCCTCAGCAAAAAAAAAAAAAAAAAACTGTCACTTTTGAGGACATTGCCCTCAACACCTGCATTGCTGGTTACATCCCTAAACAGTACCATTATTTTTTTTTTAAAATGACTCATTCTATCCAAATTTATAATGTGAAACAGTATACATGTGCATCACCAGTCATCAATAAGTCCAAAATAACATTAATCTCAACACATAAGCATAGGCCATCCTCACACTGGCACAAGTTGTTAGTACTTAATAATCAAATTAACATCAGTGAGGAATAATAGCCCCTCTGCTACACGAACAATCATAACAAAATGAATACCGCCCTCACTTTTTACATAAAAATAATTAAACAAACATAAAAGTTACACAACCAATAAACCAGCAACCATTATACAGATTACCACTTGCCTCAACACTAAACATTTAAAACAAGATGTATTCAAAAATAACTTCATATATCTCTTCTAAGACGGATTCTCTCTGATAGCCTCAAATTCAAGTCTCCTGGCCCAGACATGTACCAGTCACTTCTTGGTGGTCTATCCTGTGGTTCCTCAACCTCTACCAGGACAGGCAATTCTGGTAGTCTTATTGTCGCCTCCGGTACCTCAATTACCGCATCTTTTTCACAGGTCCATTCTCTCCCATTCTTCTAATAAAATACGGGCCTCCTGATGCTTTTGGAACCTGTACCACTGTATATTTGTCTACAGACCACTGGTCTTTAATCTTGCACCTCTCTGTATAGTGGACTCTCTTCCTAACTACTTCTCCCATGGTTAGTAATTTAGGGAATGATGTCTTGTCACATCTCTCTTTCCTTACAGCAGCTAACTTTCTTAACTTTTCGCCTGCCCTAACATGCGCATTACGCAGACGGGAAAGATGTCCAGTCACCCAATTCTCAACATTCGGTTCCCCATCATTACAATCAAAATCATCAACGGCATCTAGCATGAAATCTACTAGTAATTTGGGTTCTATTCCAAATTTGAATAACGAAGACACAAACAATAGATTGCACGATTTATTGCCTGGCATATTTCGCTGCATCTCGTCAGGTACATACTGCAGAAATCACACAACTTACGTGAATTAATTAGATAAATCTTTCAAACTGAAATATACACATGTTCGCACTGTAATGTCGATTGTCTACCACGGTAATTTTAAACTGACTAATATGTCTTTCTGCTTCCACAAGGAGGCTTACGAAGGTTGATAAGTATAGCTTCAGCAAACTTTAACAATCGACTACTTTGTGTGTTGAACAACACACGGAAGGCACTGTCTCTTTCAACCACGTGGCCACTCTCGAGCACATGTGTCCCGACCGATGAAGCCAGACTTTTCCGGTGTGTCGGCCTGCCTAGGCTACCATCTTCTGGTTGTAGTATCTTGTCCAACCAATTCGGAATATGTTCCGAAACCCTGCAATGTAACTGTCGCTCAGTTCTGCCTATGTAGATGGCCTCGAATCTGCATGTAAATTGGTAAATACAATTTGATTTGGCGTACAAAGCTACAGGTTCTTTTACTGCTGGGACTGGGATCCGTGTGTTTCTGTACCTGATGACTAGAGCTGCAGCACAGAATGTTCGCTCGACTGCTGTGGTGAGCCGGTCCCGCAGACGTTGCATTACGTCATCTCCTCGGAAGGTTAGCTGGATGAATACTTTTAGTTTAGGGACTATAGTTACTTCTGATTTCGGTTTGGGCTGTTGGCAGTGGCGCTTTATAAATCCTGTGGAGTACCCATTCAGGTTTAAGGCATTCTTCAGAGTTTTAAATTCCTCTGTCAGTGTGTTCTGGGTGCATATCTTCCTAGCACGGTCAAACAGGGTCCGTACTAAGCCCCGTTTGTACTGGACAGGTGCGAAGCTCTGAAAATTTAAGTATTGGCCAGTCCATGTTTCTTTGCGGTACACCGATCTTTGAATTGTGCCATCTGCTCTACGTACCATTAGGATATCTAGAAACGGCAAAGCTTCGTTGTGTTCGTGTTCCATAGATAAAGAGATGTTTATATGTGTCTCGTTCATTGTGGCTTGGAACGACGTTGCTTGTAGCTCGTCTGTGGTGATAATTAGTATATCGTCCACGTAACGACGGTAAAAGGCCAAGTTATTGATTTCTGAGGATCTCTTTTCTTCTAAGTGTGCCATGAAGATGTCCGCTAGAATAGGTCCAAGTGGGCTCCCCATGGCCACTCCGTCAATTTGGCGATATGACATGTTTAGAAAGTTGAATTGTATGTTGGCAGTACATAATTTTAATAGCCTCTCTAGAATAGCTGATGGTATGCCTAGTTTTAGTTGTTTGTCTCTAATGCGTTCGCTTATTATATTCGCGGTCTCATCTAATGGAACAGTTGATGAATAAAGAGGCAATATCCATGCATGCCATATGTTTGTTGTTTATTTCCATAGTATCCAATAATTCCACCAGTTCGAATGTATCCCTGAGTGTTCTTGGATCGAAGGACTGTCGTACTGGCTTTAAACTTTCAGCTAGCCATCTCGCCATTCGGTGTTGTGCCGAGTTAATCATGGAAAGGATCGGTCTTAGTCGGATGCCGGGCATGTGAAGCTTGGGTAGACCGTACATCTGAGGTGTTTGGGAGCCACGCGGTGTGAGCGTTTTTGCAGCGGCCTTCACTGATGAGTCCTGCATTCACAAGTGACTGGATTTCTTTCCTCATTTTTGCATCCAGGTCCTCCGACTTGTTGACTGTTTGCTCTACGCTGAATTTAGATGCGTCTGATAATATATCACTCATTTTTCTCTTGGTAGTCTGATATGTCCATCAGTACTGCACCACGCTTTTAAGGCAGTAAGGTATTCGTTGGTCAGCGGACATGTCTGTTTAGAGGGGGTTGTGCGATACTGGTGTTCTAAATCTAACAGTTTGGCCTTCAGCAACCCGACTGACTCAGCAGAAGTAGGTGATAACTTGGAGACTTGATCAAACAACATTTCAAATTGTGCTTGCGACTCAACACGGTTAATGTGTTTGGGCTTTATGCAGAAATTTAATCCGTATGCAAGGGCCTCCGTTTCAATGTTGTTGAGTACGTACGACGATAAGTTCCTCACATACTTCTCTGGGTTGTCTAGTACTGACGTAGTTATCTTTTCAGTGCTCAGTGATTTGTTGAGGCGAGCATTGCCTGCGATTTTCACCTTGTACACTGTTTCAGTACAGAATTTGGTGAACTTCAAGTCGGGAGACATGTGCTCGAGAGTGGCCACGTGGTTGAAAGAGACAGTGCCTTCCGTGTGTTGTTCAACACACAAAGTAGTCGGTTGTTAAAGTTTGCTGAAGCTATACTAATCAACCTTCGTAAGCCGTCCGTGTGTAAGCAGAAAGACATGTTAGTCAGTTTAAAATTACCGTGGTAGACAATCAACATTACTGTGCGAACATGTGTATATTACAGTTTGAAGGATTTATCTAATTAATTCACGTAAGTTGTGTGATTTCTGCAGTATGTACCTGACGAGATGCAGCGAAATATGCCAGGCAATAAATCGTGCAATCTATTGTTTGTGTCTTCGTTATTCAAATTCATCACCGGAAAACATTGTTTTGAATTTCTGAAACGTCGCCTTCCATCACCAAAAGTGAAGCGTTGGATAGATTACTCAAGCTGAAGTGTAAAATATCGGTACAGGAGTGTCGATTGAGATTTCTCGAGGAATGCCTAAAGACGGGAATATACCCTCACCGGTATTTCAGATCTCTTAGGGCGGACAGAATATGTCCAACAAGAAAAACTTGAGACGACTGACAAAAATCCAGATAGAAGAAACCCAGTCTAAACTGGCCAACCTCAAGCGCACACACAGTTCTGCCTACTACGTCACCAAAGAATTGAGCTTGTATGGCTACTTGAAGTTCACTAAATTCTGTACAGAAACAGTGTACAAGGTGAAAATCGCAGAGAATGCTCGCCTCAACAAATCACTGAGCACTGAAAAGATAACTACGTCAGTACTAGACAACCCAGAGAAATATGTGAGGAACTTATCGTCGTACGTACTCAACAACATTGAAACGGAGGCCCTTGCATACGGATTAAAATTCTGCATAAAGCCCAAACACATTAACCGTGTTGAGTCGCAAGCACAATTTGAAATGTTGTTTGATCAAGTCTCCAAGTTATCACCTACTTCTGCTGAGTCAGTCGGGTTGCTGAAGGCCAAACTGGTAGATTTAGAACACCAGTATCGCACAACCCCCTCTAAACAGACATGTCCGCTGACCAACGAACACCTTACTGCCTTAAAAGCGTTAAAGGCCAACAAAACCCTTGTAATATTGAAACCTGACAAAGGGAGTGGTGCAGTACTGATGGACATATCAGACTACCAGAGAAAAATGGATGATATATTATCAGACGCATCTAAATTCAGAGTAGAGCAAACAGTCAACAAGTCGGAGGACCTGGATGCAAAAATGAGGAAAGAAATCCAGTCACTTGTGAATGCAGGACTCATCAGTGAGGCCACTGCAAAAACGCTCACACCGCGTGGCTCCCAAACACCTCAGATGTACGGTCTACCTAACCTTCACAAGCCCGGCATCCCACTAAGACCGATCCTTTCCATGGTTAACTCGGCACAACACCGAATGGCGAGATGGCTAGCTGAAATTTTAAAGCCAGTACGACAGTCCTTCGATCCAAGAACACTCAGGGATACATTCGAACTGGTGGAATTATTGGATACAATGGACATAAACAACAAACACATGGCATGCATGGATATTGCCTCTTTATTCACCAACGTTCCATTAGATGAGACCGTGAATATAATAAGCGAACGCATTAGAGACAAACAACTAAAACTAGGCATACCATCAGCTATTCTAGAGAGGTTATTAAAATTATGTACTGCCAACATACAATTCAACTTTCTAAACAAGTCATATCGCCAAATTGACGGAGTGGCCATGGGGAGCCCACTTGGACCTATTCTAGCGGACATCTTCATGGCACACTTAGAAGAAAAGAGATCCTCAGAAATAAAAAACTAGGCTTTTTACCGTCGTTACGTGGACGATATACTAATTATCACCACAGATGAGCTACAAGCAACGTCGTTCCAGGCCACACTGAACGAGACACATATAAACATCTCTTTATCTATGGAACACGAACACAACGAAGCGTTGCCGTTTCTAGATATCCTAATGAGACGTAGAGCAGATGGCACAATTCAAAGATCGGTGTACCGCAAAGAAACATGGACTGGCCAATACTTAAATTTTCAGAGCTTCGCACCTGTCCAGTACAAACGGGGCTTAGTACGGACCCTGTTTGACCGTGCTAGGAAGATATGCACCCAGAACACACTGACAGAGGAATTTAAAATTCTGAAGAATGCCTTAAACCTGAATGGGTACTCCACAAGATTTATAAAGCGCCACTGCCAACAGCCCAAACCGAAATCAGAAGTAACTACAGTTAGTTAGTTAGTCTTTCCTCTTGAGCCTAAGGCGGCGCATAGGGCAGAAGTCCTGTCTCTCCATGCTTGGCGGTTCGCTGCTACCTGTTGTAGATCTTGGATATTTACTTGGCCATTGAATGAGCCTTCTCTAATGATGGTTCTACGCAGGGTCTCTCTTGGTCTTCCCCGTTTTCTTTTCCCTACTGGTGACCATATGAGGGCTTGGTAGGGGAGTCTTGACTTGTCCATTCTGAGTACATGGCCGATGTAGTTCCAACGGCGTCTTCTTATGAAATTGGATACTGTATCTTGCTTAGTCTCTTGTCTTATTTGCGAATTGGTTCTGAAGTCTGTCCAGTGGATGTTTAGAAGTCTTCTAAGACATTTGTTCTCAAAATTGTCTAATTTTTTATCTAAAGCTACCGTTGATTTCCAACTTTCACAACCATACGTTAACACTGGAACCACACAAGAGTTGAAGATTTTAAGTTTTGTGTGTTTGCTGAGTGTCTTTGACTTCCAGATGTTTGACAGCTTATTGAAGGCACTAGATGCCAGTGCGATTCTAGATGATATTTCTGGTGTTGAGTCCCCTGTAGATGTCATTTTGCTTCCTAGGTATGTAAAGCTGTTGACTTTTTCAAGAACGTAGCTGTTCAATTTGGTGTCATCTGAACTGGTGGTAAGATCAATAGTCTTTGTTTTTGTGGTATTAATTTGGAGACCAATTTGTCCTGAAACATTTTGGAGGTGGTTTATTTTCTCTTGGGCATCCGGGTGTGTTGAACTCAAAAGCACTATGTCGTCGGCAAAGTCCAGGTCTTCTAGAATTTTGTCAACCCAATGGATACCCATATTTGTGTTGTTTGTGCATTTGCGCATGACCCAGTCGATAGCTATTCCAAAAAGCATCGGTGATAAGACACAGCCCTGTTTCACTCCTGTTTCGACTGAGAACCAGTCAGAGTTGCCTGTTTCTGTTCTTACGCAGCAACGTGTTTCTTTGTAGAAAGATTTTATGACGTTGGTATATTTGGTAGGAAAACCATAGATGTTAAGTAGATTCCAAAGTGAAGGACGGTGGATACTGTCGAAGGCTTTTTGAAAGTCGACAAAGTTGGTGATTAATTTCGACTGGAATTCTACGGAGTCTTCAATGATTATTCTGAGGGTGAAAATGTGGTCTATGCATGACCGTTTTGGTCTGAAGCCTGCTTGTTCTTCTCTGAGTCTTTCATCTATCGCCTTTTTCAATCTCTACAGTCCCTAAACTAAAAGTATTCATCCAGCTAACCTTCCGAGGAGATGACGTAATGCAACGTCTGCGGGACCGGCTCACCACAGCAGTCGAGCGAACATTCTGTGCTGCAGCTCTAGTCATCAGGTACAGAAACACACGGATCCCAGTCCCAGCAGTAAAAGAACCTGTAGCTTTGTACGCCAAATCAAATTGTATTTACCAATTTACATGCAGATGCGAGGCCATCTACATAGGCAGAACTGAGCGACAGTTACATTGCAGGGTTTCGGAACATATTCCGAATTGGTTGGACAAGATACTACACACAGAAGATGGTAGCCTAGGCAGGCCGACACACCGGAACAGTCTGGCTTCATCGGTCGGGAGACATGTGCTCGAGAGTGGCCACGTGGTTGAAAGAGACAGTGCCTTCCGTGTGTTGTTCAACACACAAAGTAGTCGATTGTTAAAGTTTGCTGAAGCTATACTAATCAACCTTCGTAAGCCGTCCTTGTGTAAGCAGAAAGACATGTTAGTCAGTTTAAAATTACCGTGGTAGACAATCGACATTACTGTGAGAACATGTGTATATTTCAGTTTGAAGGATTTATCTAATTAATTCACGTAAGTTGTGTGATTTGTGCAGTATGTACCCAACGAGATGCAGCGAAATATGCCAGGCAATAAATCGTGCAATCTATTGTTTGTGTCTTCGCTATTCAAATTCATCACCGGAAAACATTGTTTTGAATTTCTGAAACGTCGCCATCCACTATTCCAAATACCAAATAATAGGGGAATACCCGGTGGACGAGTGGGGCGTAGAGTTATAAACTAACAAAACTTCGGCTAGATGTTCAGACCATTTTATTTTCTGGTTTGCCTCTAGTGGCCTCAGAACATCATGTAGAGTCCTATTAAACCTCTCGCACTAACCGTTCCTTTTGGATTCCATCTCGTAGTACGGCTCTTTTGAATCCAGTATACCCTACAGATTTATGCAATCACAGCCGATTCAAAGTTCCTGCCTTGATCTGAACTGAGCCTATGGGGTACACCTAAATACAATAACCATTTCTCAACCAGTACTTTTGCAACTGTAGAGGCCTTCTGATCCCTTGTGGGAACAGCAATTGTAAATTTAGTGAAAACATCTGTAATAACCACCACATTTTTATACCCCCGACTATCCTTCTCCAACACAGTCAAAATCCATGGTCACCACCTCAAAACGCCTAGATGCTAATAAATTACTTGAAGGACCCTGCAGTTTAAAATGGGTTGGTTTAGCAATATTACACTTCTGGCATCTTTTACAAAACAGTTTAACATTTTTCGTGATGCCGACCCAATAACACCGACTTCTCAGGATTTGTATCATCCTATCTCTGCCCTGGCTTCTTTAATTTCCTGTACAACAACCCATTAATCACACTCAATCTCTTTCGCTGCTTCAACAAGCTTTTGGTTTCAGGAGGTAAACACCTCAGCTCTATCTTACTCAGTCTCACTCTCTCACTCACATAAGTTAACACTTTATACACATGCACATCTTCTGCTTGTAGTTTTATCAACTCTTCAGCTGAATTGTCCCTTAACATTTCCCATTGTTCATTTATACTCTATATTTTAGCTATTTCATTGTACCTATTTTTCACAGTCACTATGTATTGTTCTTGAATTTCTTTATCTACTTTCAGAACATATTTATTAAGTCTTATGTTCCTAACCATTTTTCCCTCTCTTTAATCTTACTTTTATTTGTCCACATAGTGGTACATGATCACTATTACAGTCGGCGCCAGGTATTTTAATTAAACATTAATTAGAGCATTTATAAATCTTTTATTAATTAGTATGTAGTCAATTTTGGTTGCGTATTTTCTGATCAGGGTTTTTCCATGTGTATAGTCGTCTTTTATGTTGTTTAAACCACGTGTTTCCAATTATCATATCATTGATATTTTCCCATTCTATTAGCTTTTCCCCTCTTTCATTTCTTGTACCTAAACCATAATTCCCCACTACATCCTCCATTTTCTCCTTTCCCACTTTTAAAATCTTTAAAAAGTTTTTTTAACTTTTTAAAATCTCCAAGTATTATGTTTATTTCCTGTGATATAATTTGAGCCATCACCATTTCTATTTCGTCGTAAGAGTGGTGTATTTCTTCATCACTACTGATTGTTTTTTTGTGCATATACTTGTATAGTATTTATATCTATTGGTTTGCCTTTTCTTTTGACCAAATTAACTCTATCTGAAATACACCAGTATCCATTAAGTGACTTGGCTATTTTTTTCGTCAAGTATTATTCCTACACCTTTTTTATGTGTATCCCCTCCTGAATAAATTATTGTGTGATTGTCAGCTATAATTTTGCCCGATCCCTTCCATCTCATCTCATTTACGCCCAGTGTATTCATTTTCATGCTATCCATCTCTCTTAGAACATTCTTCACCTTTCCTAGCTCATTTATTGTCCTAACATTCCATGTCCCTACTCTAAATTTGTTTATTTCAGTTATTAATTTGCTATAAGTAGCTGGATGACGGTCTGGTGTCACCTGTGGCTCATGACTGTCCGTACCGGACGAGGATGTCCTAAGACAGCTATAAATGTCGTTTACTAACTCTGATATATGTTGTGCCATGGAGTCTTGGGACGATAACGTGGTGGTTTCCCCTTGACTTCCACATCCACATGGTGGTCTTTTACCTCTACGTTTGACAGCCATTTCCGACTGTAAGGACAAGTGAGTGCCCTGCTCTATTACGTGGCCATCGGCGGGTAAAAGGCGCTATATATAACCTTTCCCCCTGCTGCCTTGCAGGATCTGCCTCGAGACAAAGGATAGTGGAGTCAACCATACACAAAATGGCGGAAGGCAAGGGGAAACCACCACTGCATTGTCCCATGAAAATCATGCTATGAAATAATATTGGCAAAAATGAAATTGATGACAGAATGAATTTTGCAGATGATGGACGAGAAGAAGAAATACAAAGCAAGATAAAGAAGAATATAATAGAATGCATAAAGACATAGTAAATGCGTGTAAAGTGGCTAAAGAAGTATGGTTGAATCAACAATGCATGGGAATTGGGACAAACAATGGGAAAAGACACACATTCCATGTATCAAGTAAATACAATAACAGGTAGGAAAGCACAAAATACCACTGGGTGTTTAAAATCTAAGAACGGTGCAATAGTGACGGACAAGATGACATAGTTAATAGATGGACTAAATATCTGGAAGAGCTGCATGATGATAGGAGACGGGGTGTAATTATTCAAAACAATGGTGATGGACTACTAATACTTGCAGCGGAATTTCTAGATGCAATATATCGCATGGAGAAAGGAAAGGCACTCGGTCCAAACAACATTACATTAGAGGAAAGTGAGGGTCTATTTGATTTTGGAATTGAAATATTGACAACATTTCTAAATGACATTTACACTAATGGGTACATACCTAGTGATCTATTAAAATCAACCTTCATAGCTCTGCCAAAGAATCCAGGCGCTTTAGAATGCGAACAGCACAGCACAATAATTCTTATAAGTCACATGACAGAGGTGTTACTCAGAATAATTATGAAAATAATTAAAATAAAAACAAGATTAAATTGAGTAAAGTTGAGATAAGAACTGACAACCCCTACCAATCCCCCGCATTCTATCCTTTCCATATACGGGTTCTCAATCTGTTCCCCTACCGTCTCCATCTGGTCTCACAGGTGCACGGCCACCTTCTAATTGTCAGTAAGAAATCTAAGACCAAGAGGTGCTTTCCAGCCAGCCTAACAGCCTGTTCATTCCCATGCACTTTCGCAAGGCCAGGACAGAAATTCCATACAATTATCAAAATCTGAGACCTATGAAGCGAGGTGAGCCATTCCACACGAAACATTCCTGACTACACTTAACTGAGCATACTCATTGAGTACGTGTAGAAGACAATGTGTGTTGCAGTGTTCTTTCCTAACCAGTGGAAAGCTGATGTGACTCCTTCCACCTCCATTCTCATGCTGGATGTCGTAGCCTAAAATGCTGTATTATATATATATATATATATATATATATATATATATATATATATATATATATATATATTAGAGCGCAATTGCGAATAATTGCAAGCTAAAGACGAAATGTCATGGCAGGGCAGACCAGGTCCTAAGCCTTGGTTGGCGGCTGGTCTAGGATCGAAGCTCCGACAGGCGGACAGTTAGAGCATTGCTTTGTTGATACGACAGCTTCTGCAACTTGTCTTGTTCCAGATGTAGGGGTGTTACCTTTCTTCTGGAGTGAACTAGGCATGCCGAGAGAGGAATCATGCTGCATGGGCAACACATGATCTCTATATTTTAGCCCAGACTTTGTGCTATGGAGAGGCAATAACTCCATCCCTGGTCTTAACTGGTCTCGGAATCAAAGCGAGAGGCAAATGTTACGGGTTATAAGTCCCTGTCAATTGGCGTAGACATGGGGCACCACGCGTAGCCTCTGACGGTGGGAGACACCTACAGGTGTCACTGTTCAGCTACCGCCCGCCTCAAGCTGGGCAGCCCCCGGCCAATTGGGTGCTGATCCGCCATAGCCTGCCTGCTTCAATGGGTGCTTGGGGCTAAGACAAAATCTGAATGGCAGGCTGTAAAACCAATGCACCAGGTACAAATAAAAATAAACATAGAAACCTCAAGCTACAGCTTGCAACCTGGAACGCGAGAACCATGTGTCCAGGATTTTCCACTGACTTGACCAATATTGACGATGTGAGAAAAACGGCTGTGATTGATGCCGAACTCAATCGTCGTAACATGGATACTGCTGGCCTGCAGGAGAGCCTGAGGAAGGGTCACTCAGGGTAAATAATTACACCTTTTTATGGAAGGGTAGAGGGCAGGCAGAAAAAAGGCAACAAGGTGTGGGCTTTGCAGTGAAGAATTCGCTACTGGGAATGATTGAAATTCCAGCAGGAGGAAATGAAAGAGTATTATCCCTGCGCTTGACAACCTCTTGTGGTTTTGCCATCATTATTACTGCATATGCACCGACACTCGATTCCTCTAATGATGTGAAGGATTCGTTCTATGAGGAGTTTGATTCCGTGATCAAGGCAGTTCCAAAATCTGACTACATTTATATGCTCGGTGATTTCAATGCTCGTGTGGGCAAGTACTCGAGTTCATGACAAGTGTGCTTTGGAAAATACAACATCGGTCGCATGAATGAAAATGGGCAAAGGCTGTTGGAGCATTGCACCAGTAATGACCTATGTATTACAAACTCCTTTTTTAAAACAAAAGAGATGCATAAGGTCACATGGAAACATCCAAGATCCGGCCATTGGCACCAGCTGGACTTCATCATCACACGGAGACAACATATGAACCATGTATCATTGACTCAAAGTTACCACAGTAACTGTGATACGGATCATTCTTTGGTTGTTGCATTCTTTGGTTGTTGCATTCTTTGGTTGTTGCATCCCACATAAATAATATCGGATGCCTAAGGGGAAACAACAACTCTTTTTGAACTTCCACCCAAAATAATAAAAAAAATACTGGTTGCATCCCCTGAACCTGACGATTTAAGTAACACATGTCAGTGACCAAACAAAATCATCAGTCTTTGCAAAAGATAATACCGTATCTTATGGATGGCCATAGACTACATGCAAAACGAACCAGCAATACTGACATCAAAATCAACACCCAGCTCCATGGATGCAATACATAGGAGCACCAAAAATTAAAAAAACAATGTCATATAGGCTTTCACATAACATGTCACTCTCCTGTAATAACAGTAAGTAACAATCAAATTCACATAGGTGCTACACACTAGGACATCTGCAAATAAAAGTGCACAGTTATCTTTCAATCTGAAAAAAAACATTGTAACAATTCCTGTGACACCACCGGCAAATGCCTGGTCACATACATAATAAAACAACAACTTCTCCCCTATTCGCAAGGACACATCAGCCTGAAGCTGCAATCTTCACAATTACTGACGATGTACACAAATACAAATCAGCCCCTACCGTAATTACACAATATTTAGTGGCTATAGAAACAAACCAAACACATATTACGACACAATTCTTTACCAAAAGAAAACGTGTGCCCATTCCTTGGACATCATGCTCTATTCTCTTGGCGCTGAAATAACTCTGAAAAATAAATGTGTGCCCAGTTCTTGGACACCCTGGCGCTAACATGTATTCTTCGTCCTGCCGCTTCACAGAAAAAAAATCATGTACCCGCATTACCGTCTACTCGGGCAATCACAGCTTATTATGAAATGGAAACAAATAGGTATATTAAACTCCTGCGAGAAAGCGTACTAAACATCAACAAACGTTGCACATACCTTACAAGGAGATCCACGTATCGCGAAATACAGGTAAATCCGAAATCAGAAGCACTCAATAAATATAAAAAATGAATAATAAAATAAGATAAAATACACACGAACGCGTACAATACGACACACAGACGTTTCGATTCTTAGAATCTTTGTCAATGACAACACAGATTAACAACGAGGTACAGTAAACAACGACAAAACACAAACACACGACCTATCACTTAGCCATGTGAGGCAGGAAAGGTGGCTTGGCCAGCTGCGAAGGCGCTTGTGGCTGCAGAATTAAAAATGAGTTGCCAAAAAGGATTTGAGTAGCCAAAAATATGTGAACAGTCTGCTATGAAAATATCGTAATGTGGGGACAATTAAGTCTAGATCTGGGGGGGGGGGGGGGGAACAGCATAGTAATAGATAGTGTAAACAATTAGGGAAGATGCCACAGTTATACCGTAGCGTCCACAACAGTATTAATACCTACTGGGTGGATGCATCCCAGATTATTGATTAGCTGGCATTCAATTTTAAGTCTGACGCAGCTATTGGAGAAGCAGGGTTTTAATGCGGTGACACATGCATCGTCGGCTCCATTATGGTTGGAGGAATTGAAATGGTTGGGGACAGGTTTGTCAGCGCCCTGATTGATGTCTCTGAGGTGTTCTCTAAAACGATCAGCAAGACGTCTGCCCGTTTGGCCAATGTATTTCATGTCACATCGTTTGCAGATGATAACATAAATCAGATTGCGGGATGTGCAAGTGAAAGAATCTTTCAAGGTGAAGGTGCCTCGGGGAAATGCAATCTCTGGTGTCTGAACAACGTATGGGCATGTCAGACAGTTCCTACGATGGCATTCGAATGTGCCCACGGATGAAGTAACCGTGGGGAGGCGACTATGCACAAGGTGGTCTCTGAGGCTCTGGTTACGGCGGAAAATTACCCTGGGGCCATTGGAGAATACCTCACGAGTGGTAGGATCGGATTCCAAGATGGACCAGTGTCTCAGGAAAATGTGCTTGATGGCATAGGCATGTGGATGGAATGGTGAGGATAAGCTTGGGTTCATTGTTAGGAGGTCGCGTATGCTTGGCGAGTGACATTTCCCGCGAGACCTGGGTTATGCGACAGAAAGCTGCCGACAAGACGTCCTCTAGGTAGGACCGTCTGCGGAAAAAGTCCAGCATTTCGTGGGCTCTCTCGAGGAAGTCATTATCGTCCTGACAGATACGACGAAGGCGGAGTAGCTGGGAATATGGGATGGAATCTTTGCAGCTTTTGGGGTGGATGAGCTGTACAGGAGGAAACCGTGAGCATCAGTAGGTTTATAGTACACGGAGGTCGTGAGGCCTGTAGGGTTTAACTTAATGGTGGTGTCAAGGAAATTGACAGAGGTGGTGGAAATTTATGTGGTGAATTTGATCGATGGATGGAAGTTATTTACATAATTAATGAAACGGTTCAGTTCCGCCTCTGACATGTCAGTGAGACCTATGCCGTCATCGATGTAGCGGTCGGCAAAAAGAAGGGAGAAGACCATCATAGCTAAATTCAATCTGGTGTTCCAGATGTCCCATAAATACACATGCTATAGCTGGGTCCCATTTTAGTGCCCATGGCGACACCGCTGATTTGTTCAAAGTAGTGGCCATTGAACTCAAAGGAATTATTGGTGAGGACCAATTCAGCGAGTCTCACAAGTGTGCGTGTAGGGATGGCTTGATCTGTGCGCTGATCCAGAAAGAACTGTAGCGCCCTGAGGCCTGGGTATTTTGTAGTTTGTTGGGTTTGTTTGATGATCTTGTGGTAAGGTGGATTGGCCAGTGTACTATGCACAAGAGTCTCTAATAGAACATGCTTAGTAGAGAAATCGCCGACAGATAGTTCAGACAATATACCAACCACGCTATGAGATAAGTAGCCTATTAAAGGAACACTAACTGAGACAACTATCGAACAGGCAATCACGAACTACTGACTGTAAGCGACAATTCTATGTATACGATCTTAATATATTATAACATGACACCGCAGAGACAAAGTTCACATGGAATATTCTGGGAACTCCCGGACTACACTGGGAAACCCCAGAACAATCTGGAAACAGATCATGTCGACGACGCCATTTGTGACAGAGAGAATAAGAAGAGGTAGACGAGAGATGAAGGGATGAGAGAGAGGAGAGAGAGAGGAAAGAAGAGGATGTTGAGGGAAATGATTGAAATAGTGTGAAGCCTAAGGGGTCGTTCCTCAGTCGAACTCTGCCTACAACGCACTATCTTTTGTAACAGGGAAAGAAGGAGAGAGGAAGTGGAGAGAGAGAGAGAGAGAGAGAGAGAGAGAGAGAGAGAGAGAGAGAGAGAGAGAGAATGAGATGATGGAGATAAAGGAAGATATATAAGGGATAGGACAGATTTAGGTCCGTGTCTCCGCGTGAGAACAATAGATAATTATACTATTGCACCATCAATGTCTCGCGGTTTATGTTATGTTACAGAAGAGATGTACAGCCTCACAAGGTCTCTAAGCTACTCTAACTTATATTACCTCAGACTGACAAGTCGAAATGAAAGGCAACTCAAACATATATTTATTTCCTTCTGAACAGTAACAGAGGGACAAAGTATAACATAACCAAATAAGGTGACCATTACATCTGTTACAGACAAATATTGTATAACCAATGCAGAACAATACATTAATGCATTACCTCACAAGGGAGAGGTAGATAATATAGTAGGCTATGCAACCGGATATTAGGGAAATTCTATCTATTACCACCTACTAGCCGCATGAAGCACAGAACTAAAGCTTGGATTTCCACCAGCCTTTTGCCTACCTCGTAGTAACCGTTCCGCAGGTAGTCCATTTATCCATCCGTCCGTATACCCAGGGAGTTAATTCACTCCCATCCAACTTGTTCAGCGGGTAACTGTTTACCCACGCAAGTCGGATGACTACCTGAAACATAACCAAAGTAATACTTTTGACTATCTTCGCTACGTGAGCGTCATATCAAGATAAACCTAAGTCTTTCACTACCTACAAAGTCCCTAGCATCTATTGCTTCTCTATCTATACTAGTATTAAGCCTTATCAGCACATCATCATTGTGTATAGCCATAACATAAATTAAGAACAGTATTTTAAATACAGTAATTTATCGTCTTTTTATATTTAACCAACGTTATTATTTCCTATTTCCCAGTACGCCGACTACAGTCAAACCCAACCTAAATGTATTTAACCATTTACCCGGTCTTTCGTGTAGATTTGAACTCACCGCCTGTATCTCGCCAGGCCGTCTTAACTACACAATACCACAAGCGAGACCCCGCTTCCCCTCTGTCTAGCGAACTAACGACACACATTCCTCCTTGTGCCCGCCCCGTCTCCCGCCGACGATCTCACCTGTCCTTATTGTCTGGTTGACCTAATGGCCGCGAGTGCATTCATACTTTCTTCTGTCCGTTTGCAGTGTTTGGTCTTCGTGTTTATATCTTGCAGTACGGTTTTAGTTTCACATTTACAGGCTGTGTTGACCCGCCTAGTTATCATTAATTTTGTAGTCTAATTGCTTAGTTTGCGTGCACACACACACACACACACACACACACATGTATATATATATATATATATATATATATATATATATATATATATATATATATATATATATATATATATATATATATATATATATATATATATATATATATATTATCTACACTCTGCTTATCTAATCGATTAATTTGACTCCCATCAATCTAGTTCAGCCAGTTAGATATGGGTCCTTTACAGGACATCGCACCCAGTCCTGACAATTGTCGGTCGTTCATGATTACGCTGTAAGTTCACCTACGGTAGTTTGCTATAGCTTTCTAAACTAAGATACCTGATTATAGTCTAACAATTATACTAATTAGGTCTAAATCTTATGCAACTTACGTTCAGCTTCTGCCGTCCCGTTGTCCTTCTGGGTTCCACAATTGAAATATAATTGCTCTCTTTAACCTCTCGTTTGTCGTGGATCCCACCAGACGTTTTTCCAGTCATGTTTGACCTTAGTCTCCTGTGTGTTTCCGACCACAGTGTCTCTGGTTAATGGTTGTCCTATCTGACGTTAGCCATCATCTGCAACTAATGAGCGGTTTCCTTAGCTAACAGTCCCTCTCAAGTGGCTTTCACGCCATTTTGTGATCCTCGGAATTTGTGTTCCATCCCGTCAGGCCTAAATATCTGGAATAAATGGTCCACATATCCTTGACCATCTGCTTGTCTCGGTGATCTAGACGGAACTCTGATATGTGCATCATTTCCGTCTTCAATGCCACCTCATTGTAATGGTATTCCCTTGGGGTGAGGGGAGGATACTATCACACCTTAATAACGGAATAGAGGCACTCTGGGAATAAAACAAATCTCAGTCTACAGACCCCACCAGCCCGTGGATTCCAGTCTCTCTCACTGTCAACCGCTGGACTATACCTATTTCACCTCGCATCCAGAACAGATGACACAACTCTGGTATCTACACATACTGACTAGATGGTATAATGTACAAGATGAATGACAACAATGAAAATGTCCATGAGAGAATCCTGGCAACCGTCAGGAGATAGAAGATATGGCTATCTGGATTAACCTCAGGCCGTCTTACCTATCACGGTACACAGAGCACGATACCACATGGCTAAAGAGGTCACTCATCTTTTCACACAGTGTCGGGCGTCTCTAGCTAGGTGTAGACTCAGCTGGACTCAATGTAGGATAGATTTGGTGACTCCGTGTTGCTCGGGTACGTGATGACGTCCGAACAACCTCTCAGTAGAAGTCCCTGAGGCCAATCACCGAAAGGTTCACTGGTAAAGCTGGTGATATATAAATGTCTGTGGAAGCAACCATATAACACAGTTCAAGTCACTGAAAGAGCTGCTGACCCATGTAGTTATCAAGATTCCTATCACCAGTCCTATATAAGCCCTTGGAGTTGGTAACAGTCATGGGCTAGGATCAGGTAGCCTCTTTCACTCACAAGACATCTCTGTAGCCGGTTACCCTGTAGCTAATGTCACCAAACTTCATATCATGAAGTGTCAGCCCGTTCCAGAAACATCAGGTCATCCTGACGTAAAGGGTGATGTAGTTCTACCCTAATAGTTGGGCTAATGAGTCACAATATCAGAATGTTCACATATACGAGGACAATATACTCGCCCGTGCGTAGACCTCATAATACCAGGTGGACTGACTGAAGATCACTTAAAGTTCGAAGACGTGGACTGGTCTGTGGCGGAGTGGAGACGTCGCTGTGATGTGGTGCTGTGTGGAAGCGTCACCTCCCGTCACGCATGTAAGCTAACAATGCTACCACTGTCACCCCTGATAGAACCTGCCAAAGACAACACCACGTGTGAATTTCGTGACTCAGACTTACCACCAGGGTTACACGCTACCTATGTGTACTCAGCATAGGCCGGTGTCGCCATGACACGGCCAGCAGCCTCACAGACCAGGATCCACTGCCGAAGATGAACTAGGTCTGGGTCCTAACAAATGTTGGCTGAACCGTCCTCCTTCTCGAACCAGTCTAGGGTAGGGCTGTGTATCTGGTCAGGGTGTCTGCGAACTCATTCCGTCCTGAACCGACTTCTAATGACACAATACACCAGGTTAGTAGGTTAAAAGTACCTAGAGACATAATGGCCCTGAAGAAGGGCCGGTGACAACCCAATTCTCCTCCCTCGGATGTAGCCCCCTCACCCTGGTTCTCCTTTATGATTACCCACTATACACTAGGTTTCCCGGAGCTCGAGATTCGATCCAGGAAATTAGTAGATTATACAGGGAAATCCCCCTGTAGCGGAAGTCCACATCGCGTTACCTCCTCCCCTAGTCAGGGTCAGAGCATTTGGAACGGTGTTCAGCTGGTTCTGACCAGCTCTGTCGCATCCCCTAGTTCTCCAGTGTCAACCTCTCGGGAACCCACTGTATATTAAGATAAAGTTCAGTTGAGGCGACCAATCACATAAAAGTATGAGGAGAGCCCTTAAAAGCCAGTGGTCGCCACACCAAAGAATTCGAACTTCGACACCCGCAATATCCTTCGAATGACCTTCGACACGTCCGGAGACCATCGCATAGGGTTCGTCTAGTTCGGCCGAGTTCCCTGATACCCCACTCGACCTATGTTCTACAACGCCTTCGCCAACTTCCGGTTGCGTCGAATACGCTAGAGTTATAAGGCCGCCCAGGAGTGAACTCGGACTACTAACACTATTGGGCCTATCCTAATTTTCCCTAACTACTTGCAGCGGCGATAACACGCGTTCACCAACTTGTACAATTGTAACCGTACAAAACAGGCCCACACTCCATCGTGTTCAACTAGGCCTGCAGTGTTGAGTTAAAATACAAGCCCACATGTTCACAGCTGACTGACCTTTGTGCGCCGGGCGGGACATGCGGTCGAACAGCTTTGGGTCAACGCCGTATCGACACACATTATTTATCTAAATATGTTTAACGTACCTTAAGACAAACTGTGCATTCAGAATTGAGGAGCTCCCGTCAAAACACTGGACGTTATGTCAGTTTTCTTCAAAAAACAGCAAGACAATGGCATCCTCTTTCCATTACGAATTAACACAGTCGTCCAAACACAACTTCTTTCTAGCAAGGCCGGATCTCAACTGAGCCTGTCTTTGTTCTGAGAAGGTTATTGCGCATGCGTTTACCGGATCTGGTTGGGTTGAGCATCACTCACCCGAATCGTCTAGAAGTCAAGGGCCACCAATCGCTCTTGCGTGGGGTACATTATTACCTCGGTTGTATCCCTTAGACTAAGTCGGCTGTTCTAGGCTGACAAAAATGTGGAAGTTGACTTTTGTGAAGCTAGCAGGAATTCGGGAACTGTACTTTTGACAGTTTTACCAGGTGAATTCTCAGCAGTTCCATGACACTCATCATCTTTCTGGACACTAAACAGTCTGGGATATGGACATCACCATCGCCGAAGTTCCGAACCCGTACTTCCTGGACCGGGCGATAGCCCAGCCCTCGGTCCACTGGGCCCTGTTGCTAAACCGTACTTTTGCTCGTTCCACACTGTCCAAACTGACCGGATCCTAAATTATATATCACTTCTCGAGTTGGCGCCTTTCTGGAATCACGTGACCATGCTCTCTCATCCCGCGGAGGTCCTCCAATCCGTACCTCGCGTACCCTGATTAATTTGCATACGCCGCATCATATCATTAACCCAAATCCTCTCCACCCTGCTACGACATTGTTTCTGGGGTTCAAGGTCGGGTTCACGTACTTTTCCCGCTGCCATAAATTTGGAGTATGGCGTTCCTTTCCGACAGCCCGGGTCACTTCCGACCCGGCTTGTACTCACAAATTCTGCTGCCTCCAAAGTTCACCGTTGTCCACCTGACAGCTTGAACCCAAAGTTTAGATTCCATCCGGCATTTATCTTCCTGAGAAGCCACTAGTTAACAATGGAAGGTGACCTTGCGGCTATACGGTCATGCACTCCAGCTCAACCTCTGAATATTTTTAAAACAATCCTGGTCCTTGACCTTTCTGTTTCACAAATATTCCAGTCCATGTTCCCCCCCCCCCCCCCCGTTAAACTTGGGCGGTTTGTGAAGGTTCATTTCCCATACCGTCTCACAAACAACGTACCAATCAACAGAAAAGTGCAATGTGATAAAGGTGTTGTAGTGTGAGTGGTTGCCGATGTCAGTCGACAGGGGCAGTTAGTCGCTGTTTCCCTGACAATCAAGGGTATCGACAGAAAATTCAAATGAGACTTGATCCTAGACAGGATAGACTATTCCAATTGATCTATACTATCTAGATAGGACCACAAACCTAAAGAACCGTATCTCACATAACTATGGTCTCCCAGAACGATTATTTCACAGAACTATAATCTTCTAGAACTGTAATCTCATAGAAATAAAATCTCACCGTATTCATAGGACTAGATTTGATCTAATTCCCATACAGGTAGAATGTACCTATTCCCCCTATTCAATGGACTAGATTTGATCTAGTCCCCACACTGGCCGCCATTTATATCATGTGACAACACCGGCCTGGTTCTCGGTGGTTGTCGATATATTTTAACTGGGGTTCGTGATTACCTTCGGTCTTTCCTCTTACTATATTGTCCCCAGGACGGTTCCCGGACGACCCTTCCCATATGATGACTGTGGATACAAGAAGACACCTACTGACTATAAGAGAACAACCTTTAAAAGGTGAATCTAGAATCTTTATTGGAGATTCTGACTCTAACCAATAGACAGACAACCGACGAACAAACAGACATGAAAAATTAGCTGAGTGAGAGTAGTCGACTGGGGCATGCTCATCATCCCACTCGCCAGAGGTCAATGTCTTTAGTGTATGTATGTAAACACGGTGATAGAATAATTTCACCTGCACCTGTATGATGCCGTCTGGAGCCTTGGACTGAACCTGGTAAAGTTTCAGTTGTCACTTGACACTTGGCTTCAGCACTATATAGCTTCACCGCGAACAGTCACTCGCCCATAGCCACCAGAAAAGTTCACAGCACCACAGCAAAGGCCCACAGGCACCACAGCACAGGTCCACAGCACACAGCACAGGTCCACAGCACACAGCACAGGTCCACAGCACACAGCACAGGTCCACAGCACACAGAACCACAGCACACAGCAACAGGAATCAGCATCATCAAAGGGCAGTCACCCACCGCTCCTAGTTAACATCACATGAGTTCATATAAGCAAGAACAGGCCAGGTGTACATATCCATCACACCCTTGCATAATACATACTACACCAATAGTCTACACTGACTCCATCGATATCTTGTGGTCAGGCCCTTGAGCTCAGACCGCATCGTATGTCTGAAATCCCAGACATATCTCACGACAGATTAGGTTACAGCTCCTAGTAATCCTAACTTAAGTCCAGTAGCTTTCCAGCCACGCGTCTCATCCCTAGTAAATAGTTAATAGGATGACACATTCCCTACCAGCTCATAGCTATGGATATTAGATAGAGAGACAGGGTCCCTTCCTGAGGATGGTAATGTTCCATACCTCCTATGGAGATCATCAACTGCTATGGTCGGGATCATCTTTCTTACTCACAATTTGTCTCGTCAAAAAAGTAGATAAGCATATCACGATATTTCAGGTTAGTACTCTATAACACCTCCACGATTACTGGAAGATGCCCACGCTACCCTGATAACTAACCTAAAATACTGAATTAAAGACCAGACAAACAACAGAAGAGTTTCATGTACTTGTGTTTGTCGCTTCTCACCTTCCTGCCTCGGATACCCGGATTTCAGTTGTGTGTGTGTGTGTATGAATATATAGACACTCATCACAAAAATACATTCCTTAGGCTGCCTTGGAACTGTGTTGAATCATCACCCCAAACAACCTGGTTTCCGATGACAGTATAGAGACAATAGTAAAGATAGACCCGCCTGACAGATCATTCCTTTCTCAGCAAAGGAAGTATAGAGTCAGACAACACTGATGAAATACACGCGATACATGAATTGGTGTTTCCCCAACGCTATACTGGCCCGCGGTTCAATCCCTAGTAGGTGTGAAGATATCTTTCTCCCTTATGACTAAGCCCTGTTAAAAAACAACAGGCCTATGTGGCGATATTCACTTCACAGATTATAGCCTCCTACATATTTGGGTTTCACCTTAACGAGAAACGTATGTGGTTCTCGCTAGTCACATGAGTGCTTGACAAGTACTGGTTTCAACCACGCCACCTGATGATGATCGAAACATACTAATGTCAACATATTCACTAAGGGAATCAATTTAAAGCTCTGTTCAAGAGAACGTTCTCTGTCCCAACAATAATTCTATGAGATACCCCAATGTCGAGATAGGGCGTCGAATGTATTGTTTTTTGCTTCAATCAACTGCTCCACTTAGAAAAAAAAAAAAAAAAAGCGAAAAGAAAAAAAAAGGAAAAGGGGGAAAAAAGTAAAAAAGAAAAAAAAGAAAAAGGGAAAAAAAAAGAAGAAGGAGCAAAAAAGAAAAAAAAAAAGCTGGCTTGCGGGCAATACATTCGCGTCTTGTATGTTGGAAGACTGGCTCAGGCTTAATCTAGTCATAGTACATACTACAGTCTTACAGAACACAGGTTAGCTTATGCCTGGTCGAAGACTAACTTTGCAGGCTGATGACGCCCTGACCCGAGGTCAACGTGTACATCTGGCGTCAACCACTCGGCTAGCGGGCGCAACCGTCCGCGCCTGTGTTAGATAATTGACTCACACAACTGAAACATAACTTTAGTTAAGGCGACGCCAAGTATAAAAGTGTGTTACCTTTTAAAGCTTAGGAACAACTATCTACGAGACATCGACTCGCAGTATGGGGGGGGTGGGGTTTCCTCAACACAAGCACCCCTGCACCTCTGCGGCTGGTAGTCCCGCTCTGGAGCCTAAAGGTACATGTCATACATAGCAGCTGGTGCGAAGAGACTGGAGGTGGGGGGGGGGAGGGGGCCTCCATCGCTTAAAAAAACGGCAGACAAAAATGCCACCACTGTGAGATGCAATCTATAATTCCATATGAATTGGCTATAGAATACAGCTGGCGGACGAGCGGCCGTGAAAGATGGCCTCATACAACCTCTGTAGAGGCTATTCTCACGGAGCCCGTGATTCTAATTATAACAGCTGGCTAATAGGAAGCAGCCTCCGCTTCTTGATGAGCTGGCTACGGTAT
>JACEFZ010024740.1:0-11429 GCA_014155875.1 Cepaea nemoralis
CTCAAATAAAACTCAGCAACCTAAGCTGGTATTGAATGGAAAAATATTGCGCCATTAAGAAAATCCAAACTATCTAGGAGTCACCTTTGATCGTCGCCTGACATGGAAGACACAGGTTGAGAAAAATCGAACAAGAGCAAGGCAGAGAATGGCAATCATGAAAAAGCTTGCTGGTACAACGTGGGGAGCAGATGAGAAAGTTCTCAAAAAGTTATATACTGGACGGGTGAGGCCAGTACTGGAATATGGCATTGCAGCTTGGGCAACAGCAGCTAAGTCAAACTTTAACAAAATAAGCAGAGTCCAAAATCAAGGAATGCGAATCATAACTGGAAGCCTGAAGACAACGCCTATTAATGAACTAGAAAAGATCACTTGTTTACAACCAATGCAGGATAGAAGAGATAGCAGAGCCCAGCAACAAGCAGAAAAATTTAGAAGATTGACAGACCACCCTATGTACAACAGATTTAATGGTTTTGGAAAGGGAAGACTGAAGCGTAGCAACTTTGTAGAAACTGCAAAACGAAGGATTAGGGCAGATCCTATACTTAACATATCAACAGTCAAGCCCATACACAATGCACACAAGTTCCCAGCTTGGAGACAGCAGCAACTGCCTGAGATGATAGAAAACATTCCTGGTATTGAGAAAAAGAACACTCAGCAAGAAACCGAAAGAAGAGAAATAACCCTAAACTACATAAAAGAACATTACCCAAGCAGGAATTGGACCCATGCATATACAGATGGATCAGCCAAAAATTCAATAGAGAATGGAGGAGGAGGAATTCTCCTAAATTTAAAAAATGGAGTGAAAAAAACACATTCAATGGCAACTGGAAAATTTTCAAGTAACTTCAAAGCGGAGGTAGAGGCTTTGAAAACTGCAGCAGAAATGCTCCTGATGGAGGAAAATAAAGAGAAGCAAATAGCTATCTTCACAGATGCAAAGTCAGCTGTCTCAATACTCAAGAGCAATAACAGCACAGAACTAACTGACCTAAGAGCAGCACTCCATGGTCTATGCCAGAAATCCAAAAAAGTTGTAATACAGTGGGTCCCATCACATTGCAGTATACCTGGAAACGAAGAGGCTGACAGACTGGCAAAAGAGGGCGGACGACTACCACAGCCTGACATAGACATAACCTATAATGAGGCAAAGAGGTTGATAAAAAGCACTTATAGAACCAAATGGGAATCTGAGCATCCAGGCCATCAGAAGGATGATGCATATTACAAACTCGACCGAAGAGAACAAGTAGCAATCTTCAGACTCCGCACAGGACATAACAGGCTGAAATACCACTTGTTCAATAAACTAAAGATAGGAGATACTGATGAATGTAATTGTAGAACTGGAAAAATGACAGCAAAACATTTGCTGCAGGATTGCCCAACGCATGCAGAACAGAGAAAGATATTTTGGCCCACACCTGCTTCATTTGAGGACAAGCTCTATGGAGATATCAACAAGCTCAAGTTGACCGCAGCTTACTTTAACTACATACAGGTTGACATTTAAAGGTGCATGAAGACCCAGAGGCATGAAATGAAATATTGCTTGGATAGCAAATCCATTATGTGGAAAGTCCAAATCGAAAGCTCGCTGTGTGGGCTTCATAAAAGGTGGAAAAGTGTCCTAGTGGCACGAAATGGAATATTGCTTGATAGCAAATCCATTACGTGGAAAGTCCGAATCAAAAGCCCATTGTGTGGGCTTCATAAAAGGTGGAAAAGTGTCCTAGTGGCATGAAATGGAATATTGCTTGGATAGCAAATCCATTACGTGGAAAGTCCGAATCGAAAGCTCACTGTGTGGATGTCATCTGCAGACTGCATACTTCTGGTTTCCGGAAGAACAGCCTATGGTGAACGGAAGGCCCAATATACGGAAGTGAGGCTAAGCAGCCATGTGCAGGACGTGACGATTCCTTGGGTGAGCCCAGTACCAGAGCGCTATGTATCGGCTCTGCAAGTATGGAAGCCTCCTTGGATGGCGGGGAATGCCCATGGTCTGCCCCTGCCTTCCCTTGAGGGCTGACCAGGATCTTTGGCTGTTCTATATGGACCAGCTGGGATGGGGGATAACACCACAACAGTGAGAGTCAAACGTCCTAAGAAACCCCCGGGAAGGTTAACCCGGTCAACAAATGCCCGCAGAAGTCGGATGTGTCGGCCTAACGGCGCAAGAACGCAGCTCTGCTGTAAACAGGCACAACGCAATCACATCCGAAAAAAAAACTCCGGATGAACGAAGAAGAAGAAGAAGAACAATTAGTATAATGAGTCACATCACAAAGATCTTGTTACGAATTATCATGCAAAGAGCGAGGAAGAAAATACAACCTGAAATACGGGAAGAACAATGTGGGTTTGTAGAAGGAAAGGGTACAGTAAATGCTGTGTATATGCTGCGAACAGTTATTGAACGTGCTATAGAAGTAAACAAGGATATATATCTTTGCTTTATTGACTACACAAAGGCTTTTGATAGAGTTAGACTTGTCAACATGATGGATATGCTTGCAAATCTACAAATTGATGGGAAAGACATTAGACTTATAAAAAAACATATATTGGTAACAACAAGCTGCCATAAGGATTGATAATGAAGTGGGACAATATCAACCTATTAGGAGAGGTGTTAGGCAGGGATGTGTAATGTCTCCAGATATTTTTTCCCTATACTCTGAAAATTTTTTCAGAAATGTAGAAGACATAAATGGAATCAGCATTGGAGGAAGAAACATAAATAACATTAGATATGCAGATGATACAGTATTGATTGCTGACAATGCACAGGATCTGCAACAATTAGTAGACGCGGTTGTTGTCCACAGTGAGGAGCTGGGGTTGGAATTAAATTGCAAAAAGACTCAGGTTATGGTCGTCACTAGGAAGAACGAAGTACCACAATGTAATGTACAAGTAAATGGGAATATTCTTCAACAAGTGAATCGGTACAATTATCTCGGAACAGTCATAATATTTAATTTGAGATGCCTTGAAGAGATTAGAACAAGAATCGCCAGGGCGAAAGTAGCCTTTAGCAAGATGAAAAACATTCTGACCAATAAAAAGATGTCAATTGAAACGAGAAAAAGAGTTTTGAGGGGGTACATAGAGCCTGTTCTTTTGTATGGATGTGAAACTTGGACAATGTGCAGTCAAGCTGAAAAACATCTGATGGCTGCAGAAATGTAGTTTCTGGGGAAAATGCAAAGAATACCATGGACAGATAGAAAAACCAATGACCAAGTACTACGGGAGACAAATGAAAATCGTAGATTGATTAGAGAAATTAGACGTAGACAGTCACAATTTTTTGGACATGTAATGAGAAGAAATGGACTGGAGAACTTAGTGACAACTGGAAAGATCGAAGGGAACAGACCAAGAGGAAAATATCTGGATGGCTTTGCCACATGGCATGGACGAGACAGGAACACTGAGCTGATCCACGACTCTGGTGATCGAGTGAAATGGCGAGTCATGACCGCCCACGCTTTCCGGCATGGAACATGATTGATTGATTGATTGATCTTTATTCCTCCCACCCCATCACCATTATTACCTCTTAACCGACACTTGATCCACTGTGTGACTTCCTGTCAGCTGATCTCCGGATTTCATGACACACAATTTGATTATTCTGCTCTGATATGTATACGTTACAAGAGGAGGGGATCCCAACACTTAAGGGCTGAATAATTTAATCTACAGTGAGCAGATTTTTTCTGTTGCAGTCTCCATATTTGGATGGTTGTTATCGCCAATGTCTTCCCAAAAGGCTCGTGGAGAATAAAAGAATTGAAATGTAAGAGTGCAGAGACAGGCATACCCTATTTATAAATTGACGACAGGAAAAGCTAAAAGACAAGTATTTTGTTTGTTTGTAGCGACCGTTCGTTTTGAACTCAAACGTAGTCAACACATGTGCTAGTACTTCTGGTACAATACACTGATTTTTGTGGATGTCTTGCGAGACAGACAGACAGACAGACAGACAGACAGGCATGCAGGCAGGCAGGCAGGCAGAAAGACAGGCAGGCAGGCAGGCAGACATATCAGCTTACAAACTACACATACATAATGTAAACTTTGTGTCAAGCATCGTATTTTGCTTGTCTAGTTACTCCTGACATTACGTGCTAAACTCGTTCTGGTTCACCAAGTCGTGTCATTTAACCACCCCATCACGGCTGTTACTTTAATTAATGCAGTCTCATGCAGATGTTTTTCACACTAATTCCATCCAAGTATTTTTCACTTTATTGTAACATCCGCGGAATAGAAAGAGTTAAAGAAGCAATTACACGCAACAGAAACAGTTCTAGAAATTAAGGTAGAATGCAAATACACAATGGTCTAACACAATTAAGGGAGGTAATAGAGCAAACTAAACTGATAAAATGTAATGTATGAGTAATTTCCCTTACACGAGCAACTGCATTCTTTTATACATTTATTCATTCATTCCGCGTCATTTCCTTTGCAGAACCTCGCTCCCATAACAACCTTCAGGAAAACTTATCGGTCATACACAAGAAATCCTGCGTCCCATACACCCATCTGGAGATCATCCGCCACATCCTGCACCCATCTTCTCTTTGGCCTGCCTCTTCCTCTCCTCCGGGCATTTTAGTTAGTTGCATATCCTTTGCTACATACTATAGAAACATAGAAATACATATATTTGTGCTTCATGGATTATACCAAGGCATTTGATAAAGTAAAACATTATGAACTGATTAAAATGTTGGAAGATATCAACATTGATGTGAAAGATGTAAGAAAAATAAAGAATATTTACTGGAACCAAGTAGCAGCAATAAAAATGGGAAATAAAGAGTGTAGTTACGAACAGATAAAACTAGGAGTAAGACAGGCATGTGTCTTGTCATCTGATCTCTTCTGCCTATACAGCAAAGTAATAATGAGAGAGATCAAAGAGACGCCAGGAATATTAATCGGAGGTTATAATATAAACAATATACGCTATGTACCCGCAGGTGACACAGTATTGGTGGCGGATAATTAAACAGACCTACAAGAATTGTTGGACATTGTAGTAACAAGCACTGCAAAGAAAGGACTCTCTTTGAATATCAAGAAAACAGTAACAATGGTGATATCAAAGAAAGTTGTGTCATCAAAATGTGACATAGAAATAGAGAGGAAAATTCTTAAATAAGTGGATAATTGTAAATACCTTTATAACATCAGATGGAAGATGTACAACAGAGATTAAGAGCAGAATAGGGCAAGCAAAAGCCGCATTTCAGAAAATGTGGTTCCTGAGACGAATGTTGCGAATTCCTTTGACTGCCAAAGTAACTAACAACGACTGCCTGAAACAGGCTAATGAAACTAGAACATTATATACGACAATAAGAAATAGTCAAACAGTTTTCTTCGGTTATGTGATGAGAAGAGAGGCATTGGAGAACGTCGTGACAATTGGGAAGATAGAGGGAAAGAGAGGCAGAGACAGACCTAGAGAAATGATGCTGAATGGATTGAGACGGTGGCATGGAGGAGTATGATCAGCACAGTTGATTCAGAATACCAAAGATAGAGATCTGTGGAGAGCCATGAATGCCTACGCCAGCTGGCAGGGCACTTGATGATGATGATATCCTTTACAGGACGCTTGCAGTCACCACCAGTATTTGTTGTTGTTGATGTCTTGGCAAGTTTACGTTCAGTAGTTTGCCATTGCTTTCTGAACGACCGGCACCAGACCCATTTCCTAACAGGCTACTGCAACGCGTCTGCTGCCAAATCTCGCGCAGGTGTGTTTCAAACGCGGGTATGCGGGATCACGAATAGCATCAGTAACATCTTCGTCACGGGGACCGGCTCCCGGACATAAACCCCTCCATTATTGTTCTCTCCTATTTTTTATGAAGTTTAAAGTGACCAAACTATTTCAATTTTCTTGGTTTTATGGTCTTTAGTAGCCAGCCTTCTTCAATATTCAGCTCGTCTTGTCGTATGGATGTAATTGTTCTTTTCTGCTGCTGTGATGCTGTTCTTTTCTGTATCTAAGATATTCTTAGAACTCGTCTATAACATTTATATTCAAACACATTCATGCGCTGTTCAGCTTGTTTATTAAGTGTCCAGGTCTCACAGGCGTATGTTGCAATGGGAAAGATGCATGCTCTTAAACATTTAATTTTTGTAGGTCTATCTGTCCCAAGCCACAGTTAACTCAGGTGTTTTAGGTTTTGATGAGCAATAGGTATTCCTCGTTTAATTTCTTAATTTCTTTCATTGTGTCACCATTTTTAGTAATTGATGACCCAAGATATTCAAAATGTTCCACCACTTCCAATTTTTCCTCATTAACATATATTTCATTCATTTAGTATCCCCTAATGCCCTCTCTGTAGTGTGTATATTTAGTGTTTTGTGTATTTCATTAATGATGAAGGCTATACTCTGCAATGCCCTTTGTTTTTCAGTAATTGTGTTCTGTAAAACTGCACCACTTCGTGTTATTTAAGTTTCCTGTCTTTTATAAAACAGCGCAGTCAACCCCGGCATTTATTCTCTGCTCTTAATTTACATGCCAATTATACGAAGGGGCTACACAGTCGTTATTAAATTAAATTAGCTTTGTGCTAGTTAACTATACATTTATAATTTCACTTCGACAGGATTAATTATACGTATCAATATCGTATCAATATAAGTGAACACGAATTCTGCATAAAAACGATTATGCGAGGAGGCTTCAAACGAAATCCTTAAAAGTGTGATAGAAATTATAATAACCAAGCCATTGTCTTGTAACCTGTCAATATTGTTGTTAAGGATGTCAAGAGTGTCATCATGTGACATTACGGTGCAGACGACCATGGTGACTCCATAAATGTTTAAAGATGGCCGCCCCACTTTTGACAAGCACCAACGTCTTCAAATTAAATCCTTAAATGGTTTTGTTTTTGGTGAATATATTCTGAAAACGTAAAGAACAAATGATTCATTTTTCGATATTGTATTGTAGTCGATGTAGTTCAATGCAAGTCATCCATAGTCGATAAAGTGATTGGATTCCTTCTTCTTCTTCTTCTTCAGCGTTCTTTGCTGCAGATACAATCCGACTCCATTCGTCTCTCTGGTTGACCTTCTCTTGCCAGTCGTTGGTTCCAAGTGCTTGTAGGTCTGTATATATATTATCTCTCCACCATCTTCTTGGTCTACCTCGGGGTCTACGGTCATTATTTCCTGAGTGTAAGCGAGTCCTTTGGCTTCTGCCAGGTTGATGACTCTCCATCCATTATCATGTTAAGTTGTATGTAGGCTTTCCATACCGGCGACTTTTTTATTAGTTTGCTCTCTACCTATTTTTGCGTTGAATTCTCCCAGCACATTCAGGATGTCCTGTTTGGGGGTTTCTTCTATGACATCTTCCAGATCATTACAAAAGTCTTCTTTAATATAATCTTCTTTCTCTTCAGTAGGTGCATGTACATTAATCATCGTTATATTTTTCCATTTACCTTTTATTCCTAATTTACTAATCCTGTCATTAACAGCTTTAAAGTTTAAAACGTTCCCCCATAACTCTTTTTTGATGACAAATCCTGTTCCTAATTCATGTTTATTTTGGGTGTTTCCTCCATATATTATAATCATTCCATTTTGCTCTAAAGTACCCTCTCCTGGCCACCTTATTTCTTGAATTGCTGTTATAACCATTTGATATTCAACCAGCTCCCGGGTTAGTTCTTCGGCCGCTCCAGCTCGATATAGTGTCCGTACATTCCATGTTCCAAATCTCAAAAGTCCTTTAACGTTCCAAGGTCGTTGTCCAGATAAGTCAGTCCGAATTCGAGGCTCATGTATCTGTTTCGTAACAAAATGGTTTTTATAAAGGTGGGGATGTTAACCCCACGCTTCAACCCCCATGCTGGAGGATCATGGTGTTTCTCTTTGTCTGTTCTCTACCCTTTGACCTGTCCGGCTTGGGAGGCCCTGCTGGTAGCTACGCTACCGCCGGCATAGCTCTCAGGGTCATTGAGAAATTCAAGCTCCCCCACCACGACAAGGTGGAAACACCATCGGGGGATTCCTGCAGAAAAAAAAAACGCAGATGCACCACCTGATGTACCTCTTCAGCGGAACCGAAGATTATGTCCTCCCAATGACTCTTTGAATTGTCCAAACATATGGAAATCGCGTGGAGCTAGGTCTGGTTAGTACGGGGGACTTGGTACACACTGAAACTAAAGGTCATCGATTGTTTCAAACAGTGCACAGGCAGTATGGGGTCGAGAATTGTCATCTTGCAAAAGGACACCTTTACTCTATCACATAAGTTACGCCGATTAAAAACTTCCCTACTCCACTCATACACTTGCTGGACTGCCAGGCATGCAATCACCATACTGGACCTTCATTCACCGTTGAATGTCTATAAGTTTCACCCCTTACTGATGAAGAAAAAATGGACAATAGAACGGTGCTCCTATTTGATGCACAACACAAGTAGATCGGTCATCTTCAAACTGTCCTCATGACGTCACCCTATTTGTCTGCACGGTAATGTCACGTGATTGACACTCTTGACAGCCTTAAAAACAATATGGACAGGTTACAAGACAATGGCATGGTTATTGTAATTTCTATCTCACTTGTGATGTTTTCATTTGACGCCTGCTCGTAGACTGAACTGTTAAATTTAAACTACAGCAACAAGGGAAACATTATACTCAAAATGTAACATAATGAAAACTAACAACGTTCGGAGAGATATGGAGGGAGAGAGAGAGAGAGAGTGAGAAAGAGAGAGAGAGAGAGAGAGAGAGAGAGCGATTGAAAAATAGAGGAAAGAGATATGGAGAGAGAGAGAGAGAGAGAGGTGACAGAGATGGAGAGAGAGAGAGAAGAAAGATTGAGAGAGAAGAGAAAGTGAGAGAAAGATGGAGAGAGATAGGAGATTGTGTGTGTCTGAGAGAGAGAGAGAGAGAGAGAGAGAGAGAGAGAGAGAGAGAGAGAGAAAGAGAGATAGAGAGAGAGAGGACATATCGATGGAGAGAGAGGAAAGAGATATTGAGAGAGGTAGAGAGGGAGATGGAGAGAAATGGAGAGAGAGGAAAGAGAGATAGGAGATAGAGATTGAGAGAGATAGGAGAGAGATGGAGAGAGAGAGAGAGAGAGAGAGAGAGAGAGAGAGAGAGGGGGGGGGAAGAGAGAGAGAAGATATAGATTGAGAGAGAGGGGAGAGAGAGATGGAGAGAGAGAGAGTAGATAGAGATTGAAAGAGAGGAACGAGATGGAGAGGGAGAGAGATGGAGAGAGAGAGAGAGATGGAGAGAGAGAGAGGGTAGAGAGATAGGAGATATAGATGCCGAGAGAGGGGAGAATGAGACTGTTTACACACACACATATACGATAAACCTGTTGTTTCTTCAAGCATCTGACTGTGTTTTCTGATAATTTACTAACATTTTGTACTTTACTATTTTTAAGCTAATTCTACTTAAACAAGTGTCACCGCTTCTGTTATAAAGAGTTAAAGAAGCGAACTCAATGCGACAAAAAAGGTGTTAAGATTCTGATTAATAATTAAAATAAAACAAGGTCCTTAATTAAGGGAGCTAACCATACAAAACAATCTGACAAATATAATGTTTTAGTTATGTCCCTTTGCACTGCCAAAGTTAGGAACAGAATGATTTTTATTGTGTAGAATTGAACATAAACCATAAATAAACAAATAACAAAATGAGAAAGATGTACAGAAAATAAATGAAAACCATAAACTGATACAAGAAATTAAATCTAGACTGTCTGGATGTTGCAGCTAGTCGTCGCAACGTCCTGTATTTTCAATAATTGTGTTCTGTGAAGTTGCATTATTTGCGTTATTTCATCTTGTTTACATTTCAACAGCTTTACCGCAGTTCCACTAACTTTATTCATACTTAAAATTATAACACATACACGAGCGGGCACGCACATACAAACAAGTAGAATAATATCTACAAGCACACCACCACACACATCTCAAATACAGACACGCAATTGAAGTCCCTAAACAAGTCTGTGATGTGATAGGATGATCACTCTCTGTAGGTTTGAATGCATGGAGGAATACGTGGCCAGTCCTTCCATCTCTTAGCTCACGACGAGTGTAGTAGTCGCACCCGCGCCCGTCCACGTTAATGCCTGTACCGGTGCAAGCTCCCTACAATTTCGAGATCTATCTGCTAAAACCCTCCCAAGAGATCATACAAGCAACATTATTTCTTCCCGCGCCGCAGACAGCATATCGCAACCAGCCCAGAGGAAGAGTGGCTATCTGGAGATGAGCTGCTTCCCTGAGTGCGGCTCCGTGGACCATTAACGGGGTAGAAAGAAGGCAACAAGGCAGAAAGATGTTTAACGACTCTAGCGATCCGTCGGTGTTGGGTCGACGGAGGCAACCGGCCAGGGAAGAAGCTGGCTTCAAGCAGCAAATGGTACTAGGAGATATGTGAGGACATAAAGCATAGGGTGCACGAGGCTCTCCTCCCTGAGGGAGGTGTGGCTTGGGAGCAGGCAAAGTTCGCAGTCGTGGGACAAAAACGCTACGTCTCGAAACATGGTTCGAACTAACGGCAGAAGAAAGACACCCGGAGTCGTAATCCGGTTGCACCCTCCCCCCAGAGAGTGTCAGGAAGATAAAGGCCAAAACATGCTGGGAAGGGGGACTTCTTCTGACAATCAGAAGCCTCCCGTCGTGCTTGCACCGCAGGTGAGTTTGTATCACATACTCCAAGAGTGCCCAAAATACGACACATCTAGACAATCCTTCTGTTCTTCAGAAAGAACAGTGGAAGATAAACTCTATGGACCACTGAGTGAATTAAAACATGACAGTGAAGTGTATACAAGAGACAACACTGCAGACATAGGCAATATGTACTCAAAGATTTCTCAAAATACGACATATCTAGGCAAACCTTCTGACCTAGAGAAAGAACAGTGGAAGATAAACTTTATGGACCACTGAGTGAACATACAAAAAGGGATAACCTTGCAGATAACGACAAGTAGAGGAATTTCATCATTTCATCCCGTAATACTGAAGATGTGACATAGAGGTGTCATGATGAGAGAAACAGTTAACAGGGTTTCCCACTGCTCTCTGTCCCGTGACACGCCCACCGGTTTGAACGTACTATATTGAGAGCACACTAACAGTAGTTTATCTGTGAACTTCTCTTTGTGAAATATAATCATGAAAATGCACATAGTATATTGCACGATTTCTTCACTGGAATAATTCACTGCATCTTGTAGAGTGCTTACTATAGAAAACAAGTTATTCCTACTTCTTATCATTCTCAAGTACTTCTCCTCTTTCTTCACTTGCTTAATTCCTCCTCCCCCCCCCCCCTTGCTTATTCTCCTCCTCCTCCTCCTCC
>JACEFZ010024741.1:0-67500 GCA_014155875.1 Cepaea nemoralis
GAACACAGACATAATGTACATGCAGAGATATAACGAACACAGATACATTGTACGTACAAAAATATAATGAACACAGACACAGTGTAAGTACCTTACAACGAACTTACATCCGGTTAACGGAAATCACAATAAGAAAAATAACAATAGCAATAATTCTTAATTATCGTAAAGTTCCATTGTACAAATAAGCTTAACCACAACACAAAGATTCCGACGTGTCGATCTTAGTCATCATCATCAGGAACACCACAAACAGATGATTAAAAATTAGACAATAAAATCAACCAATGTTTTAACAAGCTGAAAAATAGAAAAAAAGTAGTATTGTACGTTAATAGGCTATTGCGCATCCTCAGCGGGCAGGAAGGCCGGGCCGGAGTTCCGGTGTAAAAGTACCAAACAAGAAAATGTGAAGCCAAAATTGTAGAAACAGACATGGATATATAGAGGGGAGTCAGCAAAGTTAAACAAGTACCGGGTGATTTTGAAAATAGACAACAGGCTCACAAGTCCTTTGGGTTTTTCGTCTTTATCCGATAAGATTAGATGTCTAATACATAAAACTTGGGTATTAGGAGGTAGGGTGGAGGTAGTGTATACATCTTTTTTTTTTTTTGGTAAACATTCAAACAGGTGACATTGTGAATGGAACCAGATCCGCACAAGCCAGAGGCAGACAACTCCGCCGGTATGAGTTAGACGGCATTGATCTGCACTTGTATAAGGTTAAAGCGCAAAGAGATAAAGAAGAACTCGCTAGAGACTAGACAAGAAAAATATCGACGTTTCAGGCACGCTTGTGATTGAAATCCACACCTCTTAAAGAGTCAATCAGTGGCTATTAACTCATTCTATATCAAGAAAACTGGTGGCACATCTAGCAATCGCTGCCGGTATACCAAGCTAAGCAGACTGTGTATATTGTCTGTTCCCTGCGTCACAGACTGAGTTGTTGTTCAACCATCAAGAATGATGATGACCATTCATTTCATCCAATGGGGTTGAAAGTGCTATATGAAGTTGGATGAAGAATGACTTGCGCGATGAATTGGATTAAAGTGAGGAAGAGTTGCGCAATTCGTCGACCTCACTCTCTCGCCTGAGTCCATCTGAGTCCAGGGACAAGACAAGTCAAGAAGACTGGAAACTAATTCAGATGCTGTGGATGACCAGGGCGCTCTACGTGCCTTGCCGTGCTCATTAAGTTCTATAACGCATTCCAGGTAAATCAACAATGATTTCTTCCTCGCAGTCTGCCGAGTCCTGTCTTCACATACAAAGTAAGGACACAGTTGTGGTGTTGTCATGGATCGCTGATTACTGCGAAGGTTAGAGTAATCTGGAGCTGTGTCTACCGCCTGTAGCTTCATCTGTCAGGTTCAACGCTGTTTGACATGAAGGTTGAACCCTCCAACAGCTGTGTCTCCCGCTTGTAGCTTCATCTGTCAGGTTTACCGCTTGTTGATATGAAGGTTGAACCCTCCAGCAGCTGTGTCTCCCGCTTGTAGCTTCATCTGTCAGGTTCAACGCTGTTTGATATGAAGGTTGAACCCTCCAACAGCTGTGTCTCCCGCTTGTAGCTTCATCTGTCAGGTTCAACGCTGTTTGACATGAAGGTTGAACCCTCCAGCAGCTGTGTCTCCGGCTTGTAGCTTCATCTGTCAGGTTTACCGCTTGTTGATATGAAGGTTGAACCCTCCAACAGCTGTGTCTCCCGCTTGTAGCTTCATCTGTCAGGTTTACCGCTTGTTGATATGAAGGTTGAACCCTCCAGCAGCTGTGTCTCCCGCTTGTAGCTTCATCTGTCAGGTTTACCGCTTGTTGATATGAAGGTTGAACCCTCCAACAGCTGTGTCTCCCGCTTGTAGCTTCATCTGTCAGGTTCAACGCTGTTTGACATGAAGGTTGAACCCTCCAACAGCTGTGTCTCCCGCTTGCAGCTTCACCTGTCAGGTCTATGGATATTTTTGCCAGAAATACCCGACAGGTACCTCCTGTCTGATGCCAGAGTAGTGCCTCGGAAATTTAATGTTCTTCGACAAGGGCAAACATTATGTACACTTTGCACTCCTTCAACAGACGAAAATCATTGAGAGTAGTCCGTCTAATCCACTGCATTGGCAAAATTATTAAACACTTAGGAACCTTCACACAACAGAATGTATGTAGTATATGTGAATTTTAAAACGCAGCCGCAGTCCAAAGGGACGATGTATGGAAGCCCATGTGTAGACAGGACCCTAAAAATATAGTAGTCCCATGTGTGGAAATCCCCAACTATTGTAGCCGCGTGAATCGAAAAAACCTGCAACTATTTTAGTCGCATGCATCAACAAAATCCCAAACTATGATAGTCGCATGCATCGACAAAATCCCCAGCTATGATAGTCGCATGTATAGACAAAATCCCCAACTATGATGGTCGCATGTATCGACAAAATCCCCAGCTATGGTAGACGCATGTATCGTCAAAACCCCCAACTATGGTAGTTGCATGCATCGACAAAATCCCAAACTGTGATAGTTCCAGTGTAACTAGATGCAGTGCGGCAGCAGCATTGACTAATGGCTAACTTAAAGTCGACACTCCAGTACTCCGGAGAACCCATAGATTGTCTTTCTCCCCCAGCAGATGTGGTAAGCGCAGATCTTGACTGTTCCGTCAGCAGGCAGGTTACACACTACAGACAGTCCTCTCGTAGGTCCATTCCTGCTGGAAACAAACTTGTACACAAACGGAATCACCCTGAAATATAAGGGACGTTCATTTAACATCCGTTCGTCATAGTTAGTTAGTTAGTTAGTTAGTCGACAGATCATCCTCATTGCACATCGAACCATTCAGTCCATAAGTGCTCGGATCCCCTCCTCAGCAAATCCCGCAGCGTGTAGCGGCTAACGACGCCAGTTCTGTGTTGGTTTATCAATCTTCTTTGGCTTCCTGCGTAGTGTTCTTGTTTGGCAACCCCTCTTTTAATTTGCTGCTCTCGCAGTCTGGCCATTGTTGTAGATTCACAGTCATCACTTGGTTCTCGCAAAAGTCTTACTTCTCGTAGAGCATTCAGAATGTCAGCCTGGTCCATGGCGCGTCCGCCCTCCACAGTAGCCTCACCTGCGAGCTTGTCAGCCCGCTCATTTCCTTGTACTCCCGCATGCCCTGGCACGAAGATGAAACTAATCTTTGCCAGCCGAGACCGCTCCAGAGGCAGCAACCATTCTCTTCGGATCGACCCCTCCTCTATCCTCTTGATCATGTTCATTGAGTCGCTAAGGAAACAAGCCCTAGTGAATGTCTGTGTCTCGAGCCATGTTATTGCTTTACTTACTGCCATGACTTCCATGGTCAGGCTACTTGTGGTTTCAGTGAAAGCACCAGAGTCCTCCTTCACAATTCTCCCTCCGGCCCGAGCTGTAAAGGCCCATGAGCTTCTCACATGTCGGACGACCGACCCATCTGTGTAGATGACCGCGTCACCGTCTAGCGAATGCTCGAAAATCAACGCTTGTACTTCAGCCTCAACAGCAGCCGGATTCTCTTGTCTGCATTTTCTATCTAGTTGGATGCAAACTGAAAAGGATGTGCAGAAGTCTGTTGGCACTTGCACCCACTCCTCGCCAGGTTCTAAGTCCTCAAATGAACACACCTGTTGAAGAATGTCTTCGGCTTGACCCATCCACGACCGTCCTCTTTTTAACCTGCTGCCCTTCACCTTCCTAATTTCACTATGCAGTGGATGTTGTGTGTTTGCGTTAATTCTGAGGTAGGCGCGTGCCCTGCAAACTTGTATTCTCTCTTCAATGGTTGGAAAATCAAGAAGGTAGCGCATCGCCTTGCATGCTGTATCTCTTGTACATCCAAGAATAATGCGCATAGCTTCATTCTGTATCCTTTCCATCCTTTCTATCTGCTTATGGCTGAGAGTCAGGATTGCCATTGCATACTCCAAAACAGACATGACCAGCCCCTCGTACAGAAGACATAGATGGCGCTGCTCACAGTTTGCTGCCGCCATCACCCGCATCGCTGCCAAACCCCGCTTGGCCTTTGTTATCACCTGATCTATGTGCACATTATAAGCAAGGCTTCGATCAAACCGTATCCCCAGGTAATTCATTGCCTGCGTTCTTTCCACCGTCTCTGAACACAGCATTACAGTTGGTGTTGGAGTGTTGACAATATGATTATTGAACGAGAACCAAGTCACTGTTGCCTTTGTTGGGTTGACCATTGCCCCAGCTTCATCACACCAAGTACTAATGCGATTGAGTTCGGTTTGTAGTTCCACAGCAACCTCCTCTCTATCCTTACCCTGACGATACACTAAAACATCATCGGCATATGACAATGTCCTGCCAGGTCCAGTGATCTGCTCACTGGTGATTCTCACTGTGTAGGCGTTGAACAGTACCGGAGATAATGGTGATCCATGTGGTAGGCCAGGATATATTGTTGTTGGTTCCGAAGTCCAAATGCCACATCTAAAAACTACTTTCCGTTGGAAGAGGGCTGCAGCGATCCAACTAAGGAGGAATTGACTTACGTTTAGTTCAAGAAGCTGAAACATTAAAAAATCCAGTGGTACTCTGTTGTATGCGTCCTCAAGATCAATCGCTGCAGCAACGGTTTCAGTGCCTGAGTGGAAACCTTCATAGACATCATGGGCAAAGACTGCTGCATTGGTCCAGGTTTCTCTTTTTGGACGGGGTGGGAAAACACCTTGCCTCTCTAGTTGGCTTGATATTTTCCTGGCAATTAACTTCTCCAGCAGCTTGTTTATTTTATTCTGCATGGTTATAATTCGATATCCCTGAATTTTTTTTGTGGTCTTTGTCAGGCGTCGTCATAGTCATGTGATAAGTACTGACCAATGAATCACACTGAAATATAAGGGACGTTCATTTAAAATCCATTCGTCATAGTCATGTGATAAGTACTGACCAATGAATAAAAGCGCACGTGCTTATCGCCCCACGATGCATGGGTTCTGTTTCTGACCGTTGAGAAGATGGCCGGGTTGATCCAAAATCCGTCCAAAGAAGCTTAAAGAGCGGCGATTCAGTTTCTTTCATTTGAAGGATGTCGACCAGTGGACATTCATTGAAGAATGCAGGCAGCGTACGGTATCAAATGTGTGTCGAAGACAATAGTGACAGACTGGGCACGAATGTTTCGGAAAAGACGTCAGTTCACGACAGATCTTCGACGGCCGGGTCAATCGCATATTGTTGCAACAGAAAAAAACCATCGCCAAAATAGATGCAGCAGTACAGATGAACCGTTGTCGAAGAATGCGTTCGCTAGCGAAAGAATTTGATGTGTCAATTGGAACAATTCAAAAGGTCGTTCGTAAGAAACTGCAATATCGGAAGGTGTGTTCACATTGGGTACAACGGATGTTGACCGACCACAAAAAAGAGGAACGCATAGGATGGTGTTTGAACCACTTGCTGCATTACAGAGTGGAGGGTGATGCATTTCTCTTCCGCATAGTGGCAGGCGATGAATCATGGTGTCACCACTTTGAGCCGAGCAGCAAAAGAGAGAGAGCATGTAATGGAAGCATGCTGGATCACCAAAAGCCAAACAATTCAAGTTACAGGTTTCCGCTGGTAAGGTTATGCTGAGCGCATTTTTTGACCATGAAGGGCTATTGTTGGCCGATTTTAAAGAACTCGGTGTCAACATTAACTCTACCCACTACGTGCAAACACTAGACAAGCTGCAAAAAGCCATCAAGAATAATCGACCCGGCATGCTTTCTCGCGGTGTGATTTTGTTGCACGATAATTCTGATTTGTAGTCCTGATTTGTCACCATGTGATTTTAATTTGTTCGAACCTCTAAAAATAGCTCTCAAGATGCAACGATTTCACACAGATGCAGACGTAGTGAATGCAGTAAACACTTAGTTCAGTGAGCAACCACAATCTTTTTTGCGGACGGCATTCGTCACCTACCTTAGCAATGGGATGCTTGCATGAATACCTACGGAGACTTCTTCTGACCAACCCATGGTTCATAATTCATTCAAAATGAACGCTTTGTTTAATTCTACCACACCTGTTAATGTTTCTTTCATGCTTTTGTAATAAAGCCATTGGAACGGGTTTGAAATGAACGTCCCTGATATGTTGATTAATTTCTGTGTGTTCATCCAGCAGCTGCTCATACGAAGTCTTCAAAAACATCTCCCTTGTCCATTATGAGTGATCCATCTACTGGTGCTCTTGGCGCCAACAGATCCACCCACTCGTTGCCCGGCACCCCTGCACGAGCCAGACCTCATACCTATGAAGACTTGTAAGACATACACGTCTACGCTTGGTACCCACCAATGCCACATAGGCCCATGTTAAATGTACGCGATACGGACCGAGAACCAGACACTATGGCTGGTCTGGTGACTCAATTACCCGCTATCCAACTCAAAGATAAAGAGATCCAATAATGTCCATATTCTCACTTGATGTCATAAGTGCCATTCTGTCCAACGACGACCCCCGCCCTGATTCTTCTGTCTGAGAATCCGCAAGTAGGGTTCTTCTGTTGATGAGCAAGGAAGAGGAAAATGTATCCTCTCAGCTTGCGTTCCTTGAGACAGACCGTGTTCACTACATTCTAAGTCAGTGTTTCCCAACCTTTTTTGTGCCATGCCCCACTTAAGCCTTTCTAAAATTCATATTGCCCCCCTCCCCCGCCCCCACGCCCCCCCCCCTCAACATATACATTATTTTTAATATTCAAAAATTGAAATGTTCACTAAAGAAACTTGAATGATAGGTTTTAGGAAGAAATCACTAGGAAATTATTGAGCAAACACAGTAAGTAAATTTTCAAAACATATAATGGAGAACTTAAATTCAAGTACAAAATAATTGTAATGAAAGATTTTTCAATATTATTTTAATTATTAGTAATTATTTATTATTTAAATTTAGTGAGATCCTTGCGCTTGATGCTTGATGCAAAGAGATCTTATGTCAGGTTCCGATTTAGTTAACTTCAGTCTCAAGTCTCCCCGTTTTGTTATATTCAACCGATTTCTTCCATTTTCGAATTGCCCCCCTTAACAATCGAATTGCCCCCCTGTGGGGCGTGGGCCCCACGTTGGGAAACACTGTTCTAAGTGGTGTACTCGAGCAGGCAATCGTCGATCCACGTAATACGAATTGCTTGGTTAAAGAATCTGCGAACTTATTTGCCCAAGTTGAGTTGAGTCAGGAGCCGACGTCATAGCACCCGGGCCAATCCCTACGTGCTCCGTCCTCATCTTCAACAGCCAACGAAGAGTCCCAATATTAATGGTACCAGTAGCAGTCTGATTATGTGTCCGTCTGGCCTTTCCTCGGAATTCTGAATGTCGGCCAGGTTCTTGTCACTCCCTGCAGCACCATTCTCTCCAGGCCATGATGAATCTGTTCTTCTGCACTCTACACACGATCCCAAAGGATCCCTACCACGCCAGCCTTATCACGCACCGATACCGCAGCCAGGGTTGCAGACCCAGCCAAACTATCATACTGCTCGTTTCCTATCACACCAGAATGTCCTTATTTATCCGTTAGAATGATCACTTCACGGGCTACGCCGGAAAGTCCATTTCCTACGGACAGACAAAGCAACAGTGTCTCGCAGTACAATCTACACATCTGTAGTCACGTGGTAATCGTCGAGGTTAATTACGATTCTCTTTCCTCCATTCATGTTTGTTGGGTAGAGAAATGGCGCCTCCTCGTTGGGTGTCGACTGGGTGGTTTCGTCCTTCTGTGCCGCCTCTGCCATGGCAGTTAACTTCACCTGTGAATAGACAGACACACAAACACATTTATGTGCTGGCGACAATTGACAGTGGCGTTTGAGTTGTTGGGCGGTAGGATACTGCAAGACATGTCTGGGGTGTGGGTTTCCTGTGGGGGTTCTTGTGGGGTTTGATGGAGCATATGAAGATAGTGTGTATGGGACGGGTTTTGAGTCTGTGGGTATGTGTAGTAATAGTAATTGTTTTGTTTATTATTATGATTGCGTTGAACCACTACCTCTGCATCAGCACACCAACAGTTTAAGAGCAAGCCCTCTTATCTATTCGGCCATGCAGACCCCCGAAGGTTGTGAAATGATTCGGTACTGTAGCTGTGGGGCATGGAGACAATGACAGTGGTGAGATTGCTGGCATTTCCTGGTTCTGTTGTGAAATGTTTCAGGGATGATGGTTATGAGTTATCAGTTATCAGTTATCAGTTGGGGTATCTTCATTGCACTCCGGACATGTCCATAGATGCTCAGATCCTCCCCCCAGCATATGCATCAGCGTCCTGTGGCTAATAGTGCCAGTTCTGTGTTGGTTGACGAGGCGCTTTGTTTTCCCGATGTACCTCTCGCGTCTGGCTGTGCCGATTCTTACTCCCAAGTCTTTCATCCTGGACAGCGATGTGAAATCACTGACGTCAAAGTCCTCTGTTCTCGTCATATCTTTGAGGACGTTAATAACATCGGCACGATCCATGGGCTGGCCATCTACAGGGGGTGCAGAGCAAGCCAGTTTATCAGCTCGTTCATTTCCCTCGACTCCCGCATGTCCCGGGACGAAGATGAAGGTTACTTTACGGACAACAGACTTCCGCAGCGACTCAGTCCACTGTCTACGTACAGATCCAGCTTCGACCTTCTGAATCATGCTCATTGAATCACTTAGTACACACACGTTGGTATAATGCTGTGATTCCAGCCATATGAAAGCCTGTGTAACTGCCATCACCTCCATCGGCATGCTGCTCGTGGTCATAGAGTGGGCACCACTGGATTCTTGAACGGTTCGGCCCGCTGAACGGGCTGTAAATTCCCACGCACTTCTCTGCTGCTTTACAACAGATCCATCTGTATAGATGAGCACTTCGGGACTATCTGAGTGTTCATAGATGAGCGCGTTAACCTCAGCATTGACAGCGGCAGGGTTCTGCTCTCTGCACCGTCTGTCGAGTGTGATAATGCAGGAGAAAGTGCACTTAAAAGCTGGAGGCACCGGCACCAATTCCTTGCCGGGGTTGATACTGGTAAGACTGCATACCTGTCTGACGACATCTTCCGCCCGACCCATCCATGATTTGCCCCTCTTTAGCCTGTCACCCTTTTCTCTGAATATAGCGTCATGCAGAGGGTGCTGCTCATCTGCACTTATTTTTAAGTATGCACGAGCTCTCCAGATCTTGATCCTGTGTTCCATTGTCGGGAAGTCAAGGAGGTATCTCATTGCTACGCAGCTGGTGTCTCTCGTGCAGCCCAAAATGATGCGCATGGCTTCGTTTTGTACCTTTTCAAGTCCTCCAATCTGTGTAAGGCTGACAGTGAGGATGGCCAGGGCATACTCTATGCGTGAAAGCACAAGTCCTTGGAACAGAAGTATTAGCAGTCTTTGATCGATATTGACAGTCGCCATGACTCTCATTGCTGACAAACCTTTTCGAGCTTTCGTTATGACATAATCGACATGATCTCTGAAGGACAGGCTACGATCAAGCCTCACGCCAAGATATGTCATTGACTGGGTTCTACTCAAAATGCTCCCATCCATTCTTACTGCCGGCATGTCTGTTTTCACAATATGGTTGTTTAGTGAGAACCATGTAACCGTTGCCTTTGCAGGGTTGACAAGGGCATCGGCATCAGCACACCATGAGGAAATTCGATCTAGTTCGCCCTGAATATCATTGGCAACCGCCTGTCTATCTTGACCCTGTCGATACACGAGGATGTCGTCAACGAATGACAGAGTCCTACCCCTCCCGTCCAACTAATGTTCAGTGATCGGCACCGATGAGTGTGTGAATACAAGGGGTTTCAAATGAAAACCTTAAAAGTGTGACAGAAATTACAATAACCATGCCATTGTCTTGTAACCTGTCAATATTGTTGTTAAGGATGTTAAGAATGTTAAACATATGACATCACGATGCAGATGAAGACGGTGACGTGATGAGGACACTTTTGAATTGCACTAAATTTTTTTTTAAAAATCAGTAAAGGGGTGAAACTTAGATTCATTCATCGGCGAATGAAGGTCCAGTATCATTATGGTGATCCATGCCTGTCAGTCCAGCAAGTGTATGAGTGGAGTACGAAGTATCAAAACGGCCTGACTGATGTGACAGATTTTCGGTCCGATGAAGCAGGTGGTGCATGAGTGGAATTATTATCTATATGAATCAATACACTTTATCATCGCTGGGAGACTTGCATTGAACGGCAGTGGTGACTACATCGAAAAATTATAGATTTGTTTTGTACTTTTTCAGAATTTAATATATATATATATATATATATATATATATATATATATATATATATATATATATATATATATATATATATATATATATATATATATATCACACACACACACACACACGCACACACACACATACACACGCACACACGCGCGCACGCACGCGCACGCACGCACGCACACACAGACACACACACACACGCGCGCGCACGCACGCACGAACGCACGCACACACACATTTCAGGTTTTTATTTAAAGCCCTCTCGTAGACACACACAGACAGACAGCTAGACAGACAGACAGGTAGACAGACATACAGACGGACAGACAGACAGGCTGATAAGAGGGAGGAACAGCTGGTCAAGAGGCTTGAATGCCTTATTCCCCTTCAGAAGACCTGGGGTCGAATCCTCAGTAAGGTGTGGAGTTTTTTCTTCTGTCGGAGTCAAAAAGAAAACCCTAACCTGCACAGTTCACGGCGACTACACTAGCCAGGCGGTCTAAATTCCTCAGGCTCATGACACTCCCCCCCCCCCCCCCCCACCTGCCATACACTGCAAGGAATATAGGCAGTAGGTGACAGTTTTGACAGCTGACAGTTTAGAGGTGTGTTCAGTGGCTTGTTCAGATGTGTGTTCAGTGGCTTGTTCAGATGTGTGTTCAGAGGTGTCTGATATTAGTCCAGCGTGCAACAACTGCAGGCCTGTAATCAGCCACCGCGGGAGTCTTGGAAAGGGCCTCACAGCCATGGACTGCACACAACAGTTACACAAGCTCCACCCCACCAAGCTGTTACGGACTCAATTCGTAATCCCGCATAGCACGCTCGAAACACAGCTAATGGCGATTTGGCAGCAGGCCGTCTGGCGTTGGTATTCATACAATGATACAGGTGCCGGTCGTTCAGAAAGCACTGGCATACTACTGAATGTAAAATGCCAGGAAATCACAAACGAAAACTGCAGTGATTTACGTCTTGTGATGTGATTCACGTCGTTAGGATGCAATTGAACTCACAGTGTAGTTATTTACATCATAATGAAGTGATATGCGGCGTCGTTTAATTTACCATGAAACCATTCACTTCTTAATGAAGCGCAATCGTGGCATAATGAAATGGTTAATATTATCATGTAGTGATGTATAACAGCATGTAGTGATTTATGTTAGTATGTAGTGATTCACTTCTGCTTGAATCCACATGTTTACGAAGTAGTTTATATTATCATGATATAATTAAACTATTGGCAAACTACTGAGCGTAATCTTGCCAAGAACATCAACAGCAGTTGAAAAATGCTGGTGTTGACTGCAACGTCCTGTAAGAGATATGCAACTTTTAAAAAAAATTAAACTCTCTATGAAGCGATTCGTGTGATCAAGCGGTAATTCACCTGACCAAGAAGACAATCGGTCAATGATGGCTGTTCCTTCAACTCACCTGTAGATGGCGGTTGCCTATCTTCATGTTCCGCTGTCTGAGCAGCTCCAGCTGTGTGTACAAACGCCTAAACTCCTCCTGTGACCAGACAGACACAACAGACATGAGGACCTTCAACACGATTACTCGCTACCTTGACTGCCCAACCATTCTTCATGAAAGAAGCATTCTCGTATAACATCAGAATCATACATTTAATAAATATTTAGGAGGGACTCCAACATAGAGGATAGGCGGTTGAGCTGTTAAGTCCTCTGGGGTGTTTATGCTTGTGGCTAAGGTTTGCTTACGTATTTTCCTCATGGTGTACTGGTAGAGCATGGTTACGTCGCTCTGCCACTGAGTTGAGTGTGTGGAGCAACATTGTGAGCTGTGAATTTTATGTGGAATGATTTTACATCTATCCATGGTTGTTTATAGCGTGAACTTCATGTTCAGAAAAAATGGCGACCGGTCGAACGCTAAACTACCTGGGTTGCCTTACACAGTAATGTGTGGCTGCTGATTTTCTAGTGACTGCTGCTCCCATCGACGATGTACTGTATTTTTGTGTTGCATTCTTGTAGCGGCATTATGCTTAGTACACCTGTCTGGGCTGTTGGTTTGTCGAGTCTCCTGTCTGTTCCACTTTTCACATGGGGCAGTGAGGAGCATTTTGTATGATATTAACCGGCACAGGAACGGAGAATAATGGGCCACCCTTTGCTCTGAAGTTGGAATCACGACTAACTAACTAACTAACTAACTAACTAACTAACTAACTAACTAACTAACTAACTAACTAACTAACTAACTAACTAACTAACTAAATAACTAACTAACTAACTAACTAACTAAATAACTAACTAACTAACTATCTATCTATCTATCTATCTAAACTAAACTAAACTAAACTAAACTAAACTAAACTAACTAACTAACTAACTAACTAACTAACTAACTAACTATAAACATTATGTTTTGTAGGTTGTTAGTTAGTTGCTTATCCTTTATAGGCCTTCGCGATCAACACCATAATTACTAGGACGAGTCAATAAGTAAGTCACACAGTTCTGTGGGATGGCAGGTAAATGTAGTTGGTGTTTTCTACTGGTGTCATTAGGTGACAGCAACATCGAACTTTATATTCTCGATCGTCAGGTGGCGTTAGGTGTCTCATGCACATGCGCAGCACATAAAAAAATGGTGACTGTACTTACAGCGTGCACAATCAAAGAGCAACGTGCTGTTGTGCGTTTTTTGTGGGCAACAGGTCTGCCTGCAAAGGACATTCTTAAGTTAATGCTTCTTGTTTATGCTGACAAATATTTGTCCCGTAAAGCGGTGCATAGCTGGTTAGAAAATTTTTCTCAAGGAAGCTCTAAAATTTTTGATGAAATCCGATCTGGGAAGGATACGCTGACAGTGTTCTGGGATTGTCAAGGAGTGCTTTTAACGAATTTCAAGAAGAAAGGTGACAATGTGAATTCTGAATCGTACTGTGAAGTTCTATCGATGCTTCATGATGCATTTCGAATAAAACGTCCAGGACTGCTGACTGGAGGAGTGTTGCTTCTTCATGATAATGCCAGACCACATACTGCTCGATTAACTCAGGAGAGTATTAACCAACTAAGGTGGGAAGTTCTGGAACATCCACCTTACAGCCCCGATTTAGCCCCTAGCGATTTCCACCTTTTTGGTCCACTGAAAACCCACCTTGGCGTGAGACATATCGCGAATGACGCCGAAGTTGAATGCGAAGTGAAAACGTGTTTAGAAAACAGAGCACGCAGTTCTATGCAGCCGGTTTGGGGGGGGGGGGACTGATAAAATGATGGGATAAATGCATCAATGTTGGTAGAAATTATGTTGAGAAATAAAGAGACAATGTATGTATAAAAATAAACTGGTTTCATGTTGTTATCATATTCAGTTATTTTTCTACAGAAAATTGTGAGTTATGACTTGTGACTTCCCCTCGTATTTGGCGGTTTGTGAAGTTTAGGTTTAGTAGTTTGCCATTGCTTTCTGAACCACCGACACTCATACCATTGTATAAAAATGAACGAATTCCCTCTTCTCACAAATCTTCCACAAGAAATCAAAGACATCACCAATCCCTATTCATATAATCGCAAATTACTCGAACACTATCTCAGTACGGATTATCTTCCCCCTTAATAATAGAGATAATAATAATAATAACAAAACCCTAGTATAACAGCCAGTCCCCTTTTGGTAGGCCAGTATATTCCACATGGCTAATAACAAGTGTCAGACCATTAACTAATTTTACTGTGTCGTGTAGTTTTGATGTTCGCATTTTGCCCATGCCTTTATAATGCATATCTTTTTTATTGTTGCTGTTCTCTGTTAGCCTTGAATGATGTGTGAATGAAATAATGTATGAAAGAGAGTGATAGAAGGGCAGAATGTTAGACGGGCCTGCGTGCCCAATTCTTAACCCTTTGAAAATAAAGTTTGTTCGTTCGTTCGTTCGTTCGTTCTTTGAGCGCCAAATAATACACGTGTGTTTATTTGTGAAAATTAGCGTCAGACGCTCTCCTTCCGAGTCAACGGCAGCTGTGTTTCGAACGTGGTATGTGGGATTGCAAATTGCGATCGTAACCCCTTCGACACAGAACCGGCTCTTGTGGGTAGCTTGTAAAATTTAGATATTTTGTGGGTAGCTTGTTGTGGCATATTAAAACGTCCTTACCCTTTCCTAGCATTGACTCCCTTAAAAATAACAATCCCTTACAACTACTGTTTAAGTATCTTACGTAATGTAGGAGAAAGGAAAAGTAGCACAGCCAAATTTAATTGACATTAATTAAAATTTGGCCTTATTTTGGTTCACGCACCTTGCCGAGACCGGCTAGCTTTAAAACAAAGGCACTAAAGCGGCCATTTCTATTCAAGAGAGCACATAAGAAAGTCGGCCCTTCCCTTCGGGGATAGGGCATTTTTGCCCTAAAAATATTTCATTCTCTGCAACCATGGTACGTTAAATCTACATTATTAATACGTATTTATGTATTACATATACCATTGTGTTCAATTAAGAATTAGTTGGAATGGTAAATCAACAGTTCTTGTAAACTAGAGTCTGATTAGATCTTTTAGTACTGAGCACATGTGTGGGCCACGCTGTAATTTGTCCTATGCTTTACAATTTCAAATCCCTATGTTAAAACCTTTTATAGGCATTATGAACTTATATCTAACTAATAGTGCTTATAACCTATAAATATTATGTGTACTGTAGAGTATCAACTCTCATGTCAGAAACACATTCAGAAACTCTTCTCAATTGGGAGCAGACTCCTGATTCATACTTCATAGTAGAGACTCGTTTCTGCCGAATTTCATAGTCCTATGAATAAATAACTTCTATGCATTGTGAACTATATCTCACTATCTATGCTTAGAAATCTGCAAATAATCTATGTACTAGAGAGTATGAACTCTAAAGAACATTTTCAAAGGGACTTTCTCTCCATGCGGACGCAAAATATGGATAACGCATATTACCGATATACATGTATCGGGTTGGAGAAATGCTTTTCCTAATTTCTAATCTGTAACTTGAACTATAGGCCTAAATTTTAGTACAATCCTTTTGTTAACAGATTAGTAACCACTCCATATGAGTGAGGGACATGTAATCATTTCATAAAATAGTGCTAGGGAATTGCCATGTTTGAGAATATAAATTCAAGAACAAAGAAAGTAAACGCATGATATAACCAAGCTTTAGTCACACCGCACCACAGGCGATAGACACCAGGAATAATATTATATGTTCCAAACACGCATCAGACTGCATAAATCATTTCTAATAGATAAGAAATGCTCTTAAAATTAGCAGCACGTGGCAAAATATATCACAGCGTTCACTATCCTTATACTGCTGTAATCAGTGGGGGAAAACAATGTATGTTTTAGTATGGATTAACCCCTGAGGAATTCCAAAAAACATAGGCTCCTTGCATCATCATTATGATTAATTATTATGTATGATTATCATGTACTTAATATCAGAGAAATGTATGTTTGTTTTCTCTGTTATGAGAATTTTCTATGTCCTGATTGTTACTCTTTACTGTGGGTATATACATTTTAATGTTGCCCCTGGGGATTAGAGGATGTTGATGTAAGAATCCTTGTGCAAGTCAGTACACCAGAAAAGGTGAACTGTATGGTCATTAGCCTTGGCCTAATGCTGATTATAGCGAAGGAATGGAGACGAGGAATCGGAAACAAAAGAGCCTATTTCTGGACTATTCTCTTCAAGGTATGACAAATGCACTAGCAAAGTGTTGGATAAAAAGGATGGCTTCACTCATCTAATAGTCCCAGTAACAACAGAAGAAACATAGAGTGAAAAGATATCTCACTCATTATCAGAGCTAGAAAAGCTCTACAACAAGCGACGAGGGACAGGGAACTTGGAAACCCACTTCTATCTTCTTCCCCTTTTTTGTTTGTAAATGTGTTGTGAAATGTAAACACATCACAGTAGGTTAATGCTCGGTTGTATTCTTTGTCATCCTTTTCTATAGAAGAGAAGCAAGTGGTGGTTGAATTTGGTGGGACTGCGTTGCCTCCCATATCCAATGGAAACTGGGTCAACAGCCAGTAAAGGATAAATGACAACCTGCCCTAAAACAGTCTGGGCCAACACAACCATGTTTACTGCTGCAATCATAAGCTGCAAACGCCAGCAAAAGACTAATTCGAAGAAAACTGACAACGTTCCGGATGAAGTCCTACTTCAGTAGAAATATCCAGGATGGACTTCAGTAGCTAATAATCTACAAAGATGAAGATCAACAGAGTAACTGACAACAGTGTGTCGTCTGCTTTACTTCTGAGAAGTACCACCTATGGCCTCATTATTCAACCAAATCAGTGAAACTACGGGACAATCCTACTACAAGTTACTAAAACTAGCAACAGTGAAAACCTTTCAACTGTTGGTTGGATTACCAAGTTGATATTCAACAATGGATAAGCCTTCGAAAGAAAGTCACAGGGCAGCAAGTCAACATAAGGTTAAAGGCACCCAACACCAAGTTCTAGAATACTAACACCAACTCAAACAAATGGGAAGAGACACTGAAACCACAGAAGCCAGTACAACCAAGGTACCAACTTAAAATACTCTGAAACATAACTACACCAGATTACCTCAAGGTTCCAAAATCTGAAACACCTGGAAAAGAGCAAGATCCACTTGAGATCTCAGACTTGAATACCATCAAAAGGACCATATGAAAGCAGCTAGCGGAGTAAATGCCTTTACGCCTGCAACCAAAGGAAGCATCTGATTGCTCGCAACCCTGGTTATGTGTTGAAGGTAATATTCTTCAGTTCCATGCAGCAGACTCCTGGAAATATTTCCAGATGAACCAAATGAATAACAAGCAGCATTGTATGTCTACACTGAAATGAAAATACTGAATCAGAACTCCGTGCTGATCCCATGTCAGCCTAAATGCCAACAACTGTGGAATAGGGTATAGACTGCTGACTAGGCGGGTGAACAATCTTTGTGAACATAATTGAGATTCGGATATTATAAGCCGAGAAGCTGAATGGACGTCGACTTTTCATCAGACCTGATAATAAAAGGAATTACCTTCTGCAGAGCTTAAGTGGAACTCCTGAAGTATGATCAACCTGAGGCCCAAATTTTCACATTGGCACCGAGCCATTCGCAACAGAAAATTCGTGAATTCAGCCCCAATGAAGGGGATATGTGGTGAATTTATTTCCTAATATGGATTATAATTACTCAGCATCAATCTTCAGTGGACATTAGAACATGACTGTGAGTATTTATTTCTGTCCCGGATAAATATGGACATTAACTGCTTCGCACTGGAGAAGAATACCCACCAGCAATGCCTAAAGGAATACTATAATTAATTATTTTAATTATTAGTATAAACTACTTTTTATATGTGTTTTTTCTATTCCAGGTATAATGGTAAATAGTGTTATATTTGGTAATGAAGTATAATCAAATGGTGGTTATGTTATGGTATATATATATATATATATATATATATATATATATATATATATATATATATATATATATATATATATATATATATATATATATATATATATATATAGTATTTTGACACCAACTCATTATTTTAAATATTAGAATTGTAAAGGGTGTCAGAAACAACTGTTTTATATGTTAGGTTTTCTGCACTTAGTCCAATGTTGTGCTTTTATCTAGGTAAAATAAGTCAAGTTAGCAGAACCAATTTGTGGTTGTTGTGTTGTTTGTAATAACATTGTTTTTCTTGGGTAAAAAGGGGTTAAATGTGTTTTGATAATGCAACTCATTCCCATGCCTGTAAATGAGATTCAATGTGACTATTACACTTTCATGTATGTAACTGCAGATCTTGATTTAAAACTTGAACTGTTTGTCCAGAATTTGTGATGTGTACATCAAGTAAATGTGGTGTTCACCAGTGGTTGTTTATATGTTGTGAACAATCAATGTCTTCTAGCACTAGATAAACTTTAGAGGGTGATAAGTGGGAATGGAGAATTACGCATAAATACAGCTATGAACAGGAGTGAAGATTTTCATTCTTGTGTTTATGGTAGAATTCCATGATCACCTCAAGTGGCTAAAATAATAGAGAATCAAATTAAATCCCGTAGACAAATTAACATAATATTCTCATAAATTAAAATCCACATCGCACACTTGTTAAATTTTGATATTTTGTGGGTAGATTGTTAAATTTTGATACAAGTAGCTTGTGGGTAGCTTGTGTAATTTTGATATTTTTTAGTTAGCTTGAATTATTTTGATATTTTGTGGATAGCTTGTACAATTTGATATTCTGTGGGTTGCTTGTATAATGTTATACTTTGTGTGTAGACTGTATAATTTTGATATATTGCGTGTAGACTGTATAATTTTGCTATTTTGTTGGTAGCTTGTATAATTTGATTTTCTGTGGGTAGCTTGTTTAATTTTGATATTTTGAGAGTAACTTGTATAATTTTGATATTTTGTGGGTAGCTTGTTTTATTTTGATATTTTGTGATTCCCTCTATCCATTGTTTACGTGGTCGGCTTCTTCTTCTTCTCAGAGAGATTGAACACGATTTTATCTGGCACACACTTACTTTGTTACTACTGCCCACAAATTAAGTAAAAGTAAACACACAAAAAGTAAAATGTATGGGTATATGCATTTGGCAACATAGAATGTCAGCCACGTACATAGTCGCAATAATTAACGAAGAAAATCAGGGTTGTCAAATGTGACAGAAAAGTTCCTAGAATATCATGGACCAAGATGAAGAAAACACGGACATTCTGCAGGATCTGAACAAGGAAGAAACCTGGCTCACAAACAGCATCATTCATTCAGTATCATGTCCTTTGCAGAACCTCGCTGCCATAACCAATCAATCAATCATGTGCCATGCCGGAAAGCGTGGGCAGGTCATGATTCGCCATTTCACTCGATCACCAGAGTCGTGGATCAGCTCAGTGTTCCTGTCTCGTCCATGCCACGTGGCCAAGCAAATCCAGGTATTTTCCTCTCGGTCTTCCTCTTTGCCAGTTGTCAATAAGTTCTCCAATCCATTTCTTCTCACAACATGTCCAAAAATTGTTGACTGTCTTCGTCTAATTTCTCTAATCAGTCTACGATTTTCGTTTGTCTCCTGTAGTACTCGGTCATTGGTTTTTCTGTCTGTCTATGGTACTCTTTGCCATAACAACCTTCCGGAAAACATCTCGATCATAAGCAACATATCCCGCGTTCTATACACTCATCTGGAGATTATCCGACACATCCTGCACCCATCTTTCCTTTGGCCTTCCTCTTCCTCTCTTCCCAGATATATACGCCTCCATTATTGTTCTCTCCAAACTTTCGTGACTTTTCAAGTGATCAAAATATTCCAAATTTCTTTGTTTTATCGTCTTTAATAGCCAGCCTTCTCCAATATTCAGCTCTTGAAGTATGGGTGCATTTGTTCGTTTCTTTACCCAAGATATTCTTAGAACTCGTCTATAACATTTATATTCAAATGGCATGTATGCGCTGTTCAGCTTGTTTAGTAAGTGTTCGATGTCTCACAGGCGTATGTTGCAATGGGAAAGATGTATGCTCTTAAAAATCTAATTTTTGTAGTTCTGTCTGTCCCACTGCCATAATTTATTTAGTTGTTTAAGTCTCTGAAGAGCAATTGATAGTCGTCGTTTAATTTCTTTCATTGTGTCACCGTTGTTGGTAATCAATGACCCAAGATATTCAAAATTGTCCAACACCTCCAATTTTGCCTCATTAACATTATTTCTTTCTCCATAGTAGTTTTATCTGTATGCATTATCTTTGCATCGTGTCTCAGAAACTGGAATATGTTGGTCATGGGAAAACCAGCTATAGAGAACGGTTTGAGAAAGAAGAGGCAGGTGTGAACCAGCAGGAACATGGACAAAGGACATGTCAGGACAATCAGGGCAAGAAAAAAGCATGAATTTGGAGGACTGGCTATGACTCAAGGATCTTCTGGCGGTCCGGGGAGACTTTTTGGTAAAGACCAGCTAGCGACATAACGTTATCCACCTACCTGGATATCCTTCTCCAGGAAGCTCTCGTACTCCTCCTCCTCCCCGGCGTTGTAGCCGTGTCTCTCAAAGGCAGCTGAGGTCATGCTGGGTGGGCGGGGCCCCAGGGTGTACTTGGAGCTCCGGCTGATGTTGGTGGAGTTGGTGTGCTCCTGGCTCTTGCCGTGGTACTTGTACACCAGGTACCCCTGGCAACGAACAATGCTGGGTGTGAATACATTAACTGATTAAATGTCATGGGATGGTTAATTGTCTTAAGCGACTTCTTGTATCTGCCATTGGCTTATATGTGCCTGTGCCAACTTTGGGCTCAATAACAATTTGGAGAAGACTGTGGTTATGTACCAGCCAGCTCCAGGGATTAATCATACCGTGTGGAATATAAAAGTGAATGGTCATAGACTAAGTGTTGTGGACAAATTCACCTATCTGGCAGAACTTTGTCCCAAGCTGCTAAAATTGATGACAAAGTGAATGCAAAAATCTCCAAGGCCAGCGCGGCCTTTGGCAGACTGTACAAGAATGTGTGGGAAAGAACTGGAATAAGCCTGCAAACAAAGCTGAAAGTCTACAAAGCAGTTGTATTATCCACACTGCTATATGCTTGTGAAACCTGGACTGTTTATCATCGACACGCTAGGAAATTAAACCACTTCCACACAGTCTGCTTTAGGGAGCTATTGAAGATTAAATGGCAAGACAAGATCCCAGACACTGAAGTCCTAGAAATAGCGTCCATGCCCTGTGTCCACACTCTACTAATGAAGAATCTGATTCGCTGGGCTGGTCACTTGACTTGCATGCCAGATCACAGGCTCCTTAAACGAATTGCGTTGTGGTAAACGCTCCAAGGCGGCCAGGGGAAACGCGTTAAAGACACTCTGAAGATCTCACTAAAAGCTTTTCGAATTCACCATGACACTTGGGAGACTGCTGCCAAAGACAGTCGTAGCGTACATCATTACGCAAGGGTGCAGTCACATGTGAAGCAAACGGGACTGCAAGAGCTGTGAAGAAAAGGCTTGACGAAAAAACCAATGCTGGAGATCCTCCTCCTGGAACGTCAAGCATACTTTGCCCACATTGTCAAGCATTCTTTGCCCACATTGTCAAAGAACATTTCGAACCAAAATAGGATTTACAAGACTTATGAGAAGCCCCTTGTAAGTCCTAATTTGTATCAGCCATTTTAGAACTGACGGCTCCATACTTTCAACCCCACTGGATGAAATGAATGGTCATCATCATTTTTGATGGACAAATAACAATGTGGGTGAAATTTGTCATTACGTTTTAATACATGTCTGCTAGCATATTAACTGACTGAGTGCCAAACAACAAGTAGGTATGGACCAAACATTGTACACACATAAATGAACAAGTATTATAATGGACATTTCCGTTCACTGAGTATTAAAATTGTGGGAGATACCACGAGACAAAACAAATAACACGATGACTCTAATATGGCAATAAATATATCGCCCTTCTGTCCAAATATGAGGTCACACACACACACACGCACACATACACACACACACACGCACACATACATACACACACAACACACACACACACACACACAACACATACACACACAACACACACACACCCATACACGCACACATACATACACACACACAACACACACACACACAACACACACACACAACACACATACACACAAACAACACACACAAACACACACACACGCACACAGATATATATATAGACGAACAATCACACGGAATGACACTATCCGGTAACTTCTTCTTCTTCTTTCGTTCGCCTGAAATAAGTCTATAACTGCAATGTTGTCTTTTGTATGAATCCAACAGTCTTGTTTAGTTCATTCAGCGGTCCATAGAGTTTATCTTCCACTGTTGTCTCTCTAGGCCAGAAGGTTCGCCTGGATATGTTGTAGTTTGGGCAATCTTGGAGTATGTGCTCTGCTGTCTGCAACGCCAAACCACATGTGCACATGGCTGAGTCACCAATCTTGAATTTTGTATAAATGTGGTTGCGTAATCTACTGTGTCCTGTTCTGAGGCGCAGAAGAATGACCTGTTCTGGTCTGTCCATAACGTAACTAACTATGCTCACACTGGTGGTCAGTTAGATGTAGAACACAAGGGCATATACTGACCTTAGAACCAAACTAGGGTCACTGGTGGTCAGCTCAGTGGAGAACACAAGGGCATATACTGACCTTAGAACCAAACTAGGGTCACTGGTGGTCAGCTCAGTGGAGAACACAAGGGCATATACTGACCTTAGAACCAAACTAGGGTCACTGGTGGTCAGCTCAGTGGAGAACACAAGGACATATACTGAGCTTAGAAGCAAACTAGGGTCACTGGTGGTCAGCTCAGTGGAGAACACAAGGACATATACTGAGCTTAGAACCAAACTAGGGTCACTGGTGGTCAGCTCAGTGAAGAACACAAGGACATATACTGAGTTTAGAAGCAAACTAGGGTCACGGTTGGTCAGCTCAGTGGAGAACACAAGGACATATACTGACCTTAGAACCAAACAGGAAGGCTAGGGTCACTGTGGTGGTCAGCTGAGTGTGGATGAATAGCACCAGGTAGACGAGGTCCGGGTTTGTTGGAAACGGCTCTCGCAGAAATATTCTGGAAAAAAACACAATGCATTCATGACCCAATCACGTGACAAGACGAGCAGCAGGTATGGAATTGTGGAATCGTGGCTGTGAGATGGTTCTGGCACCTGCGTATCTGTTCGTTGTTCGCCGGTTCTGCTTCGGCTTCTGATGCTGATATTGTTGCAACTGCTGCTGCTTTATTCTCTTCCTACTATTCTTCTTCGTCGTGTTCGTCTGCTGCTTTTGCTACATCTTCTGCTCTTACTGTCGCAACCTCTTCTTCTTCTTCTTCTTCTTCTTCTTCTTCTTCTTCTTCTTCTTCTTCTTCTTCTTCTTCTTCTTCTTCTACTACTTTTTCTTCTTTTCCTCTACTTCTTGTTATCTGTTGCTCTAGCAATATCTACACATAACTTTGGTTTATTTTAGATAACCCAATCCTCATCTTGTGCTTGCTTGCTTGCTTGTGTTCGTTGGCTTGAGCTCCAACGCGAAGTCCTGTATTATCGGATGAAGGCATCCTGTTGTCCAACATCAGTGTGATGTCATACAGGACCTGAGTTTTGCGTGAGTATCCGTTGTCCCATGTCTGGCTTATTGGTGTGCAGACTGGTGGTTCCTCGCCGTACAGGCAGACACTCTCCGACTTCGAAGGAATCGGCGATCCTACTGACTTTAGCCAGGACCCCGAAGGGACCTGTTGCCCAGGACGCTCGACGAGGACGCGTCAATAGGTCTTGGCCAGTATATAACCCGGCCCTGGTGCCTTGGAAACACCTCTGCGTCCCCCTCATCTTGTGTCATGCCTACAAGTGTGCGACATCATCATCATCATCATCATCATCATCATCATCATCATCATCATCATCATCATAATCATCATCATCATCATCATCATCATCCTTCTCATCATCATCATCATCATCATCATCATCACCATCATCATCATCATCATCATAATCATCATCTAGCAGCTCGTGAGAAAATCGTCGCTCTCACGACAGCATGTGTTCAAACTGGCATATCTAAATTTAGAATTCATATGCAAACTTTAGTATCTATATGCAAAATTTAGAATCCATACGGAAATTTTAGTATTTATACACAAACTTCAGTATCTATATGCAAAATTTTGTATCTGTATGCAACATTTATTATCTATATGCACAACTTAATATCGGTATGCAAAATTTTGTATCTGCATGCAATATTTAGTATCTATATGCAAAATTGACACATGCATGCGCAAAAAAAAAAATCACGAAAAATTCACAAAACGTTATCTGTGTATCGGGCAACAACAATATAAATACTTACACAGCCAAAAAACAAACAGACAAACAAATCAAGGAGTAGTACTTACAAAGACACATTCAGAAATAAAGACAGCAGGAATTCGTTGTAAATGGCCCAGCTGATGAACCGGCTTTCGTTGAATTCTGAAGGCGCCTTTCTGACAACAATGCACAGTCGAACACCCCATAGAAGGAACAAGAGTTCAGCTGTGGGATGTAGATGAGGAGGTATTGATGATCACGTAGAGAACTGTCAGTTACAGTTACTGTCAGTTACTGCCAATATAGTATCTAGCGGTGTATGGCAGACGGGTCTTTGAGCCCGAGGAATTAAGGCCGCCTGGCTAGTGCAGTCGCCGCGAACTGTGCAGGTTAGGATTTTATTTTTGCCCCCGACAGAAAAAAAATCCCACACCTAACCGAGGGATTGAACCCGGGTCTCCCGAACGAGAGTCCGGCGTTCTAGCCACTCAGCCAGCCGCTCAGGAACCATCAAAAGTATGAACCACGTTTATTGTTATAGGGTTAGGATTGTGTGTGTAGGTGCACTCAACTCTGCCAGCTACGTCATTTTGAGCAAGCAGATCACACCCAACACCTCGGACAGATGTAAAACAACATTTAACTGTACATAATGCCGTCTTCAGAATGCCAAAACAACAGTCCTCCACGAAAGCACGGGTCATTGTCAAAAGAAGCGGCAGTCAACCAGAAAGACCTCCGCAGTGATTCAGTCTACTGTATATGTACAGAACCCGCCTCCAACTTTCGGAGTGTGCTAATTGAATCACTTAGTACACACATATGGATATAATTATGTGAGTTTGATAATTATTTTGAAACCCCTGAACCTGTACATTTGTTTTTTCAAAGTCAGTAAATGTTCCCTTTACACGGCGCATTGGGTATATAGTGCACCATCCAGTTGTAGAGACCAATCAGTACTCGATGGGTTATATGGTATGTACCAGGGCAGTTGCGTTAATGTACAAAACGTTGATGTTTTCAATCTGTCTGTCTGCTGTTTGCTCGATGTCTGTCTGTTATCTTCATGTCTGTCTCTGTCTCACTCTCTTTATCTCACTACTTTTATTATCTCTCATTCTCTATCTCTAAAAGATGAGTGACTGGAAGAGCCGAATGTAAAACGGGCCTGAGTGCCCAATTTGTGAACCTTTAAAAATAACATTCGTTCATTCGTTCGTTCGTTCCCTTGCTTCCGCTTACTCCATCTTAGTTTCAGTTTTCAGTTTCTGTCACTCTCTGTACTTCTTTCACCCTTTCCTTTACCTCTCCTCCTTAATCTACCTATCTTTCCCTCCTCCCACTTCTTTCTGTGTACCCGTATCTTTCTTCTTCCCCTCTCCACCTTCCCCCTGTCTTTCTCCTTCTCGCCCTCTTCTACCTGTCACTCTATCTGTTCCCCCTATATCTCTGCCTCTTTCCCTCTTCCCACTGTTTCTCACCCTCTCGCCTTCTCCTTTTCTTTCGCCTGCTCTCTGCACATCTCCCTCCCTTCTCCTTCATTCTCAACTAGTTTTAGTTTAGTTTTAGTTTTAGTTGATCGATCAACATCACGACACACGGTTTAACCCATGAGTGCTCCGTTTCCTCCTAACTCAAACCTGAGTCTGGAGAAACTCAGCTCAATGCACGAACTCCGGTTGCATCGGCGAGGATCCTGAATACTACTGAAAAGTATTTCAAGTATTTCAAGTATTCTCAATTATTCTCCTTCCCTCTGATACTCCTTCCTCTGTTTCTCCTTCCCACTGTTTCTCCTTTCCTCTATTTCACCTTCCTCTGTTTCTCCATGCCTCTGTATCTCCTCACATCTTTCACGATTTCTCTCCTAACTCTCTCTCACTCATCTCTTTCCCCTCATTACCCTTCCTCTCCCCCTCTCTACCACTCTTCCCTTCACCCCCCTCTCATCTCTCCTCACAACCCTCCCCTTCCCTCTCTCATCACCAGGGAGTACCAACCTATAGCGGCAGAATGGTCCCACCAGTCGGCGTGACAAATGTAGGCCTTCAAGTTGCTGATGTCTCGTCCTGGAGAGATTAGAAGAACCCGTTCAGTACCCAGAGGGTGGGACATGGGACAGCCAACAGTGGATAAAGGATGGGGGAGAGAAACGTAGAACTAATATGTAAATATAGGGTTGGGGGAGAGGAACATAGAAGAACTAATTTGTAAATAAAGGACAGGAGAGAGGAACATAGAACTAATCTGTGGATGAAGGATTTGGAGAGAGAAACATATGAGAACTAATGTGCGGATGAAGGGTGGTAGAGAGGTACATATGAGAACTAATGTGCGAATGAAGGGATGGGAGAGAGGAACATGAGAGAATTAATTTGTGGATGAGGATTGGGAGAAAGGAAAACGGGAGAACTAATTTGTGCATGAAGGATTGGGAGAGAGGAACATATGAGAACTAACGTGTGGATGAAGGGTTGGGAGAGAGGAACATATGAGAACTAATGTGTGGATTAAGAATTTTTTAGCGAGGGACACGGGAGAATTAATTTGTAAATGAAGGATTGGTAGAAACGGAAAATATGAGAAGTAATTTATGGATGAAGTATTGGGAAAGGAACACGGGAGAACTAATGTGTTGATAGAGGATTAGGAGAGAGGAACATATGAGAAGTAATATGTGGATGAAGGATTGGGACAGAGGAACAGGAGAACTAATTTCTGGATGAATGATTGGGGGAGAGGAACATGGGAGAACTAATTTGTGGAGGAAGGATAGAGGAAAGGAACAGGAGAACTAATTTGTGGATGAAGGATTGGGGAAGAGCAACAAAGTGCAAAAATTAAATGAAAATGTGTTTTCAACCATGTTGTCCCGTGTATATAAATAAGCATAAAATCAAAATGCACAATGCACGCGCGCGCGCACACACACTCACACATAATACACACACACACGCGCGCGCACACGCACTGACGAAACTCGTTGTAAATGTAATAATTAAATATTTAATAACATGATTCTGTGACATTTTTTTATCATTCTTATTCTTGTTGTTCTTGTTATTATTCTTGTTGTTCCTCTTTCTTGTTGTCTTATGTTTGTTCCTGTTGTTGTTGTTGTTGTTGTTGTTGTTGTTGCTTTTGTTCATGTTATTGTTCTTGTTTGGTTGTTCTTGTTGTTTTTGTTCTGTTTGGTTCTCGTGTTCTTGTTCTTGATGTGTTTTTTTTTGGGTGTTGTTGTTGTTGTTAATCTTCATGCTCTTGTTGTTGGTCTTGTTGTTATTCTTCATGTTTTGTTATTTTGTTTTTGTTCTGTATGTTGCTCTTGTTATCGTCACTATTGTTGTTTGTTCTTGCATTTGTTTTTGTTGTTGCTCGTTTTCTTGTTGTTGTTGTTATTATTAATGTTCTTGTTTTATTATTCTTTTTGTTGTTCTTTTTGTTGTTCTTGCTTTTGTTGCACTAGTTGTTCTCTATCTTTGTGTCTTGTTCTTCTGTTTGTTTGTCCTTACAAAAAACATTGCTTGTGTTATGCTACGCCCGTTTACGGGAGCCAACGAACCGCAAGTGGCTAGCATGTGTGCCTTCCTGCCTGGTTGGTAACCATGTCTTCCAATACCCTTTGGGGGAGGGGGGATGTTAAACAAACAAAACCACAGTTCCACTAATTTAATTAAATATATGGCTAATACGACATACTGAATATGTCAACAAGACGTGAGAATGTCCTTTATTATTGTATTACCACATTGCATAAGAAAATTGAAACTATTGATGTGGTGTTATATTATACTATTTCTTTCGTGGAGAACTTAATTGTAATATTTTAATTAGGAGGACTCAGAAACGGGACAAGTGCGTCCCAAGTCGACTAGCCTAACACAGTGCCAAAGGAGGCAGATCTTAGAATTCAGAGATGATAGATACTAGAAGATGTTACGGGAATACAGGCGACCGGTCGTGGTATGACCCATATTGAACAACATGTATTGCTAACGGAAAAACTCCAGACCAGCTAAGAAGGGATATTCCCCCCCCCCCCGCCCCCAGGACACGCCGGTATGCTGGGAACGAGCAGTCGGACAGTTTTAGCTGTGTCTGCACCGCTGGGTGGAGTACTGGTGAACGATAAGGCAGACATGATCAGGGTCCTGTGGGATTGTGTGTATAGTGGGGAAGAACAGATAGACCATCATGGCTTGGAGAGTATAGAGCTCCAGGGAGTGACCACAGGATCTGACCAACACTCAGTACTCCGAGGAAAAGCGAGACGGACACGTACTCACATTGCAATTGGTCCATGAGTATTGGTACTCTTCGCTGGCTGTTGAATATCAGGACGGAGCACTATGGAATGCCCTAAGTGCAGCGATGTGATTCTTGATTCAATGCATTCATCAACTGCGATTGGCCTATGCAAATACGAGACTAACACGATATACTGAATATTTGTACAAGGCGTGAAAATGTCCTTTATTATTGTATTACCACATTGTATAAGAAAATTGAAACCTTTGATGTGTTGTTATATTATACTATGTTCTGTTGTTATGTGAACCACGTCACTGCACATTGGGCACTTCCATGAGTATTCAGTCCTCCGATGCAGCACCCATCACAAAGTCTTTCTGTTCACTGTTCCCATGAGTAGTTGGCTTCTTGCCCACGAAGGCAGCATTGACGTGCCCGACCAGGCTTAACCCCAGTTCATGTAATCGGGCCAGCATGGGAGTCTCGGCAGTGTCTGCCAACAGAGTCGGCCCTGCACTGATTATATCAGCCTGTCCATGCTTCTTCCCACTTGTACTATTTGTCCGCTAGTACGGGACATATGAAGACATCATGTATGTTTTGTCACTGATTATGCCACTACCCAGCCAGTAAGTTAGGCATGGACCCTATTTATAAGAGGGTCACAACATTCAACCCAACTTTGCTTTGGCAGAGTAGATGCGGGGAAGAGGTCAGCGTGACCGAACGGATACGAATTCTCGCTCTTAAACTTCCGGTGCATTGACGATGGAGCAGTGGGATTGTTCCTTATACCGGTCAGTTGGACTTCAATGTTGATTTCTCTTTCAGAAAGCACTGACAAACTACTGAATGTAAAATTGCCTGGTCAATCCACCTCGGGTTGGGTTGATAGCAACATTCTGCAAAGAACATACGACATATGATCAGACGTGGAGAGACTTCTTGGGGAATCTAATATTTATATATTTTAATGCCGGAGCGAATAGCCGAGTGGGCTGAAAGCAGGGTTCTCCTTCAACAGACTCGGGTTCGAATCCTCGGTAAAGTGTGGATGTTTTGTTTAGTCGGGGGCAAAAAGAAACCCTACCCTGCGCAGTTCGCAGCGACTGCACTAGCCAGGCAGCCTTAATTCCTCAGGGTCAAGATCACTCTGTCTTACATTGCAAAATACTATAGGCAGTAGATGGCAGTTTATTGCAAAAGATTTGGAACAGTACAATGTGAATCACATCTTCATCGAATGGGCCCCACGGACACTGCCATGTGTGCTCTAGAGAAAGAAGACAACCTCCTGAGCGCATCCAACAGATCTGCCTAGGATGTGTCACAGAGACACCTGGTATTATCAGATAAGTACGCCTGGTATTGTTAGATAAGTACGCCAGGTATTCTCAGATAAGTACACATGTGTTTCTCAGATAAGTACGTCTGGTATTCTCAGATACCTGTGCCAGGGATTATCATATACGTACGTCTGGGACTGACAGATAAATACGCTAGGGATTATCAGATAAGTACGAATGAGATTCTCAGATAAATACACCCGGTATTCTCGAATAAGTACGTCTGGTATTCCCAGATAAGAACGTCTGGTATTCTCAGATAGGTACGTCTGGTATTCTCAGATAAATATGCCTGGTATTTTCAGATGCGTACGTCTGGTATTCTCAGATAAATACGCCTGGTATTTTCAGATGCGTACGTCCGGTATTCTCAGATAAATACGCCTGGTATGTTCAGATAAGTACGTCTGGTATTCTCAGATAAATACGCCTGGTATGTTCAGATAAGTACGTCTGGTATTCTCAGATAAATACGCATAGGATTCTCAGATAGGTACACACGGTATTCCGAAATAAATAGCGCGATTTATTTTTCATTTCATTTGTATTGTTCATATTGTTTTCCACCTTTCCATGCTTCTCATTCAGTTATTATGCCCATATGTGTTCACTGTAGTGTCTTCCCCGTGTTTATGTGTTGTGTTTGTGTATTTGTTGATGAAGTCTAGTCGCCGCAACGTCCTTTGCTTTTGGTAACTATGTTCAGCAAAGCGGCATTACTTCGTGCCATGTTATATTGTTTACATTTCCACAACTTTACCGTTGTTTCACTAATCTAATCCTACTTTAAATTTGTCACACAGAGAGAAGAGAAGGGAGAGAGAGAGAGAGAGAGAGAGAGAGAGAGAGAGAGAGAGAGAGAGAGAGAGAGAGAGAGAGAGAGAGAGAGAGAGAGGCAGAGGGAGAAAATGTAGATCTGTAAGCAACAACAAACATGATATCAAGCAGCTGGCCAGGACTGACCTTGTACAACTGAGGGCATGGCGGCCACGGTCCGAGCGGTCAGATAGCCGGCAAACACCAGCACAATGATGACCAGTCGCTTGATGAGGTCGGCGTCCGAGATCTTCACACGTTGTGCTGACCGGACTCGGAACACCACGGATATCCTGTAGATAGAGAAACACCACATATATCCTGTAGATAGAGAAACACCACATATATCCTGTAGATAGAGAAACACCACATATATCCTGTAGATAGAGAAAAAACACCACATAATCCTGCTAGCGAGAGAAACACAACAAATACACACGTAGATAGAGAAACTGTGTCTTCATCCCACGTGTTCTGTCATTGGCAACTGTATCTGATGGTGACTCCTGGCCAGATTTCGGCCTCCATGTCTGCCTGGTTGGCTTGCTCTAGATAGGTTCAAAGAGGGTTAATCTGCCCATTTCGTTTAAACCACCTTGACCAGGTTTTTTTGGGAAATAGCTTACTTTTAGTGCATCTCTCTTGCTAAGTGCATGCAGGGAAATAAGGATGAACAGCTCGTTTCTTCTTGCATATTCTGCCATTCCTTACAGCATACGCTTATCCACCCAAGCCTTCTCCACCTCGAAATTTCACACCAAAGTTGGCTGCTCCCAAATTTGTTTCTCCTGAAGCTTTCTGCGCCTTGTCACGTACTATTTTACTCACCAGATTGTGCCCGGTACTTGTCCATACTGGAAAAGTCTTAACTTTAGCTTGTGCGGGCCTGCGTTCTGCCTTCCCACCCCATATGCGGCAAGGGTGGTGGTCGTGCCGTGGTGTCCTAGGACATCCCCATCTACAAACTTAGTGCAGTGAAGGGGAAAACTAGGGCAGATCAAGCACTGTCCTCATCGCGGAGGGCTTGCGGTCTGGTGACACAGCCACTGTTTATACAAAAACCAGGCGTCAATGTTTCAAGGCAGTCTCGAGCGCTCCCCCTGTGTGTTGGGGGCAAAAATTTCACATGATCTGCCTTAGCGGTGAAATCGCCACAAACAAAATAGCATTTCTCTGCGTGGACCTAATATGTCACTTAAGCATGCCAATTTTCTGGAATCCCTACTCGCGTTGCGGGAAAAACATTAACAACACAAATGGATATACGGATTGAACTCTCACCGGACTTATTCGGTATATGTCACTGTCCCAACTGGACATGTCTAGCTCTAGGACGTCACCATGTCGTCGCGAACGCGAACGCCATCCCAGATGTGTCTGTTGTAGAAAATCTGAATCCGGAATTTCGGAGTAAGTGATACCAATGTCCGTTCCGGTAAACCAGGGTAAAATAGAGCCCCGTTGCTGGATGACTAGGGGCTGTTTCCTTAGGGACTCAATGAACAGATCAAGAGGGATAGAGGAGGGGCGATCCGAAAGAAGAGAATGGTTGCGCCTCTGAGAGCGGAGTCTCAGGCGGCAAATATTAGTTTCATCTTCGTTCCAGGTCAGGCACTTATGAAAAGAATGTTTCCCCGATGTGCAATTGAGGATGACTCTGTCGACTACAAAGAAAAAAGAAGAGAAATCACCACGAAATATCTGTAGATAGTGAAACACAACATGGAACTGTAGATAGAGAAACACCACAGATATCCTGTAGATAGAGAAACACCACAGATATCATGTAGATAGAGAAACACAACAGATATCCTGTAGATAGAGAAACACCACAGATATCCTGTAGATAGAGAATCACAACAGATATCTGCTAGTAATGAAACACAACAGAATCCTGCGATAATAGAAACACCACAGATATCGATGTAGATAGTGAAAACACACAGATATCCAGTGAGATAGAGGGGAAATACAACAGATATCTGTAGATAGAGAAACACCACAGACATCCTGTAGATAGTGGTAAAACACCACGAATACCTGTAGATAGAGAAACACAACAGATATCCTGTAGATAGAGAAACACTACAGATATCCTGTAAATAGTGAAACACCACAGATATCCTGTAGATAGAGAAACACAACAGATATCATGTAGATAGAGAAACACCACGGGTATTCCGTAGATAGAGAAACACCACAGACATTCGATAGGTAGAGAAACACCAAGATTATCCTGTAGATACAAGAAAACACAGGGTATTCTGTGATAGAGGAACAACACATACATCGAAGATAGACACAACACCACATACATCGATAGGTAGAGAACACACAAAACGTCGATTCTGCTAGATAGAGAAACACCACAGACATCCGAATGTAGATGAAGAAACACCCACGGGATCATGTAGGTAGAGAAACACCACAGACAGCCTGTAGATTGAGAAACATCACATATTGTCTTAGAAGAGGGAAACAACATATATTCTGTATGACAGAGAAACCCTCACCTATATACTTAGCAGAGAAAATCACATATGTTCTGTAAATAGAAGAAACATCACAAATATAATGAGATAAAGAAACACCAACAGATATCCTGGTAGATAGAGAAACACACAGGTATCCTGTAGACAGAGAAACACCACAGATATCTGTAAGATAGAGAAACATCAGGTATCCTGTTAGACAGAAGAAAAACCACAGCTATCTTTTGTTTTTTTATTGCCATAGACTTTTACAGGACATCCGCGGTCACCAAGCAGCATCTTAGCTGTTCTGGTGATTTCTGCAAGATTTACGCTCCAGTAGGTGCCATTGCTTTCGAGCGCAGGCTCGTTATCCGCAAGCTTCACAGCGGGGGGACGAACCGCTCCAGTTCTACGCCGCACGGGATCTGCGTGATAAAAGGGATAGGTGGTGTAAACCCCGGACAGAGAGAACGGCCAATGCTATCATACAAATAGAATAGCTTTCCTACACCCAGCGCTGTATCTCCCTAGACGGTCAATAATAAATACTAGACGTTCTTCCATACATACAGTGCTGTATCTCTGTATACAGTATTTATACTATATGCTAGACTCTATTCGGGATGTGAGCAGTAACATGTAAGCAGTAAGATGTGTGCAGTAAAATGTGTGCAGTAAAATGTATGCTGTAAGATAGGTGCATTAAGATGTATGCAGTAAAATGTGTGCAGTAAAATGTATGCAGTAAGATGTGTGCAGTAAAATGTATGCAGTAAGATGTGTGCAGTAAAATGTATGCAGTAAGATAGGTGCACTAAGGTATGTGCAGTATGATGTGTGCAGTAAGATGTGTTTGTGGTAAGATATGTGCAGTATGATTTAAGCAGTAAGATATGTGCAGAAAGATATGTGCAGTAAGATATGTGCAGTAAGATACGTGCAGTAAGATATGTGCAGTAAGATATGTGCAGTAAGATGTTTGCAGTATGATATGTGCAGTAAGACATGAGTAGTATGATGTATGCAGGAAGATGTGAGCAGGTCTTACCGCCAGGTTTTCAGCAGGAGGGCGCCGTAGGAGATGGAGAAGCCGACCTCACGAAACCACAGCTTCAAGCAACATGTGACAGTACTGGCCTCAAAGTAGCCAACGATTGACTGCAACAGAGGGGTGCCGGGTGTAGTGTGTGATCTCATAGAACATCAAACACAGAGAGAGAGAGACGAGAGAGAAGAGGAGAAGAGAGAGAGAGAGAGACGGAGAGGATGAGAGAGAGAGGAGAGAGAGACCAAAGAAATTTAATATTTATTATGTCTGAATTCAACATTGTTTTAGACTGTCCATGATCTACAACAACATACGGTCCCTAGAGGAATTCACTTTGGCTGTACCAAACTTCCCATTTGTATATTGTGTTCATAAGTTGACAGCGTACTTCAATAGTGACCAATTACTGGGAATTAGACGCCAGATGATTAAAGACAAGCATCATCATCATCCGTTGCCATGGCAGCTGGCGTTGGCGTTCATGTCTCTCCTCAGATCTCGGTCGTTGGTGTTCTGGATCAACTCTGCTGATGATGTTCCTCCATGCCACCGGCTCTGTTCATCGAGCACCATTTCTCTTGCTCGGCCTCTGCCTCTCTTGCCCTCAATCGTTCCAGTCGTCACAATGTTCTCCAATGCCTCTTTTCTCATCACATGACCAAAGAAAGCTGCTTTGTCTCTTTCATATTGTTGAATATAATGTTCTAGTTTCATTAGCCTCTTTCAGGCAGTCGTTGTTAGTTACTCTGGCAGTCCAAGGAATTTGCAACATTTATAACATTCACAACATTCACAATATTTGCAACATTCGCAACATTCACAACATTTGAACCATTTACAACATTTGCAACATTCACAACATGTGGCACCATTTGCAGCATTCACAACATTCGCAACTTTCGCAACATTCACATTTGCAACATTTGCAATATTCGCAACATTCGCAACATTCACATTGGCAATATTCATAACATTCACAACATTAGCAACATTCGTAGGCAATAGCCACTGAAAACTAGTCGGTTCTGTGGTTAAGAGGCTAGTGAGAGGCGCAGTGTCATCACCTCCGGTTCCAAGTCAGCTGCTGGCAGTTTGCAAGAAGACCGCCTTGCTCTGACTTCGATGGTATGAGGCGTCCCCCACTGAAGAATCAATAGCAGACCCATTCATGCATTCATTCAGTAGCATGTCCTTTGCAGAACCTCGCTCCCATAACAACCTTCCGGATAACCTCTCGATCATAAGCAAGACGTCTCGCTTCCGCTACACTCATCTGGAGATCATCCGCCACATCCTGCACCCATCTTCTCTTTGGCCTTCCTCTTCCTCTCTTCCCAGGCATATACCTCTCCATTATTGTTCTCTCCAAACTTTCGTGACGTTTCAAGTGACCGAAATATTTCAATTTTCTGTGTTTTATCGTCTTTAACAGCCAACCTTCTTCAATATTCAGCTCTTGAAGTATGGATGCATTTGTTCTTTTCTGTATCCAAGATATTCTTAGAACTCGTCTATAATATTTATATTCATAGGCATATGCACTGTTCCATGTGTTTATTAAGTGTCCAGGTGATCTCACAGGCGTGTGTTGCAATTGGAAAGATGCATGCTCTTACAAATCTCTAATTTTTTGTAGTTTTATCTGTCCGACTCCACAGTGTATTTACTCTTTGAAAAGTAATAGACTATTCGTCTTTTAACTTCTTTCATTGTGTCACCATTATTGGTAATCAATGACCCAAGATATTCGAAATGTTCCACCACCTCCAAGTTCTCCTCATTAACATTTATAGACTACCGAACAAATATTGTCTATTAAATCACAAACGGCCAATCCATGCTGGAGTTGGTGGCGACTACCTGTAAGTGACATGTCACATTCTTCAAATGACAACTACGTACGAGACCAATCGGCACTTGATGGGTGATGGGGATCAGTTTCACATCGGCTGCCTCTACTTCCCAAGATAGTTCTAGGTGGCTGGACAACACTCGTCAGTAATTAATGGAGAATTGCTGGTGGACAACACTCGTCAGTAATTAATGGATAATTACTGGTGGACAACACTCGTCAGTAATTAATGGAGAATTGCTGGTGGACAACACTCGTAAGTAATTAATGGATAATTGCTGGTGGACAACACTCGTCAGTAATTAATGGATAATTGCTGGTGGACAACACTCGTCAGTAATTAATGGATAATTGCTGGTGGACAACACTCGTCAGTAATTAATGGATAATTGCTGGTGGACAACACTCGTCAGTAATTAATGGATAATTGCTGGTGGACAACACTCGTCAGTAATTAATGGATAATTGCTGGTGGACAACACTCGTCAGTAATTAATGGATAATTGCTGGTGGACAACACTCGTCGGTAATTAATGGATAATTGCTGGTGGGCAACACTGGCTAGTAATTAATGGAGAATTGCTGGTGGACAACATTAGTAAGTACTTAATGGAGAAATACTGCTGGATAACATTAATCAGTACTTAATGGGGAATTGCTGGTGGACAACATTGATCAGTACTTAATGGAGCATTGCTGCTGGATAACATTGATCAGTACTAAATGGAGAAATGCTGCTGGTCAACAGTGGTCACAACTTAATGGAGAGTTACTCCTGGGCAATTGTTGCTAGCTGGTACTTACTGGACAGTAGAGGAAAAAAGCTCCCAGCAGGACGACCCTCATCAAAGCAGGACTTGCGGCTTTTAACACCTGGGATATGACAAATGATCAGGTCAGGTCAGAGTTCGACCTGGTGTCAGGATGTCGGAAACGTTAGTGCACTAGCTTATAATATGGTGGTTAATATTGTCCCTACATACAACAGTATCCATGTATTACACATAATACCGCTATATATACACTCAATGTCCATATATATATATGTATATTTGGAAAATTAGAAAACAATAAAACAATAAACAAGAAATGGAGAGAGAGAGAGAGAGAGAGAGAGAGAGAGAGAGAGAGAGAGAGAGAGAGAGAGAGAGAGAGAGAGAGAGAGAGAGAGAGAGAGAGAGAGAGAGAGAGAGAGAGAGAGAGAGAGAGAGAGAGAAGATTAACATATTAGGAATATCGGAAACGAGATGGAAAGGGGCAGGGATAAAGACAGGAGAGGATTGTAAGATTATATACTCTGGGGGAGAAGAACAGCAAAGAGATGTATCCATGATATTAGATAAGCAAACATCAAATTCTGTCAAAGTATATCGGGCTATGTCAGACAGAGTTCTATTAGGAAAATTAAATGGAAGACCTTTTAAAATAAATGTCATTCAAGTATATGTCCCAAAAAGTGAATACAGTGAAGAAAGTATAGAGGAATTTTATAATGACATGGAGTCTGCTTTGAAGAACTGTAAAATATTAGAAATAAATAATCATAATGGGCGATTTCAACGCAAAAATAGAAAAGCAAGGCGATGGATGCAGTGTACGCAACTATGGTTTGGGAGAGAGAAATGAAAGAGGATACAGACTTGTAGAATGGGCAAAAGAACAAGAAATGGTTGTAGGAAACACCTGGTTTAAACATCATCCTAGAAGATTATGGACATGGAGGAGTCCAGACAGCAGGATTAAAAACCAGATAGATTACATCCTGATTAGCAGAAGGTTTCGAAATGCGTTACCAGTCGTAAAAACAGTTCCAAATGCAGACAGTTACAGTGATCACAGATTAATTATAGGCACATTGAGGGTAAAGTTAAAGAAAGTCAAGTATACAGCAGGATACCCTAAATATGACTTGTGCAAATTGAAAACTGATAAAGAAATACAACATAATTTTAACATAGAAGTAAAGAACAAATTTGATTTATTGTATGATCTAGAGATCTTATTTCAAGATATAGATGATCAATGGGAAATGCTGAAGAATTCAATCAGTTGTGCAGCTGAAAAAAACTATTCCAAAATTAAAGAAAGTGGGCCGTAAGACATGGATGACTGAAGAAATTTTACAACTAATGGAAACAAAAAGACAAAACAAAAATAGTCCTGCCAAATATGAAGAAATTCACAGAAAAGTCAGAACCTTATGTAAGGAGGTAAAATAAGCATGGCTTGAGAAAAATTGCAGAGAAATTGAAAAACAACACAACAATAAAAATACAAAACTAATGCACAAAAGAATTCAGGAGCTTTCTAATCAAAGAACACGTACATAAGCAGGCTGCCTAAAGACAAAAGATGGGAAAATCATAATAGAAAAAGATGAGATTTTACATTTATGGTCAGATTACGTGAAAACCTTTATGACGATAACAGAGACGAACAGTATGATGTTCAAAATAACAATGAATGACCATGGAGATGGAGGTTCAGAATGCTCTTAACCATATGAAATCTAGCAAGACCCCCGGTTCAGACAGCGTCACAACAGAAATGATTAATGCTTTAGAAGAATATGGAATAGATAAAGTTACCAATCTGCTTAATACAATATATGATACTGGAAATATACCTCATGAATTATGTAATTCTGTATTTATTGCAATACCAAAGAAATCAGGAGCCTTGGAATGTGATCAACATCGAACAATCTCGAGTGCTGGAGGTCCCGGGTTCAGGCCCCCGTGAGGACCGGAATTTATTTAAAAAATCCTCCTGGACTTCCAGTAATAAAAAATTTCCACTGGTCTCTGGGTAGTGAGATCGGACGCCCGTGTGTATTGTTGCGCACGTAAAAAAATCCCTTGGCAGTTGGAAATCGAAAAAGAGTAGCCTAACGGCGCTGTCCGGGCAAAATTTCGAGTTAAAAATCTACCCAAAGTATTTCAGGATCCTCGCCGATGCAACGGAGTTCGTGCATTGAGCTGAGTTTCTCCATGAGTTAGGAGGGAAAACGGAGCACTTATGGGTTAAACCGTGTGCCGTGATGTTGATCCAACGACTAAACTAAACTAAACTAGTATAATGAGTCACATCACGAAGATTTTGCTAAGAATTATCATGCAAAGAGTTAGGAGGAAAATACAACCTGAAATAGGAGAAGAACAATGTGGCTTTGTAAATGCTGTGTATATACTGAGAAACGTAATCGAACGTTCAATAGAAGTAAACACAGATCTACACCTTTGCTTTATTGACTACACAAAAGCTTTCGATAAAGTGAGACATGTCGACATGATAAGGATGCTTGAAGATCTACAAACTGATGGAAAAGACCTTAAGCTTGTAAAAAACATATATTGGGAACAACAAGCTGCCATGAGAGTTGATAATGAAGTAGGCCAATATCAGCCTATTAAGAGAGGTGTGAGACAGGGATGTGTAATGTCTCCAGATCTGTTTTCCCTGTACAGTGAAAGTATTTTCAGAAATATTGAAGATATGGAAGGAATCAACATTGGGGGACGAAGCATAAATAACATTAGATATGCAGATGATAGTCTTGATTGCAGACAATGAACAGGATACACACAGTGAACAACTAGGGTTTGAATTAAATTGTAAAAAAGACACAGATTATGGTCGTCACAATGAAGAACGAAATACCAATGTAATATACATGTAAATGGGAATATTCTTCAACACGTGAATAGGTACAATTATCTTGGAACAGTAATAACATCTGATGCGAGATGCCTTGAAGAGATTAGAACAAGAATCGCCATGGCAAAAGTAGCCTTTAGCAAGATGAAAAACATACTGACCAATAAAAAGATGTCAATTGAAACGAGAAAAAGAGTGTTACATAGAACCTGTACTTTTATATGGATGTGAAGCTTGGACAATGAGCAGTCAAGCTGAAAAACATCTGATGGCTGTAGAAATGTGCTTTCTGTGGAAAATGCAAAGAAAACCATGGACAGACAGAAAGACCAATGAACAAGTCCTTCAAGAAACAAATGAAGATCGTAAACTGATTAGAGGCATTAGTCGTAGACAGTCAAATTAGAGCATGTTATGAGAAGAAATGAATTGGAGAATTTGGTAACAACTGGTAAGATCGAGGAGAACAGACCAAGGGGAAGACCTAGAAGCAAGTACCTGGATGGCTTGGCCACCTGGCATGGTCGAGACAGAAACACGGAGCTGATCCACGACTCTGGTGATCGAGTGAGATGGCAAAACATGACCGCCCACGCTTATCGGCATGGCACATGATGGATATATATATATATATATATATATATATATATATATATATATATAATATATATTATATATATAATATATATATATATATTATATATATATATATCATCATCATTGGCACCTTGCCGTCTTGACAGACGATAGTTTGTGCTTTAAAAAGGCATAATAACTTTTAACTATGGCGGTAGCGAGTGTGACTGATAAGGCCAATTTGCGCTGTAAATGTCCGTTCACAGTGGGTGCATGTGAACACGTGTCATTTCACCATCATGCACCATCTTACGTCTCAAACGCTTGGTGTGTGACTTTTCTGCAATAATTTTCTCCTTTGACTTTATTCCATTTTGATATTTGCCCTCCATGCAACACGTTCAGCGGCGACTTGCTCCCAATGTGCATTATCAATGCCTGTATCAATCATGTCCCGCTTACACACATCTTTGTAACGTAAGTTCCATGCTCAGTCTTCGTAGACTTAGATGGATCGGACATCTTAGGAGGATGGATGATGGTAGAATACCAAAGGATATCTTTTTTGGTGAATTACAGATGGGTAAGAGATCTCAGGGCCTCTACATATATATATATATATATATATATATATATATATATATATATATATATATATATATATATATATATATATATATATATATATATATATATATATATTAGGTCATAGGTCTTCGTCGGATATGACAGAGATACCGTATGACAGTAGACATACTACCTGCTTTCTGTTAGCGCCGAATGGTGCGCGGCGCTTACCAAACACGACACCCCACATTGTGCCAACGGCTTCGGGCGGAAGAGCGCAATAGGGAGGGAACAAGCCTCATCCTGGTGCGAGGAACTGCAACCTAAAGACAAAATGCCATGGCAGGGCAGATAAGGCCCTAAGACTTGCTTGGCAGCTGGAAGAGGATCGAAGCTCCGACAGGCTGACAGTTAATGCATTGATTTGCTTATCCGGCAGCTTCTGCAACTTGTCTTGTTCCAGATGTATTGCCTCTGACGGTAGGAGACACCTACAGGTGTCTCTGATCAGCTACCGCCCGCTTCAAGCTGGCAGCCCCTGCGCAAATTGGGTGCTGATCCGCCACAGCCTGCCTGCTTCAATGGGTGCTTGGGGCTAGGACAAAATCTGAATAGCAGGCTGTAAAACTAATGCACCAGGTACTATTAGAAAGACAAATAGAAACCTCAAGCTACGGCTTGCAACCTGGAACGCAAGAACCATGTGTCCAAGATTTTCCACTGACCTGACAAATATTGACAATGTCAGAATAACGGCTGTGATTGATGCCCAAATTAATCGTCTTAACATTGATATTGCTGGCCTGCAGGAGACTCGCGTCGATGAGGAAGGGTCACTCAAGGAAACCAATTACACCTTTCTTTTGGAAGGGTAGAGGGCAGGCAGAAAAAAAGCAACATGGTGTGGGCTTTGCAGTGAAGAATCCGCTTCTGGGAATGATTGAAATTCCAGCTGGAGGTAGTGAAATACTATTATCCCTGCGCTTGGCAACCTCTTGTGGTTTTGCCACCATTGTCATTGGATATACACCGACACTCACCTCCTCTGATGAGAGAAGGATTCGTTCTATGAGGAGTTAGACTCTGTGATCAAGGCAGTTCCAAAAGCCGACTACATTTATATGCTCGGTGATTTCAGTGCTCGTGTGGACACGGACTCGAGTTCATGGCCAGTGTGCCTTGGAAAATACAACATCGGTCGCACGAATGAAAATGGACAAAGACTGCTGGAGCATTGAACCGGAAATGATCTATGTATTACAAACTCCCTTTTTAAAACAAAAGAACTGCATAAGGTCACATGGAAACATCCAAGATCCGGCCACTGGCATCAGCTGGACTTTATCATCACACGGAGACAACATCTGAACCAAACATCATTAACTCGAAGTTACCACAGTGCTGACTGTGATATGGATCATTCTTTGGTTGTTGCAAGGGATAGGCTGAGACCAAAGAGAATCTACACAGCTAAACATAAATCTACCCACAGGATTAATATTATTAACACCCATGATCCTGATAAATGCTTTGAGTTCCAACAGCAACTTGAAGACGCTTTCACTGATACATCAGAAAATTGTACAGCTATTGAAAAGTGGAGTAAAATTAAGAAAACTCTTTATAAAACAGAGGTAGGGGTTTAAGGCACTGTGGATCATAAAAGGCAGGACTGGTTTGCGGCAAACAGCCAGACACTGCAGCCCTTGATTGATAAAAAGAAGATAGCTCTCTTAAGAAACAAGGAAAGAACAACGCGTAACACTCTCACTGAGCTGAAGCAAGCTAGGAAGGGTGTGCAAAAGGATGCCAGACAGTGTGCAAATGACTACACGATCAAGTTATGTGAGTCCATTCGAACTGCAAGTGATAAGGGAAACATCGGAAGAATGTATGAAGGAATAAAGAAAGCATGTGGTACAATGATCAAAAGAAGTGCACCATTGAAAACCTTGACTGAAGAAATCATCACTGATAAGAAACAGCAGATGGATAAATGGATAGAGCACTATTTGGAGCTTTACTCAAATGAGACCAAACTAGCGGATGATGCCCTCATCGCCATAGAGGCCCTACCAACTCTTGACCACCTGGACACACTTCCCACCATAACAGAAGTTAAGTGTGCTATAAATGAACTTGCATCTGGCAAGGCTCCAGGTAAGGATGGGATTCCAATAGAGGTTATCAGTAGTGGGCAAGACACACTCACTCTACAGATCCACCAGCTAATAGAACTATGCTGGCGAGAAGGACAAGTCCCGCAGGATTTCAAAGACTCAAGTATCATAACATTGCACAAGAACAAGGGCGATCGGAGAGACTATAACAACTATAGGGATATCTCACTTCTGTGTATTGTTGGGAAAGTATTTGCCAGAATTGTTCTACGCAGACTTCAAGTCCTGGGAGATAAAGCCTACCCCGAATCACAGTGTGGCTTTCGACAGAGCCAGTCTACCATTGATATGATATTCTCATTGCGAAACATGCCGTAAAAAGAATCAGCCACTGTTTATTGCCTTCATCGACCTCACAAAGGCATTTGATTTGGTCAGTCATGAGGGTCTGTTCAAGGCACTAAAGAAGATCGGCTGCCCACGAACTCTTCTGTCCATTGTGGAATCATTCCACACAGACATGAAGGGTATAATGAAATTTGATGATACAACTTCAGAAGAGTTTGAAATCAAGAGCGGAGGTAAGCAACGTTGTTCACTAGCTACAACCTTTTTTGGAATATACTTTTTATTCTACTTAAATATGCCTTTCGTGATCAGGATGGTGGTAGATACATTCACCCACGCTTAGATGAAGGCCTCTACAATGCTCAGAGATTGAAGGCCATGACCCAAAATTAGGAGGGCACTGATCAGAGAGTTGCTTTTCTGCCCCACATGGCATAGGGATAGTTCGTGTTTTATTTTCTTTGTTTGCTGTATTTCGTTGTGTTAGCTATCTGTGGTGTCCTTGACAAAGATTCTGAGAATCGAAACGTCGGTAGTCCTGTGTGTCGTATTGTACGCGTTTGTGTGTAGTTTATTTTATTTTATTTTATTTTATTATTCATTTTATATATTTATTGAGTGCTTCTGATTTCGGATTGTCACCTGTATTTCGCGATACGATGGATCTCCTTGTAAGGTATGTGCAACGTTGTTGATGTTTAGTACGTTTCTTCTCGCGGAGTTTAATATACCTATTGTTTCCAATTCATATTGTTATATCCTGCTGCAGCCGCTGCTTTTTCTTTCTATTTCATATGCTTAAGAACATTTCGAACCTCCATCTTCAAAATTGGTGGTCCTTCATTATTAAATCTAATATCATACTGTTCCTCTCTGTTATCATTATAAAGGTTTTCCACATAATCTGTCCATACATGTAGAATTTGATCTTTTTCTATTATGATTTTGCCATCTTTAGTTTTTAGACAATCTGTTGATGTACTTGTTCTTTTATTAGTAAGTTCCTGAATTCTTTGGTGCACTAATTTGGTATTTTGACTGTTGTGTTGTTTTTCAATGTCTAAGCACTTTTCCACAACCCATGCTTCTTTTGCCTTCTTACATAATATTCTGACTTGTCTGTGAATGTCTTCATATTTGGCAGGATTATTTTTGTTCAGTCTTCTTGTTTCCATTAGGTGTAAAATTTCTTCTGCCATCCATTTCTTACGACAGACCTTCTTTAATTTTAGAATAGTTGTTCCGCAGCCAAACTGATTGAATTCTTCAACTTTTCCCATTGATCATCTACATCCTGGAATAATATCTCTAGATCAGACAATATATCAAATCTGTTCTGTACTTCTATGTTGAATTTGTTTTGAATTTCCTTGTCATTACTCAATGTACACAAATCATATTTAGTGTTTCCTGTTAAATACTTGACTTTCTTCAACTTTATCCTCAGTGTTCCAGTAAGTAGTATGTGGTCACTATGACAATCAGCACTGGGAACTGTTTTTGCTATTGTTAGAGCGTTTCTAAATCTTCTGCTAATCAGAATGTAGTCAATCTGGTTTCTGATCCTGCTATCAGGACTCCTCCATGTCCATTATCTTCTAGGGTGTTGCTTAAACCAGGTGTTTCCTACAATCATTTCTGTTCTTTTGCCCACTCTACGAGTCTGTATCCTCTTTCATTTCTCTCACGTAAACCATAGTTTCCTACTGTGTATCTATCACCTTGATTTCCTACTTTTGCATTGAAGTCTCCTATTATGATGTTTATTTCTGAATTTTTACATTTCTTTAAGGCAGTCTCTATGTCATTATAAAATTTCTCTACACTATCTTCACTGGATTCTCCTGTTGGGGCATATACTTGAATAATATTTATGCTAAAAGGTCTGCCACTTAATTTAACTAGTAGAACTCTGTCCGACACGGCCCAATATCCTTGAACAGATTTTGATGTTTCCGGTCCAAAATAATAGCCACTCCCCTTTGTCGGTCTTCACCTCCAGAATAAATAATCTTAAAATCTTCATCTATCTTGATGCCTGCTCCTGTCCATATCGTTTCGCACCTCCCTGGAATATTAATTTTTTCTCTTTCAATTTCTTGTTTTATGTTCTCTAATTTTTCGTCGTCGTTTAACGTCCTAACGTTCCATGTTGCTAATTTTAACGTCTCTGTCCTTGTCTTGCGATGATCAGTCTTTAGGCGAATCATAATGTACTAGGCACATTTAAAGAGGTAGTTTGCCGTTTCTTTCCTCTATGGCAGTAACCGTACTGGTCATTTGACCGCAGCCATTGACTCGAGAGAGCTCCTCTGCCTGCCGTCGTGAAAATTGAGACCATAACCAACCAATATCTGTCGGCTGCCCTCAAAATTTCATCCACCACCTGCCTTCCGTGGCTTCTTTTGAACACTTCCAATAAAAGAACACAAAATAACATCACATAATCCATAGGAAGAACACTAAAACAGCGTCATCCCGAAGAATAGATGCGTCATGTCGTCGCCATATATCCCTACACTACACACAATGTCCATACACGTACACACAGTGTCAACAATAATAATAAAATTTAAAGAGTTACGTCTACAAGATATAACGAAGCCTTCTGTAAGTGACGATCAATCCAATCGATCAATGCCTGCTACTGTATCCCTCAACTAAACACAGTTCTGTAGCCTCACCTTGACATTCCTGTAGTGAACCGTGAACCAAACAAGAACAAACAGAAACGACATCATCAGTACGGAGGCGGCCAGTAGTATGGAGCGAAGTATCCAGTTGAGCGATAAGACACAGGGCGAAGGATCCGAACAGGTGTCACAGCCCAGGGCGCAAGGCAGGCACTCAAACTTATGGTCGTAGCTGTTTGGTTCGCCCTGGTTGAGTACAGGTCAGAAGAAAAAATCATTATTGTTTGTTTGTTTCGTTTATGGCTTAAAATGTCAATATATCTCTGGCCAGGTAGACCAGTAGAACGAACGAACGAACGAACGAACGAATGAACGAACGAACGAACGAACATTATTTTCAAATTGGACACGAAAGCCCGTCTTACATTCGGCCCGTCCAGTCACTCACCTTTCGTTCATCAATTATCTACTGTGCATGTTACATTCACATAGGAAATAAACAACTTTGTCAAATGAATGTTGTAGACATAAACAATGCATATTACCATGTTATGAGACAGGCAGGCAGATACACGCACATTATAAAAACATACATACAGTCCTGCATACATACTTACATCATTTACATAAACTCCCGCAGTTATGCAACCATTCAATAACACACAACTACACACTCTCTCGCATAAGTGCATCAAGATAGGAGAAGAAAGCAAACTAATTATTACATAAACTTCGATTGAAGAAAACTATTCTGTATGTGATCTGAAAAATGTTTGTGTACGGCACATGACAATGCCGCTTCAGAGTACATCTGGGAAGAAAGAAAGACGAGACAGACAAAACACATCCTAGACGGACCACAAGCACGAATGCACATTGCCACACGATTAGGCATTGCTGAAAAGTGGCGGCAGTGCAGTTGGGAGCTTAAAGAAGAAAGCAGAGAAAGACACGCAGAAAGAAAGCAGATAGAAACATAAAGACATTACCGAGTAGAAAGATTACGTTGAACAAAGGAAACTGCATCGGACAATGATAAGCATTGTCGCTTTATTTAACAACAGCAGCAGCAGAGTATGTCATTTATGCTAACGATGTAAATTGACGTGCCTCAGTGCAAAGATATTTCCTCTATTTTAGGCTGACAATTTTGTGTCAAACACACAGCGACTAAAATATAAACGTCATTGTAAATCTTGATGATCTCATTTATTTTGGACATAAATCGGGAGGAAGCGCCATAACTCACGGATATTCTGTCAGTAAAACCTTCTAGATTTAGTTCCCTTCCCCTACACAGCATCAACAATAATTTCCGTAGTTGAAGAGAAAGCGGCTGACTGAGAGGCTACAATGGCAGGTTCTCCTTCAGGAGACCCGGGTTCGAACCTCGGTAAGGTTGTGGCTTTTTTTCTGTCGGAAGGGGGTGGGTGGGTGGGGGGGAATAAAACCCCAGCCTGCACAGTTCGCGGCGACTGCACTACGGGCAGTAGATAACAGTTCAAGATAAACAGACAGACAGATAGATACTCCAAGACAGCCGCTAAATACGATATATCTAGACCAGTGGTTCTCAACCGGTGGGGAATTCACCCCACCCTCCCAGGGGGTGGGGGGAATTAAGATTATTTCAAGATCGCGTTAATACAAGAACCGATTACTTGATATTGTTTTTCCCTTCATACTGTACGGTCCTGTACATTTCACCCTTCTAAAATTCAATTTATAAAGTAAGTAGACCCACAAATCACGTTTTATGTGGGCGTCTAGACTTGTTCTAGTATGTGCTAATTAAATTTAGCTTCCACTATTACGTATACTGTGAAGGGGCGGGGCGGGATTTTTAGGTAGGAAATGCGAAAGGGGGGAAAGCGTTTCTGAAAATATGGTGTAGGGGGGCACGGGCTAAATTTTTAGGTAAGAAATACGAAAAAAAGGGGGGGGGGGTGGCGTTCTGAAAATATGGTGAAGGGGGGCACGGGCCAAAAAAGGTTGAGAACCACTGATCTAGACAAACCTTCTGGGCTGCAGAAACAACCGTGGAAGATAAACTCTAAATACCAGTGAGTTAACTAAACAAGGCAAAGATGTTTATACAAGAGGCAACATTGCAGATATAGAAAATACATTTCAAACGAGCGAACGAAGTGGTAGAAGACAGACTAAATTACAGACAGGTAGGCAGGTACACAGATAGAAATGTACATAGATAGAACGAACGAACGAACGAAACGAACGAACAAACAAACTTTTTTTTTTTATCAAAGGGTTAAGAATTGGTCACGCAGGCCCGTCTAACATTCTGCCCTTCTATAGAGAGTTCGGTAGGTAGGTAGGTGTAAGTAGGTATAGGTTGGTAGGTGAGTGAGTAGATAATTTGCCTGGTTGAATGGTAGATCAGACGACAGACAGACAGACAGACAGACAGACAGACAGACAGACAGACAGACAGACAGACAGACAGGCAGGCAGGCAGGCAGGCAGGCAGGCAGGCAGACAGACAGACAGACATAAACAGTAGATTGATAGAGAGTTAGGTAGGTAGGTAGGTAGGTAGGTAGGTAGGTAGGTAGTAGGTAGGTGAGCGAGTAGATTGTTGGGCTGGTTCACTGGTAGGTTAGTAGACAGGCGAACAGACAGACGGACGGACGGACGGAGGGTCGCGTAGGCAGATAGACAGAGTAACAGACAGACAAGCAATTAGACAGATAGATAGATAGACAGACAGACAGTCAGGCAGGTAGACAGATAGCTAGACAGACAGACTGGTAGATAGGGAGTTTAACAACTAGACAGGCAGACAAGCAGATAAACAGACAGACAGGCAGGCAGACAGACAGACATATCACCTTGCGTTTCCTCTCGTACTCCTCTTCGACATCCGTGCCCCTGTAGAACTTGTCCCTCGCCAAGAGATGAGGGAAGTAAAAGCCATCTTTACACACACACTTGTAGGACCCTCGGCGAAAGCCCAGCCCAGGAATGTGTTCACACTGAGGAGATAGCACGTTAGAATGTGTTCATAAGGTGTTCATAATATCAATGGAAATGACATGTTAGAATGTATATGGTGTTCATAATATCAATGGAGATGACATGTTAGAATGTATATGGTGTTCATAATATCGACATGTTAGAATGTATATGGTGTTCATAATATCGGATGAGATGACATGTTAGAATGATATTGGTGTTCATAATATCAATGGAGATGACATGTTAGAATGAATATGCGTGTTCATAATATCAATGGTAGATGACATGTTAGAATGTATATGGTGTTCATAATATCAATGGAGATGGCATGTTAGAATGTATATGGTGTTTCATAATATCAATGGAGATTGGCATGTTAGAATGTATATGGTGTTCATAATATCAATTGGAGATGGCATGTTAGAATGTATATGGTGTTCATAATATCATGGAGATGACATGTTAGAATGTATATGGTGTTCATAAATATCAATGGAGATGACATTGTTTAGAATGTATATGGTGTTCATAACATCCATGGAGATGGCTTGTTAGAATGTATATGGTGTTCATAATATCAATGGATATGACATGTTAGAATGTATATGGTGTTCATAATATCAATGGAGATGACATGTTAGAATGTATATGGTGTTCATAATATCAATGGAGATGACATGTTAGAATGTATATGGTGTTCATAACATCCATGGAGATGGCTTGTTAGAATGTATATGGTGTTCATAATATCAATGGATATGACATGTTAGAATGTATATGGTGTTCATAATATCAATGGAGATGACATGTTAGAAGTATATGGTGTTCATAATATCAATGGAGATGGCATGTTAGAATGTATATTGGTGTTCATAATATCGATGGAGATGACATGTTAGAATGTATATGGTGTTCATAATATCAATGGAGATGGCAGTATAGAATGTATATGGTGTTCATAATATCAATTGGAGATGACATGTTAGAATGTATATGGTGTCATAATATCAATGGAGATGACATGGTAGAATGTATATGGTGTTCATAATATCAATGGAGATGACATGTTAGAATGTATATGGTGTTCATAATATCAATGGGATGACATGTTAGAATGTATATGGTGTCATAATATCAATGGAGATGACATGTTAGAATGTATATGGTGTATAATATCGATTGAGATGGCATGTTAGAAGGTATATGGTGTTCATAATATCAATGGAGATTGACATGTTAGAATGTATATGGTGTTCATAATATCGATGGAGATGGCATGTTAGAATGTATATGGTGTTTCATAATATCAATGGAGGACGGCATGTTAGAATGTATATGGTGTTCATAATATCAATGGAGATGACATTTTAGAATGTATATGGTGTTCATACTATCAATGGAGATGGCATGTTAGAATGTATATGGTGTTCATAATATCAATGGAGATGACATGTTAGAATTTATATGGTGTTCATAATATCAATGGAGATGGCATGTTAGAATGTATATAGTGTTCATAATATCAATGGAGATGGCATGTTAGAATGTATATGGTGTTCATAATATCGATGGAGATGACATGTTAGAATGTATATGGTGTTCATAATATCAATGGAGATGACATGTTAGAATGTATATGGTGTTCATGATATCAATGGAGATGGCATGTTAGAATGTATATGGTGTTCATAATATCAATGGAGATGACATGTTAGAATGTATATGGTGTTCATAATATCAATGGAGATGGCATGTTAGAATGTATATGGTGTTCATAATATCAATGGAGATGGCATGTTAGAATGTATATGGTGTTCATAATATCGATGGAGATGACATGTTAGAATGTATATGGTGTTCATAATATCAATGGAGATGACATGTTAGAATGTATATGGTGTTCATAATATCGATGGAGATGGCATGTTAGAATGTATATGTTTTTCATAATATCGATGGAGATGGCATGTTAGAATGAGAGAGAGAATGAATATGGTGTTCATAATATCAATAGAGTATTTTAGGATGTATATGGTGTTCACACTGTCGTTTGAGTATATTAGAATGCATATGGTGTTCACTCTGTCGATAGAGTGTGTTAGAATGTGTATGGTGTTCACACTATTGATAGAGTATGTTAAAATTATGTGGTGCTGACAATATCGATAGAGTATGTTACGAGGGTAAGTTAATACGTAAGTCACAAAATGCTGTAGAAAAATAACTAAATATGATAACAACTTGAAACCAGTTTATTTTTATACATACATTGTCCCTTTATTTCTCAACATAATTTCCACCAACATTGATGCACTTATTCCATTGTTTTATCATTCCTCCCAAACCGGCTGCAAAGAACTGAGTTCTTTGTTTTCATTTACCTGCCATCCCACAGAACTGTGTGACTAACATACTGACTCGCCCTCGTAACTTTTTCTACCCAGCTATGCACCGCTTTACGGGATAAACATTTGTCAGCATAAACACTGAAAACTCACCTTGGCGGGAGACATTTCGCGAATAAACGCCGAAGTTGAATGTGAAGTGAAAACGTGGTTTAGAAAACAGAGCACGCAGTTCTATGAAGCCGGTTTGGGAGGACTGATAAAACGATGGGATAAGTGCATCAATGTTGGTGGAAATTGTGTTGAGAAATAAAGGGACAATGTATGTATAAAAGTAAACTGGTTTCAAGTTGTTATCATATTTAGTTATTTTTCTACGGCCATTTGTGACTTACTAATTAACTTACCCTCGTATATTGTATGTGATGTTCACAACATCGATAATCTATGTAAGAATGTATGTGGTCTCAACACTGTCGATAGTTTATGTTAGAATATGTGTGGTGTTCACAATACTGATACAGTAAGTTAGAATGTATATGGTGTTCATATTGTCGATATAATCTGTTGGAATGTTTTCGGTGTTCACAATTTTGATAGAGTGTATCAGAATGTATGTGGACAATTTAACAAACAAACAAACAAACAAAACCGCGTAGAGAGGGATTCGAATATATTCACAGTGCCCGCACGCAGGCATATTTGCAACTGCGCCACCGCGACTCCATCCTCGTGAAATCGAATGCTATAAAACAGTATTTGGTTAATGGGCTCACTGATAATGACCATACTGTCCGTCGAGTGCCGTTTGGTCAATGAAATATAGGACATTACCATGACGGAACGGACACGCGGTTCTGGTTTTTTTCAGTCAATGAGTCAATAACTTATTTAATCAATCAATCAATGAATCAATCACGAGTTGGCTTCACGATGAAAACTGACTGTATCGATCTCCAACTGCCCTGTCTCGATGACAGACTGCTGTCCGTCTATCTCTTAATGTTAACTTCCCACTTGTACCTTTGTCTACCTCTTGCCCCACTTTCACTTCTGCCTACAATAAGATGCCTACGCTGCATACAGTTTATTCATGAACACTGCGTCTTGACGGTTTCCGTCTCCATTTCATGTATAGCAGTAGGAAGACACAGGGATAAATACCTTGATGGTTTGGCGGTAGCGCATGGTCGGGACTAGGACACGGGCCTTGATTCGAGACCTGGTGACTGTGAGATGGCCAACCAAGACAGCTCACGCGTGTCGGCATGGCACTTGATGATGACTTGTTGTGTGTGTGTGTGTGTGTGTGTGTGTGTGTGCGCGCGCGTGCGTGTGTGTGTGAAACATACTGAAGAATAAAAAGATGCCAATTGTAACAAGAAAAAGAGTGTTGAGGTGTTACATACAACCTTTGCTTTTGACTGATTGTGAAGCTTGGACAATGAGCAGACAAGCTAAAAAACATCTGATGGCTGTGAAAATGTGGTTTATGAGGAAAATGAAAAAGAATACAATGGACAGACAGAAAAACCAATGAACAAGTCCTAGCAAGAAACAAATGAAAATTGTAACTGATTAGGGAAATTAGTCGTAAACAGTCACAATGTTATGGGCACGTTATGAGAAGAAATAAATTGGAGAACATGTTGACAATTGGCAAGATCGAGGGGAAGAGAGCAAGGGCAGGGCAGAGAAGCACATACCTGGATGGCTTGGCCACGAGGTATGGTTGAGACAAGAACACAGAGCTGATCCACGACTCTGATGACTGGTGATCGCGTGAGATGGCGAAACATGAGCGCCCACACTTATAGTTATGACACATGATGATGATGATGATGAAATATACATATATATATATATATATATATATATATATATATATATATATATATATATATATATATATATATATATATATATATATATATATATATAAGGGGCATTCATTTGAAATCCGTTCGTGCCGCACCGCGCGTAATTGCGTACGTTGAACATGATCATGTCATAGTCATATGATAAATACTGACCAATGAATAAAAGAGCACGTGTTTATCGTCCCATGATGCATAAGTTCTGTTTCTGACCGTTGAGAAATGGCCTGGTTGATCCAAAATCCGTCCAAAGAAGCGCAAAGAGCGGTGATTCAGTTTCTTTTATTTGAAGGATGTCGACCAGTGGACATTCATCGAAGAATGCAGGTAGCGTACGGTAACAAGTGTGTGTCGAAGACAACAGCGACAGACTGGACACGAATGTTTCAGAAAGGACGTCAGTTCACGACAGATCTTAGACTGCGGGTCAAGCGCATATTGTTGCAACAGTAAAATCCATCGCCAAAATTGATGCAGCAGTATAGATGAACCGTTGTCGAAGCATACATTAGCTAGCGAAAGAATTTGATGTGTCAGTTGGGACAATTCAAAAGGTCGTTCGTGAGAAACTGCAATATCGGAAGGTGTGTTCACAGTGGGTACCACGGATGTTGACCGACCACCAAAAATAAGAACGCATGGGATGGTATTTGAACCACTTGCAGCGTTATAGAGTGGAGGGTGATGAATTTCTCTTCCGCAAAGTGGCAGGCGATGAATCATGGTGTCACCATTTTGAGCCTAGCAGCAAAAGAGAGAGCATGCAATGGAAGCATGCTAGATCACCAAAAGCCAAGAAATTCAAGGTACAGGTTTCCGCTGGTAAGGTTATGCTGAGCACATTTTAATACCATGAAGGGCTATTGTTGACCGACTTTAGAGAATCTGGTGTCAACTCTACCCACTATTTACAAACACTAGACAAGCTGCAAAAAGCCATCAAGAATAAACGACCCGGCATGATTTCTCGCGGTGTGACTTTGTTGCACGAAAAAGCTCGTCCGCATGTCGCAAAGATCGTGCAGAAAGCATTAGCAAGGAACAAGTGGGAAATTCTGCAACATCTAGCCTCTAGTTCTAATTTGTCACCATGTGATTTTCATTTGTTTGGACCTCTAAAAAAAGCTCTCAAGGGGCAACGATTTAACACAGATGCAGACATAATGAACGCGGTAAACACTTGGTTCAGTGAGCAACTACAATCCTTTTTTGCGGAGGGCATTCGCCGTCTACCTGACCAATGGGATGCTTGCCTGAATGCCTACGGCGACTTCTTCTGACCAACCCATGGTGCACAATTCATTCAAAATTAATGCTTTGCTTAATTCTACCACACATGTTAACTGCCAAACAAAATAGTGGTCCTGACCAAACAGAAATTCATGGCAGAAAATGAGAAGTAGGGGTGTGTTACAATAATGCTTTTAAAATTGCAAGAATAGTAGCAGATATATTGTATTATACATCAATTTAAAGGGGAATGCACAGGAAACATGACTGTGTTAATAATTAATTGATAGGTTAGAAATATTATGACAATAATGAGAGGTTTAGTAATAACAATTGAAATTAAAAAGGTAAAAATTATTTTAAAATTTCCACTTACCAAGGCGTTATTTATAATCCACTGCAGCTAATACACTTTTGTTCAATAATATCACAAGAACTGCACCACAACACCAATAAAATATAATTAAAACATAATATTATGAAGCATATAATTTTCACACAAAATGGAAAATGTCATTAACACACCACTCAGTTTGTACTGAGGAGAAGAATATGAACACTATTTTCTATTTAGTTATAATTATTATTCTTTTAAATTTAATTATTTAAATACTCCTTGAATACTTTGTGATAGGCAAAACAAATTTAGGGGCATAAATGTGGCCCATTAGCGCATTCATAATTCGATATGTGCCATCATATTATGCCATATTATGACAAACTTTCGCATTCAGTTTTGTTTTCCATTACTACGAAATAATCTAACTGACTAAGTGTATACTGCACGTGGTTTTAGTTTTAGAATCTTTCACAAAGTCTTTGAAATCACTATAACTATAATTTAAAATTGTTTAAAACGGTAAAGTTATTAAAATATATAAGGTCCAGAACCAGAAGGTGGTGTCATTTCGAAATTCAAATCACAACAATCATTTCGAATCAAGAATCAAGTGCTTTCTTAGAACAAATATGGTTGCCAGCGGCTTGGTTCATACTGCGAAATATTTCTTTCTCAATTTTAAGTTACCAAAGTTAACTAAAAATTGCGCACACATAAGAAATGGGACAAATAAAGCACTGTTTTTACTGTGACAGTACAGTGGCGCACGGGTGTCAAAATCGGTGTACTGTGACAGTACAGTGGCACACGGCAGAGAATCAGGAATGCTTCTTTCATGCTTTTGTAATAAAGCCATTGGAACGGGTTTCAAATGAACGCCCCTAATATATATATATATATATATATATATATATATATATATATATATATATATATATATATATATATATATATATATATATATATATATATATATATATATATATATATAGTGTTTTTCATATAGTTGTGTCGGTGTGTGTTTATTGATTCTATGTTGACTAAGACTTTGGCCGCAATGTTATGTTTGTTTTTGTACTTGAGATTGTGTTCTGGTACAGCTGACCCATTCTACTTCTCGTTGACTGTATGGTGATTCATTCATTGTGTTTCCCTCACTTAGCGAGACGATGAACTCAGGTGTGGTGACCTTGTCTGACCCAACTGATGACATGCTCAGAGCATCCCCCTAACGATTACACTAACGTGCCGGCTTTATATATGTGTCCATATATAATAATATATGGAGCCGCGGTGGCGGAGTGGTTAGAGCCCCTTAAGTTCAAGATAATTGTCGTGGGTTCAAACCCCATCAGAGGCAGGATAATTGTTCCCGACCAGCACGGTCGGGTGTAGTCTCCACGTTGGGCTCGTCCCTTGCCAAAGTGAGGGCAATATTGGACACCAATGGATCCTTGCTCTCAGGCCTACAGAATATGATGACGCTATCAGATCACAGACCCATATACGGAAAGTGCTTCTGAGAAATTTAAAAAAAAATATAAAGCTAGGTCGACCTCAGGCCCTCAGGTAAATCCTCCCCGATGTGGGTCGACCCTCTAGCCCATTGGGTAGGCAGACATGCGTCTAGCCACTACACCACGGCAATTGCCGGAAATATTGCAAAATGGAAGTAACTCATTGATTGGTTCTGGCAGTTTCCTGTTTACTGCGGCAGCCATCTTGCCCCGCCAGCAGAAGCCAAAGAAGTGAAGGTCATTTCATGGTCCACCAATGATTGACGAGCGCCAGTATTTAACGGTCTGGGGGATCACAATTGGCACGAAAATGGAATCAGCTTGGGGTCAAATGGGGTGCTTAATGTGTTAGGGGTGGGTTTTGAGCAGGACCCACTCGTCAAGTGTGAAACGAAAACTACAGTGACAAATGTGCTTTCCAATAAAGGTAAACTGAGATTTATGTCTCGCTGAATAGAGAGAGCGTTCTGTAACAAGCGACTCAGTATACGTTGATTAATGAATGATACTCCCTTATTTATCGTCTGCCTGTCCTGTTTATATATTTTGTTCATATATTTATAGTATATCCTATATTTATAGCATGCGTCTTGCCGGCTGGCGGAGGCGTTCATGTCTCTCCACAGATCTCGGCACTTGGTGTTCTAGATCAACTCTGCTGATAATCCTCCATGCCAGCGTCTCAGTCCATCCTGCATCATTCCTCACGGTTTGTCTCTGCTTCTTTTAACATCGAACTGTCCAGTTGTCACGATGTTCTCCAATGCCTGTATTCTCATCACGTGACCATAGAAAGTTGTTTATCTATTTCATAAAGTTGTTTACAATGATCTAGTTCCATTAATCTCTTTCAGGCAATCCCTGGTAGTTACCCTGGTAGTCCAAGGTATTCGCAACATTCGTCTCATGAACTACACACACACACACACACACACACACACACACACACACACACACACAGATGCACACACACAAACAAACACACACACACACACACACACACACACACACACACACACAGGGTGTTTGTAAAGTCTCAATACACTGTGTATGTAGAACAAATTTGAAAAATTAAGTGGTTCACGTGCTCGTGTGTCATTGTTGTTGATTTTTTTTCGCCCTTATCCGACAGGGTTATATGTCAGATTCACTACCCGAGGATCCTGGATGTGTGTATAACTCTCTTTTATTGGCATTACACAGTTCAAACCTCTAGTTCCTGAATTGAACCAGGCCTGCAGTAACCAGAGGTGAAAGTTCTAACTACCATACTATGCTCTTCAAGGAAGGCAGTTGTACTGTGCGTGGAACATTACACACACTGAATCATGTCTGTTATCTTACACACAGTGACTCATGTCTGCTATATCACACACTGACTCTTGTCTATTATACTACACACACTGATTCCTGTCTGTTATCTCACACACACTGACTTCTGTCTGCTATATTACACACACTGACTCCTGTATGTTCAATTTAGTTCAGTCGTGGTTCCAACATCACAGCAACGGGTCGTCCCCATTATGCTCCTTTCCTGTGCCAGTGAATATCACATAAAATGTTTCTCACTACCCGATGTGAAAAGTGGAAAAGACGGGAGTCTCGACAAACAACAGCCCGCTCAGGCACACTGTGCATAATGCCGCCAGCAGTAGCAAAAGCCAGAAGGAAAATAGCCATCCTGAGAAAGCTTAGTGAAACCACTTGGGGGGCCAGTGGGAAAATACTTGGCAAAGTTTATCAACTGAGCATACGACCACACCTGAAATACGGGTCAACTGCGTGGTGTTCAGCATAAAAAACCACACTACAAGAGCTGGACAAGGTGCAAAATCAAGCTCTTACATCACAGGAGGGATGAGATCAACCCCTATAGTAGCAATGGAGAAAATGGGGAGGACACAAGCTCTAAGAGAACGCAGAGATACAAAAACACTAATACGAGCAGAAAAGTTCCTGAGCTTGCCAGGCCACCCTATGAAGAACCGATTTGAAAACTTAGCTATGGGGCTGTTGAACAGAAGTAGTTTCATCCACCAGACCAAACGACTCTGCAGAGAAACCATCGATCTTCCCACAGTTGGTATCCCCCCTGACATCTATTCCAGAGCGAACCCCGTGGAATGATGAACATAGACAATCGCTTCAAATCCAAACAAAAAATGAGGGGAATATTTGACAAGGAAGAACAGAACAGTGTACAGCGCAGAACAGCCACTCTCAGCTTCCTTGGTGACGAACACCCACAGGATCTCTGGATCCGAGTCTACACAGATGGGTCAGCACAAAATGCGGTTCGAAATGGAGGAGCGGGAGTGTACATAGAATACCCAAATAATACTAGGGACACGGCCAGAGTTCCAACAGGAAAGTACTGCCATAACTATGATGCTGAAATTGAGGCAATCAAGATAGCCACAGAGAAATTACAAAATACCAGCCATGGTACACAACCTGTGGTGATACTGACAGATGCAAAATCCGTAATAGAGGAGCTCCTGTCTGGGAAATTGCCAGTTCTAAGGACACTACTTTCTGAACTTAGCACTCAGCATAAGGTCAATATACAGTGGATACCATCCCACTGTGGAGTCCCCGGAAACGATGAAACTGATCGATTGGCTAAGGAAGGAGCAAAAGAAGAGCAACCTGATGCGTCCATTACATACCACCAAAAGAAAAGAATGATCAAATCAGTCAGAAGGCCACCAAACCCTACTCAAGACGACTACCAAGTTATGGACAGACCAGAACAGGTAATTCTTCTACGCCTCAGAACAGGACACAATAGATTACGCAACCACATGTATACAAAATTCAAGATATGTGACTCAGCCGTGTGCACATGTGGTTTGGCGTCGCAGACAGCAGAGCACATACTCCAGGATTGCCCAAACTACAACAAATCCAGGCGAACCTTCTGGCCTAGAGAAACAACAGTGGAAGATAAACTCTATGGACTGCTGAGTGAACTGAAAAAGACTGTTAGATTCATACAAGAGACAACATTGCAGTTATAAACATATTTCAGGTGGACGAAAGAAGAAGAGGAAGAATGTCACCACAAAAGTCCTCCACGCAACATTCATCCTTGATGGAAGTGGCAGTCACTTTCCCAACCAGATGTTCACCTACAAAGTCTCGATGTTTCTTGATGTTGGTTTTCCGTTTCTAGATGTTTTCTAGCCAGCCGCGCCATTTTATCTCCGAAATGCGGTTCACGCAACAAAGCAATCTCGGACAGATGTAAAAACTTTCACTGTACATAACGCCGTCGCCAGAATGCCAACACAAAAGGCCTCTACGAAACATACAGTTCATTCTTCATGGAAGCGGCAGTCACTATCCTAATCAGATGTTAGCCTACAAAGCCTCGATATTTCTAGATGTTGTTGTTCCGTTTCTAGATGTTTTCTAGCCAGCACGCCACGTTTCCTCCGAAATGTAGTTCACGCAACAAAACAACCTAGAACAGATGTAAAACCAAAAAAAAAAAACATTTCACTGTACATAATGACGTTGCCAGAATGCCAACACAAAAGTCCTCTACGAAAATACAGTTCATCATCAAGGGAAACGGCAGTCATTAGAAAACAAGGCAAAATACCTGTCACTTCTGCGTCACAAGCCGCCATGCATGCAGATATTTCTAGACGTTGTTGTTCCGTTTCTAAATGTTTTCTAGCCAGCTATGCCATTTTCTGAGCATGCAGTTCACGCCACAACACCTCGGACAGATGTAAAAAATGTTTAACTATACACAATGCCGTCTCCAGAATGCCAAAACAACAGTCCTCCACGAAATACAGTTAATCGTCAAAGAAAGCAGCAGCCAACCAGCAGCCACACATTTCTGCATAAGGCACAAGAATTCTGGGACATAGCCAACCGCCATTGCTCTGAACATGCCATTCACGCTCCACAAATTCGGGCAGATTTTAAATCTGCCCGAATTTGTGGAGCATTTCACACGAAATTCACAAGTCTGTAATTGTCAAAGATCTACACACAGGGACTTAGAGAGTTAAGACGGAGCTATACAGATAATACTAGACAGGAGAGACACAGGCACTATATTTAGCTTGACAACAGGACACAAGTGTGTCAACGACGAGAGCATTAAGTGCGTATGAGCGAGAGTATAGGAAACTTGCCTCTCGACGAGTAACTGGGGAATACCAGTTACATTAGTTAACTGACCAAGCGTGCTGGGACTCTACGCACGCAGAACTCGTCAGCGCACGCAGGACTGGATGCCCGAAGTGAATGCGCAACTAGAAGCGTGCCTCAGACGGGGGACAAGGACTGAGAGAGAATAGACGTGTTCGCTAGGAACAATATGTATTTTATAGACAATAGTGTTAGCTAGACCTTTGATTCCAATTAGTGTATAGTATCATTATTTCCACCTCTTCATTGCATCTGTGAAACATACCATGTTGTTGATTATCAATGAAGTAATCCGCTCGCCGAGCTTGTGTGTCATAAGCTCTAAATAAAAATGTATCCTTTTGCAAACCACACGAGTTATTGATTCGTGTTGTGCAAAAGTAGGGAGTCCTGAATAACCTGTCGCAAGTAGGTTGTTGACAGGCAGGACCCATTTGGTGTCAGAAGCTTCTGAACCAACGTCTAGAGACTCTAAATTTATTTTGTGGTGAAAATTATCCAAACGTGAATTATTCATAATAGAAAGATTTGAAATAGATTTTTTCGAGAATGAACACCAAAATACTTTAAAAAGTACTATTTGTGGAGCTTGAACCACAATTAACAGAAAAGAATTAATAAACTGTGTAATTCTGTGAAAATTAATAAGAAATGTGTATGAAGTTGGTTAAATGAATATTGTACAAATATGTTGCAAAGTTTTCAAGCACGCCATCGTGTACATTTCATTTTGTGTGATACAGCCATCAATGTCAGCATTTTGTGTGATACAGCCATCAATGTCATCATTCATCACATTTAATAGATATTAGCTACTAAACGGAATCGATAGAGGGGAGTTATACCAACGAGGAAGGAAAGTGAAGACAAGACGACAGTGACATTCATACGACGCATCATCTTACAAATCATGACGATCATTGATACTATCATATCATTCATTCATTAACATCATCTATCATTATCAAAATCACATTTGTTGTTGATCAGCCACATGAAAAATGAACATGTATCTGTAACATAGACATATTTTTCTAAAATATTGATGCTCTAACAAACAGAAGCGTCAGTTCTCCAATCAAGTCGATCATTATTGTATACAGAAGTTAGCGGTGGAACATCCCAAGTGCCAAGTTTTTCCAACCGATTAGATGAGTATATTTTCGAACCATTTTGATACTGACCAATTTAACGATGCATCTTATATTTCAGCAACGATGTAAATAACTAACATATAACTGTACAACTATTGTGTGAAATTGAAATATTATTGTTGTAATAAAAACATAAGATCACAAAATGGCATCGTTAAATGACTGCATCCAGGCAGGCAGCACTAGGCCATACTGGACAGGAATTAGAAAAATGGGTTGATCAAAAATATAAGGAAGAAACAGACAGAAAAACTGCTTTACAGAGAGAAGAAGCAGAGAGAAAAGCTGCTATAGATAGAGATGAAAGAGCATTAGAAAGACAGCATCAAAAAGAGCTGAAAGAAGCAGAAGAAGCCACTAAAGTAAAGATGAAAGAGTTAGAGATAGAGTCAAATATTCAAATAGCCTCTAGTAAACAGAAGAGCCAGGAGCAGCAGAATAAGTTTACCAAATATAAAGGCCTCATCAAGCCATACAGCGTAGGCGATTCCATTTCTGCATGGACGGAGAATATCGAGTTCCAACTTAAGACTCAGAAAATACCTTTAGATGACTGGGCAATCTCAGTGGGGAGCCATTAAAAGTGATAGAATCAATACCTACAGAACTAAGGAGTAACTATCAATACATCCACGATAGAATCATGCAACACTTTCTGCTTGATGCTCCGGGGTATAGGATTCAATACTCACAAATAAAGCCTAAACCTACGGAAACGTTCCTAGATTACGTCTCTAACGTACAAAGTACATTTAACAATTGGCTTAAAGCGGCAAAGGTGGGTAAAAACTTTGACAAACTGCAAGATCTAATGGTAATGGACAAGGTTATAGCTACAGTCCCTACCGCATTTGCAAAGTTCTTACAACAGGCAGACCTAGAATCCATTCAAGAGCTAGAAAAACGGGGGTCGGCTTACTTTTCTGCAAATCGTGATGTCTTTAAAACCACCATCCATGATACTGAGATCACTGCCTTTGTGAAAAATGAACCAAGTAGATCGTATAGGCAAAAAGAGTATCGTAAGAAAGACCAGCCTTATCAGAAGCCTCCACTGTGTATTTATTGCAAACTTTATCATCCTAGTTATTCTATGTGTGATAAGAACCCAGCCTATCCATCTCACTTAGAAACGGTCATAAAGAAGCAAGAGAATAGGAGAAATTCTTTTAAACGTGCCATCAAATGTTATTTTTGTTCAAGTTATGGCCACTATTCGGCAAAGTGTTTGGGCAGACAAAGAATGAAAGCAAACAATGCTATGCTCATCGATACGTCATCTGATGATGAGAGTGTCATTGACTCTGAGCTTGAGAATGTACTACCAGAGAATGTGTGTGAAAGCGTGGCAGTAGTTACTGATATATTTGATTTCAATAAATGTCTTACATGTCACCAATTTCATGTGGAGGGAAAATTAGAATGTGGTCACGTTATTCCATGTGCCATTGAAGATGCTAATGCAGTTAATGCCTCCAGAGGTAAATTGAAGTTCTACGATGCACTGGTCAATAATCAACCATGCCAGTGTTTGGTGAACAGCGGGAGCACTTTACTTGGCCTGAGAAAAGAACTGGTGAGACCAGAAGATTACACGGGTGAATTTGTCAAATGCCGTACTTTCTCAGGAACAATTGAGAAATATCCACTGGCAAAAGCGCATATAAACACCCCATTTCTTACCGGCACATTTACGTACGCAATCCTGCAAGACCCTTGTACGGATCTTATTTTAGGATGCTTGGCTTCACTTAAGAAATGTACTGACGATGATATTTTAGCCTGGAAGGAAACGAACCTGGCTAATGCTGTAACGAGGTCAGAAACTCAAACACACTACACTGACCTACAGAACGAGATGTTACATCTGTTAACACCTTGCGGTGCTACTAACAATAATACCCGCCAAGAATTTATCGAGGCACAACGCACCGATCAAACTATCGCACCTTATTTTAAATTGTTAGGTGAGCGAGCGAAATTGACTGAGAATGCATCTTGGTATTTTAGAATACACAACGGAATTCTCATGCGTTATTACACAAATAATAACCATGAAATTCAGCAAACGGTGTTACCTGTAACATACCGACAAACTGTGCGAAAGATCGCACATGAGTCACCGTTTGCTGGACATTTGGCCTATGACAAAACCAGAGCCAGAATTTTGTCACACTTTTACTGGCCTAAATTCTGTACTGATATAAAAATTTTCTGTCGTTCATGTACTATTTGTCAACATCTTGTAAGAAAGGGTAAACATGTGACGGCCAAAGTTCAACGGTCATTAGTAGAATCACGACCAATACACCTGGAACCTAATCAGAAAGTTCTCCTGTTACTACCTGATAAACGAAATTTATTGCTAACATCATGGCAAGGGCCATTCAACGTCGAACAGAAAGTGTCGGATGTTGACTATGAAATATCGATAAAGGGAAAATTAAAGATATTCCATATCAACATGCTGAAACCATATTTCTCACGACAGGAACTACAGACAGACGAACAAAATGCACCCACACCAAGCAATCGGACGACAGACGTACACAACACAACTACACTAGGTAGGGCGACACACGACAGCGACATTGCAAATACACTTAGCCAGATAACAGCACACACAGCTAATACCACTACAGTACTTAACCAGACAGATGACGACGGATTAGAATTACCAGTCCCTACTGTAGACACGACTGGGACCATTGACAGTATACGGATAGAAACCAAACTTACTGACGAACAACGACGACAGATGATAGATTTAGTGACAGAGTACAAGGACATTTTCTCCGACATCCCAGGAAAGACAGACAGGATAGAGCATTCTATCACTCTGACTGATAACACCCCTATCAAATGTCGACCTTATTCCATCCCTCTAAATTATAGGGCAAATCTCGACAAAGAATTACTATCTCTTGAGTCGAGTGGAATAATTCAAAGATCACAGTCGGAATATTCCTTTCCTATCGTTCTTGTCGCCAAAAAGGACTCAACAATTCGCCTCTGCGTCGATTACCGACGTCTAAACAGAGTAACAAAGATCGATGTTGAGCCAATTCCAGCATGCGAGGATTTGATTCTAGATATGTCTACATCTCGTATATTTTCTAAACTTGATCTCACTCGAGGCTACTGGCAAGTCCCGATGCAACAAAATTCAATTCCTTTGACAGCTTTTTCCACACCTCTAGGACTCTATGAGTGGCGCTTTCTTCCTTTTGGCCTTCGTAATGCTCCTGCCACTTTTGTACGTCTTACTAGAGATCTACTCCACGGGGTACCCAATACATCTACATACATAGATGACATATGTGTACATACTGAAGACTGGACGTCACACCTACAGAAACTGAGACATGTCTTCGACAGGTTACGATTATTCGGTCTTACCGTCAAACCAACTAAGGTTGAGTTGGGCATGGAACAAATTGACTTCCTAGGCCATACCATCTGCAGAGGCCAACTCAAAACAGACGAGAAAATAGTCATAAAGATTCTAAACTTGACTATGCCAACGACCAAGAAACAGGTCAGAAGTCTGCTTGGTCCTGTAAACTACCAGAGTAAATTTATTCCCAATCTGGCGGAAATCAACAGTGTTTTTTCCAATATTTTGAAAGCTTCGGCTAAATTGTAACACAGTGCTGCCAAGATAGGTGAGTTTGTCCACAACACTTCGTCTATGACCATTCACCTTAATATTAGGCACGGTGTGATTATTCCCTGGAGCTGGCTGGTACATAACTACAGTCTTATCCAAGTTGACGTTGAGCCCAAAGTTGGCACAGGCATGTGAGAAAGCTGAAACATTGTGTTGCATGTCCGCCTCTGAGTTGGCATATAGAGCGCAATAATCAGCAAACAGGAGTTCTCTGACCGTGTCGCTGCTAGTTTTGGTTTTAGCTTTCAGCCTTCTGAGACTGAACAACTGTCCATCCATGCGGTAGATGATGTCTATTCCAATTTCGTTGTTCTCGAAGGCATTCGTTAACATAGCTGAAAACATGAGGCTGAACAGTGTTGGTGCCAGGACACATACTTGCTTCACTCTATTAATGACAGGAAAGGGCTCAGACAGTTCGCCATTTTCCTGCACTCTTGCCTACATGCCATCATGAAAAAGCCGCACTATTTGAACAAACTTTTGTGGACAGCCATATTTCGCCATAATCTTCCACAGTCCTTCTCTGCTGACTGTATCAAAAGCCTTGGTAAGGTCAATAAAAGTGGAAAACAGTTCGCAGTTCTGTTCCTGACATTTCTCTTGCAGCTGCTTGCAGCGAAAATCATGTCAACAGTTCCCAGTTCTTTTCTGAAACCACATTGACTCTCAGGATGAAGATCTTGATCGAGATGGGCCGTGAGGCGAATGAGCAGAATTCTGGCGAGTATCTTCCCTGCAATTGAGAGCAAGGATATGCCTCGGTGGTTGTCACAGGATTGGCGGTTCCCTTTACGTTTGTAAAGGTGGACTATTGACGCGTCCTTGAAATCTTGTGGCATGGTCTCAGTCACCCATATGTTTGAAAAGACTTGGTGAAGCTGCTTTATTAGAACCGGCCCACCTGCCTTGTATATCTCTGCTGGGATGGAGTCAGGACCAGGCGCCTTGCCACTGGAAAGTTTCTGGATGGCTTAGTTTACTGCCACTATGGTTGGCAGGTCATCAAGAGAATCATTAGTGGGAACTTGAGAAAGGCAGTTGATGGTTTCATCATCGAAGAAGGAAGCGGCATTTAAGATTTTGCTGAAATGCTCTGTCCAGCGTTGAAGGATTTCTTTCTTATCGATGACTAATTTCCCCCCATCTGCACTAAGGAGGGGAACTATGCTTGGCGTTGTGACCATAGGCCGCTTTCAGTGAGTCGTAGAAGTATTTCGTATCATGTCTGTCAGCAAAGCCTTGAATTTCATCAGCTTTACTGCTCAGCCAGGTGTCACGCATTTGCCGAAGTTTCTGCTGCATTACTCTCCGAATGTTATTGAAGGCATCTTTTTTTTTTTTTTTTTTTGTATGTTGACTTCGGGTCATTTAAATGTGCCTTGAAGAGAAGATGTCTTCGGAATTTTCATCAAAACAATCTTTATGCTTTCGGGGGGCTGGACCCAGGATTTCCATAGCCGTGTTGTAAATTATGTCCTTTAGGGTTCTCCATTCTGTTTCCGCATCTTTTAGCTGCAGCATTGGGCTTGAGGCGGTCTTCTAGCATATTTTCAAACGACAGCTGCATTATTTTGCTGTTTAGGCGGGTGATTTTGTTTTTTTTTTGTTGGCATTTTTACCCCTTGAGGACGCCGTGGTGGTCTGATGTGTATGTTTATTTTCGAGATAATGAGACGATGGTCTGTCCAATATTTGGCACCACACATGGATTTTGTCACCCGAGGTCTTGTCTGTCACTCCTCCTAACGATGACATAGTCAATGAGGTGTTTGTGTTTCGAGCGAGGGTGCATCTACGATGAGCTATTTCTCGTGGGAAGACGGAAAATTGTGTTGGTGATCAGGAGATCGCGTTCGGCACAGGTCTGAAGGAATAGGAGTCCATTACTGTTAACAATTTCCGACTCCGCGCTTTCCAATGATGCCACCCCAAGAGGCGGTGTCCTTTCCTACTCTGGCATCGAAGTCCCCAAGGAATATAAGTTTGTCACCTTTGGGAACCGATGTTAATACGTAGTGCAGTTCCTCATGGAACATGATTTTGACGTCATCTCTATTGGTCATGGTAGGTGCGTAGACACTAACGATGGTTGCATGCTTCTTTCCTTTCAGCAGGGGTAACTTAATGGTCATAAGCCTGTCATTTATAACCTTCGGAAATTCAGCTAGTGTGCCAACCAGGCCGACTTAATGGCAAATCCCACACTGGATTGGCGTCTTTCCTCGCTTTTCCTTCCACTCCAGAAGAATGTGTAGCCGGCACCTACTTCACAGATTTAGCCTTCTTCTGCAAGTTCGTGTCTCGCTCAAGACT
>JACEFZ010024741.1:70000-116632 GCA_014155875.1 Cepaea nemoralis
TTACCGGAAAAGTTAACCTAAACACAGTGCACAAACATTACAATTACCGAAGCAGTTAACCTAATCACAGTACACAAACGTTTCAAAAATAGAAATTCTTTTCAACACTTTCCAGGTGAAATAATAAAATTCTCACACAACCATTGAACTGGTCTTTCATGGACAGCTCACACAGAGTAGAATGTTAAATAAAAAATCGTTCATCTCCGGCTAGCCTCAAACTTGAGGACAAGTTGACCACTCCTTTACTTCCGCCCCTGGTGTCATCTTCGCGAGATTCCCATCTTTGCACTGTTAGCCTCTGGTAAATAGACACGACCGGAAATTCCCAAAGGAAAACCCGCTCAGTTTGCTATGAATAAATATGACCAAGGAATATTTCATTAAAATTGTAATGAAAATGTTTCCGTCGCTGAAAATATGACTTTTAGAGGTTTGTGACAGCGTTTTTCTTTCTTTCTCATTTTAGAGGTTTAATAGTCACTGGAGGATTTAGAGTGTGTTATTTCTTGAGTTAAATAAAACTAGGAGGGACATGTCAACAAAAACAGTGAAAATGAAATCAACTCATCTCAAATTCCACTCGTGGGTCGATCGAGTATCGATCTTCTTCTTCTTCTTCTTCTTCTTCTTCTTCTTCTTCTTCTTCTTCTTCTTCTTCTTCTTCTTCTTCTTCTTCTTCTTCTTCTTCTTCTTCTTCTTCTTCTCTTTCGTTCTTCATCCCCATTGGGATATATGCCATCAACCATCTCACTCCAAGCACCTCTATCCTCAGCTAATCCCCTGCTGCTCCGTCCTTGTTCCTCCCGATATTATTCATTTATGTATCCACTTCTTTCCATCTTAAGGTTTATGTCTTCCGCTATTACTTTTGCCCGTGGATTCCAGACTAAGACTGTTCTAGTTAAAGTATCTATTCTCTATGTTAAACGAATCATCCCGTGAAGACAAGTAAAGAGCTTCAAGTACCTAGGATGTATAATAGCATCAAATTGGTAGATAAGAAAACGAGACCGAAAATAGATGTAATCAATAATCAATCAATCAGGTGCCGTCTCCACAATGAAGGTTGGCTGCAATGGATCTCCAACATTGTCTGTCTCTCGCCTTGACTGTACATTCTGCCAGGCTGATGTTCCTCCATCTCGTGATGTTATCTTCCCACTTGTATCATTGTCTACCGCTTGCTCGCTTGCCCTCAACCTTGCCTTCCAGTATGGTTTTTATAAGAGTATCATGTCTTTTAAAACCAACTAATTGGACAAATGCACCAATACTAAAGAAAAAAACACGTATCAATAGTTACTAAGAAAGCACTTTTTAACACAGTCTTCCTACCAACTCTATGCTACCAATGCCAAACCTGGACAATGACAGAAAAAGAAAATAGAAATATGACAACATAGAAATGCGATTCCTGAGAAGAATACTAATTGTACCAAGAAGAGATAAGATCAGAAATGAAGAAATCAGGACTAAAATGGCGGTTATAGCAGCGCTAGATTTTATTAGGAGATTTTATTATAGTAAAATGGTTTGGCCATGCAAGTAGGTTACCAACTAACAGTATACCTCAACAAGCAATGATGTACAGACCAAATGGTAGCAGAGGAAGAGGACGACCACGTAGACCACAAGTGTCAAACTCAAGGCCCGCTGGCCACATCAGGCCCGGCGTACAATCATTTCAGCCCGAGAGGTCTCAACCGACGTACAAATATATTCAGCCCGAGAAGAGAATTTTAGGCAAACATATTTTTAATGGCCACGATATAAAGTGCAAATCAAATTCCCTAATTAGCAGCCTTGCCGAATGATATAGGTTACCTGAGAGCGTTTTCGCTTCAATCAGAATAAGCGAAAATAAAAATTGTGTAGTTAGTGGATGTTCGTCGTTATAGTAACCCAGCAACGTTCAGTTGCTCGTTTTTGATTGGCAGCATAAGAAATGAAAGTAGTGTAGTGCCCGGATAATACATCACCTTTTCCTTCTACGGCTAACCTGATATCAGTCAAGCGTCTGTCGGTAGATGCACAATCTTTTTTAAAAAATCAAAGCTAGCCTTTAAAATAACCAAGAGAAAAGGTGATTCTGAAAACAGAGCCTTTCAAAGCCGCTGGGAGGCTGAATATATGCTTACTGATATTGGCGGTAAACCTGTGTCTAATGTGTGAAGATAATGTGGCTATGATCAAAGAATATAATCTGAGATGGCACTACGAGACTAAACATCAAAGGTTAAACAGCCTGAATTCAGAGCAGAAGCTACAGAAGGTAGAAGATTTTTTTTCTTCTTTGGCGCGCGCTTGCTTTGAACTCAAGCATAGCCCATACACACTTTTTATAGTATTGAATCCCTGTGGTCAATAGTTTCCTGAAATTATGCATCTTCCTTTTCTCAAGGGTTGGTTTTCCCGGTACTGATAGGATAGTGGCTCTTGCTTCTCCACCATCAGGCACAAGACTAAGTTCTCTTGTATTATATATCACTCATGTTACCATCATCTGGTTTTGTGTCTTAAGCTTGGCACCACTCTGTATTACATATTTTGTTGCGTATCCCTTACGGGACGTTGCAGTCAACACCAGCATTTTCAGCTGCTGTTGATGTACTAGGCAAGTGTTACGTTCAGTAGTTTGCCATTGCTTTCTGAACGACCGGCCTCTATACCTTTTTCGAAAAAAACCAGCACCGTCGTGTTTCGAACCCGGGTATACGGGCTCACAAACCGCGTTCGCAAGCCCTTCAGCCACAGAGACCGACGTATTACATATAACTCAGGTTAAAACATATATGTTTGTGTGTCCTGAAAGATGATGATTGTAATGATGATGATGATAATGATATAATGATACTGATAGGAATGCTGATGATGATTATTATAACAATGATGTTGATGGTAAATGAGGTCAAATCATATTACAGACACGGTGAAGAGGAGAGAATATACTCGCCTTGAAACTTTTGATCCCCCTTAATAATAGAAGTAATAATAATAATAAAAACCCCAGTATAACAGCCTGTCCCCTTTTGGTTTGGCCAGATATTCCACATAGCTAATAAGTGCCACACCAGTTATTACTATTACTGAGTCGTGTAGTATTTATTTTTAATTTTTTCCCCATGCCTTTATAATGCATATCTTTTATATTGTTGCTGTTTTCAGTTAGCCTTAATGATGTAGAATGGTTAATGTATGAAAGAGGTGATAAAAGGGCAGATTGTTAGAACGGGCCTGCGTGCCCCCAAACTTAACCCTTTAAAATAAAGGTTTTTTGTTGTTGTTTGTTGTTGTTGTTGTTGTTTGTTGGGTTTTTGTTGATGATGAGGGTGATAGAAAAAATTCACCTGAACACTATCCCAGAATGGATACCATAATGTACTTACATTGTTTATAACCAACTACTCATTGCAATGGGGAATGATTTAAAAACGCCTTAATGTATGAGACCCTTTGTCTTTAATGGAAGAAGATGGAGAGAAGATAACTAGGTACAGAAGAGGATGGAGAACATAGTTGTCAAATTTCAAATCAATCAAGGTATTACTCAAGCTGTAGACCCTGATGACTGGTGCATAGGTGAAGATGAAACTGCACATCTGCTAGTCTAAACCTTGAACACCTTATAATGGAAGATTGGATGGAGAGCAACCAATTCTGTTGGTGATAACTCATTGAGAACACCAAGACCATCTGTCTCTATGTTTATTTTTCTCTAGGAACAAGATTCCTTTTAATGATTTCACTTGTTGTATTCTTGGGAGTTTACAGCATTTAATTTCTAATGTCATAGTGATGATATCATTAGATTTATGATTGATGCTAAAATGTCAGGGAGTGGCTAGGTCCAATTAGATCCAGACCTGACTTTGTGAATGCAACAGCTTGGCTGAATGACCCCAAATCAAGCAGGTTGGACAAATGGCACCAATACTAAAGAACAAACATGTATCAATAACTACTAAGAAAGCACTTTACAACACAATCTTCCTACCAACTCTGTTACCAATGCCAAACCTGGACAATGACAGGAAGAGAGAAAAGAAAAATCATAATAACAGAAATGAGATTCCAGAGAAGAATACTCAATGTATCAAGAAGAGATAAGATCAGACATGACGAAATCAGGACTAGATTGGGGATTATAGCATCGCTAGATTTTATTAGAAGGCACCAAGTCAAATGGTTTGGCCATGCAAGTAGGTTACCAACTAACAGTATACCACAACAAGCAATGATGTACAGACTAGATGGAAGCAGATAGGCCGACCACGTAAACGATGGACGGGGGGAGGGGGGAATAGCAGAGTGATGGGAATATCGGTACATTAAGCCCATGAGCGGGCACTCTCCCCCTGCTTATACTTCACCTCGACACCGCAAGGTACAAGAGGAACATGATGAGATGAGATGAGATGAGATGAGATTAGATGAGATGAGTCAAGGACGGGAAGACAACATTTTAGTCCAATTAACTGGTGTAAAGGTTTAACTCGCTACCTCGGCATCAGAACATCGGAAGTTTTAGAACGTACGCTCTTATCAATTCGGCCACGCTGATCTCCACTTAGGTGTATGATCCTGTCTCTTGAAGTTAGATTTCCCCAAGGGAGCTTTCCCCCAAGGGAGATTTTCTCAAGTGTGATGTCCTCAAAGGAGATTTCCTCAACTGAGATTTTCCCAAGGGAGATTTCCCCAAAGGAAATTTCCTCAAGTGAAATTTCCCCAAGTGAGATTTCCCCAAGGGAGATCAGGTGACCATTGGCTCGTTTATTCTCATTATCTGTGTATTTTTCTTATGAATTTTTAGACCTGACTGAATCATCAGAAGATTTCATGTTTACGATTATTTACGTGACCTTTACAGGACGTTGCAGTCAACCCTCACTATTTTTAACTGTTGGTGATTTTCTAGGCAATTTTACGTTTAGCAAGGTTGCCATTCATCTCTGAACGAGAAGTCACCGTTTTAAGTCCAACTTCCGCCGGTGTATGAGTTGAACCGCATAGCTGGACGTCAGCGCACCGGTAGTTAATTGCTAAAGGTATACTGTTTGCAATTTTTATGTCAACTAGCTCACTGCCCGATGGATCTTCTATCGCCACATGTGACTTCTCTTTCGGACATAAGGACGATGTATATTGCCATACTTGGGTCATCATTTTATTTGTTTCGTTTTGTGGTATCTTCAGTAATTTCAATGTTCAGTAAACGGAAATTTCCATTATAATACTTGTACATTTGATTGTGTACCATGTTTGGTTCAAATGTACTTTTATGTTTGGCTCTGAATGAGTTGAATAGAAATAAGGACAGACAAACTGAAAAGGTAACAGACCGTCTGACAAGTAGATCAACATACATACACGCATACAGACAGGCAGACAAACCTCTGTGGTCCTCGATCGACATCTGGACGATCCGGCAAACACGTTTTCCTCAGCAGAATTGTGCTGGGGACACTGGTCTATGTCCACTTTGCGCAGATCAATATCTATCCCGCTGGTGCCCCTGGCGGTGAGAAAATATCCATTGATAGAATCACGTGATAATGGTTTCTGGGCAACAAAAGTTGTTTGAGTACAACATCACACGTCGAGGCATGGAGGTTCGAATCACGGCTGTTATTGTTGCTGCTTCTGTTGTTTGTGATTTTATTGTTGCTGTTGCAGATGTTGTTGCTTTTTAATGTTGCTGCTTTTATTATTGTTGTTGTTACTGTTGCTATTATTTGTGCCGTTGTTGCTGCTTTCATTCTTGCTTTTATTGTTGTAGTTATTGTTGCTGTTATTTTTGCAGTTGTTGTTGATATTTTTATTGTTGCTGTTATTGTTTGTTGATTATATTGTTGCTGTTGTTGTTTGTTGATTTTATTGTTGCTGTTGTTGCTTGTTGATGTGTGATGTTGTTGATGTTATTGTTGCTGATTTTATTGTTGCTGTTGTTGTTGATGTTATTGTTGCTGATTTTATTGCTGCTGTTGTTGTTGATGTTATTGTTGCTGATTTTATTGTTGCTGTTGTTGCTTGTTGATGTTTGATGTTGTTGATGTTATTGTTGCTGATTTTATTGTTGCTGTTGTTATTGATGTTATTGTTGCTGATTTTATGGCTGATGTTGTTGTTGCCACTTTTGCTTTTATTGTTGTTGTTGTTGTTGCTGCTTTAATTGTTGTTGTTGTTGTTGATGTTATTGTTGCTGATTTTAGTGTTACGGTTGTTAATGTTGTTGTTGCTCCTGTTGCTTTTATTGTTGTTGTTGGTGTTGTTGTTGTTGCTGCTGCTGATTTTATTGTTGCTGCTGTTGTTGATGTTATTGTTGCTGATTTTATTGTTGCTGTTGTTGTTGATGTTATTGTTGCTGATTTTGTTACTGTTGTTGATGATGTTATTGTTGCTGATTTTATTGTTGGTGTTGTTAATGTTGGTGTTGTTGCTCCTGCTGCTTTTATTGTTGTTGTTGTTGTTGTTGTTGTTGTTGTTGTTGCTGCTGCTGCTGCTGCTTTTATTGTTGTTGTTATTGTTGTTGATGTTATTGTTGCTGATTTTATTGTTGCTAATGTTAATGTTGTTGTTGCTCCTGCTGCTCTTATTGTTGTTGTTGTTGTTGCTGGTGCTCCTGCTGCTTTTGTTGTTGTTGTTGTTGTTGTTGTTGTTGTTGTTGCTCCTGTTGTTGTTGTTGTTGTTGTTGTTGTTGTTGTTGTTACTGCTGCTGCTGTTTTTATTTTTGTTGTTGCTGCTGCTTTTATAGTTGTTTCTGTTGCTGTTATTTTTGCCGTTGTTGTTGCTTCTTTAATTGTTGATTTTATTGTTTCCGCCGTTGTTAATGATTTTATTCCTTATGTTTTTTTTCGAAGCGGGCAGATAACGTTCTTGAACAGTTAACTATATTTTCTTCACAGCACGTTGAAGTCACCCCCAATATATGTGTGTGATTCACTGGGCAATATTACGTTCAGTAGTTTGCCATAGCTTTCTGAACGGCCGACCATCGAAATCAAAACGAAGTGATCTGCTCCCTAGAAGCCCACGTCTGATTTCGACCCTGGGCCTGTGGGAGCTGTCGATGGCTTTAATTGTTGCATGATGGTAGGCATTGAACACAACCACTCCGAGCATGTCTGTCTCCAGACATCCAGTGCCAGGTCAACCAGGTCTACAGATCAACTCAAGCAACAACCCACATCACACAAGAACTCAAGCAACAAGCAACATCACACAACCAACAGCCAACATCACATAAAAGGTGAAGCAACAACCAACATCACACAACCAACTCAAGCAACAACCAACAACAATCATCACGCAAAAAAATTCAAACGACAACCAACAACGAACTCCAGCAACAAACATCTAAAGCAACAATCAACATCTCACAACTAACTAAAGCAGAAACCAACTTCAGCAACAATAAACTCAAACAACAACCGACATCACACAACCAACTCAAGCTACATCAAACTCAAGCGACAATCAACTTCACACAACCAACTCAAGCAACAAAGAACATTACACAACCAACTCAAGCAACAACAAACTTAAGCAAAAACCATCTCCTGCAACAACAAACTCCAGCAACAACCACCTTAAGCAACAACCAACTCAAGCAACAATCAACTCAAGCAACAACCAACGTCACACAACCAACTTCAGCAACAACCAAAATCGCACAACCAACTCCAATCACAACCAACTCAAGCAACAACCAACTCAAGCAACAACCAACTCAAGCAACAACAACTCAATCAACAACCAACTCAAGCAACAACCAACTCAAGCAACAATCAACTCAAGCAACAACCAACAACACACAACCAACTCAAGCAACAACAAACTCAAGCACCAACCAACTCAAGCATCAACCAGCTCAAGCAACAAACAACTCAAGCAACAACCAACAACAATCATCATGCAAAAAATTTAAGCGAACACCAACAACTAAATCCAACAACAAACATCTAAAGAACAATCAACATCATACAACCATTTCAAGCAACAATCAACATCCCACAACTAACTAAAGCAGAAACCAACTCCTCTAGCAACAAATAACTCAAACAACAACAGACATAACACAATCAACTCAAGCTACAACAAACTCAAGAGACAGTCAACTTCACGCAACCAACTCAAGTAACAACTAACATTACGCAACAAACTCAATCAACAACCACATCCAGCAACAACCAACTCCAGCAACAACCAATTTCAACAACAACAAACTCAGGCAACAACCAATTCCAGCAACAACCAACTCAAACAACAACCAATTCCAGCAACAACCTATTCCAGCAACAACCAGCTCAAAGAACAACCAACCCAAGCAATAACCAACTCCTGCAACAACCAACTCCAGCAACAACCAATTTAAATAACAACAAACTCAGGCAACAACCAGTGCCAGCAACAACCAACTCAAACAAAACCAACTCCAGCAACAACCAACTCAAGCAACAACCAGCCCAAGCAACAACCAACTCCTGCAAGAACCAACTCCAGCAACAACCAACTCAAGCAACAACCACCTCAAGCAACAACCACCTCAAGCAACAACCAACTCAAGCAACAACAAACAATACAAAACCAACTCACGCAACAACAAACTCAAAAACAATCAACTCCTGCAACAACCAACTCCAGCAACAACCAACTCCAGCAACAACCATCTCAAGCAACAATAACTCAAACAACAAACAGCTCAAGCAACAACCAACTCAAGCAACAACCAACAACATTCATCACGCAAAAAATTTAAGCGAACACCATCAACCAACTCCAGCAACAAACATATAAAGAACAACCGACATCACAGAACCAATTCAAGCTACAACAAACTCAAGCGACAGTCAACTTCACACAACCAACTCAAGCAACAACCAAATCCAGCAACAACCAACTTCAGCAACAACTAACTCCAGCAACAACCAATTCAAACAACAAGCAACTAAAACAACAACAGCTAAAGCAAAAACCAACTCAAGCAACAACCAACATCACACAACCAACGCTAGCAACAACCAAAATCACACAACAAACTCCAGAGACAACCAAAATTACACAACCAAATGCAGCAACAACCAAATTCACACAACCAACACAAGCAACAACCAACATCACATAAACAACTCCAGCAACAAACAACCTTACACAACTAACTCAAGCAACAACCAACTCCAGCAACAACCAACATCACACAACCATCCCCAGCAACAACCAATATCACACAAACAACTTCCGCAACAACCAACATGTCACAATCTAACCCAGTAGCAACCAACATCACCCAACCAACTCCAGCAACAACCATCTCAAGCAACAACCAACTCCAACAAAAACCAATATAAGCAGCAACCAACATAACACCACCAAATAGAGCAACAACCAAAATAACACAACCATCTTAAGCAACAACCAACTCAAGCAACAATCAACCTCACATAACCAACTTCAGCAACAACCAAGATCACACAACCAACTCCAGCAACAACCAACATCACACAACCATCCCCAGCAACAACCAACAGCACGGCCACTCTACCTGCTGACTCACTTGAATTTAAAGCTGCCACCCTGATACCCAAAAAACGGGACCGTGTACGTCATCATCCAGATGTAGCCGCCTCCGCAGTCGAAGTAAGGCAGAGTCCAGTGGCCGTCCTCGTAGCGAACGCTAATTATGTTGTCTTCTTGCATTTTCGTCAAGGTGGTTTCGTTGTACCTCCACTGTAGCACACCTGGCGGGGTACAGAATTTGTGTAAATAACTAGCACACCTGGCGGGGTACATAATTGGTGTAAATAAGTCAATAGCCTCGATGGCACATCTGCCTGTAACTCCTGCACGTAAATCTAATGTAGCGTGTGTTATTGTGCCATAGGTCGTGTCTAATGTAATTATTATTTCCTTGTCATTTCTCATCAGGCGAATTTTAGTATAATCATGAAAAAGGGACAGAATGTACGGTTGGCCAAAGTTGCCATCGTAACCTTTTCTTTCAAGTAACTTTCGAGCGATTGTCGTTCGTTCCTTGTGACGCTGAAGCGGGAATGGCTGGAATTCTTTAATTATCATGTCTATTTCCATGTTTCGGATACGGTTTTCATCCCTCACGTCCACCTCCTTTCCTTTTTCCTCCAACTCCTCCTTTTTATATTACCCAGAATAAGAAGTAAAATTGCGAATTGATGCGAGATTTTGCTGCGAGGGAGATAACTCTCCTTGCCAAAACAAAAAATAAAAGGGGAGATCATTCTAATATGCGAGTTGTGTTTTGCGCGGTCATTGCTTGCTGAAAGCCAGAACTTCCGGCAGCCATTTTCCATCATGGAGGTGGACGAGCTATTAATGCTGGTCTTGTATGAGCCGCGGGCAAGGGCTCTAACCAGGGGCTAGAAGTGAGCGCACTTGACATATGGAGGGTCCATGTTTGGACAAGAGATACCAGGGTGGAGGAATCGGGGTCTGTACTTTGGGTAGACATTGTGCTGCAAATATTGGTGGTTAGATCAGAGGTTTGGCTTGTGTGTTTGCAGCAGCCAAGTTGGAGCGACGTGACGGGATTTCACAGACATGCCAAACATTGAAAACAAGTATCCTAGCCAGAAAGCAGTCAGATTCTGTGTAACTTATCCCTGTCTTTTAAGGTCAGAAAACCGAGTTTAAGATGTTGCTTACACGACTGCGAATTATGGACACTGAGTAAACGGAAATTAAAAAACAAATACAGGTTTCGGAGATATGGTTTCTGCATAGAAATCAAAGAATTCCAAGGACCGCCGAGAATTGTTTAGACAGCTGAGAATTTCATGGACAGTTAAATGATCTATGGACGGCTAAGAATTCCATGGATAGTTAAATGACCCATTTAAGACTAAGAATTCCATGGACATTTAAATAATCAATTGACGACTAAGAATTCCACGAAATGCGAAGAAATTCACGGACGCATAAGAATCCCATGGGCAGCTAAGAATTCCATGAACATCTAACAATCCCCTGGAAAGCTGAGAATCCAATGAAAAACCCATAATCCCATTAACAACCAAGAATCCCATGAAAAACAAAGAATACCATAAACAGCCCAGAATCCCAAAAACAGCAAATAATCCCATAAATTCCTTGAAGAACCCAGAATCCCACGAATAGCCGAGAATCCGAAGAACAACCCAGAATCCCATGGATACTTCAGAATCCGATGGGCAGCCAAGCATTCCATGATCAACCCAGAATCTTATGAACAACCCAGAATCCCATGAACAGCCAAGAATCCCTCAACAACCACGAATCCCATGAACAGCTCAGTATCCAATGGACAGCTTAAAATCCAATGGACTGTTAAAAATTGAAGGGAAAAAGAAAAAGCTAAGAAAACCAGTATAAAGGTACTGCAAGACACCAGTTCACAAAGATATTTGATGACCCACTTCAAGACACGACAATCCTCATTTCTGTAGTCATGTTATAAGAGGAGAAAGTCTGGGGAATGTTGTGACAACCGGAAAGATCGAGTGTGTTAGAGACAGAGGGGAACACATGCTGGATGGGATAGCAGAGTGGTGCATAAGATCATTAGAGGTCGAACTTATCAAGGAAACTTAAGGCAGATGTTTGCGCAGGAACATGATCTCCTGCTACGTTCGGCGTGACACACATTGATGATCCAGTGTTATTATGGATAAGATATTTTTCACCTTTCTTCCATATTTAGACTATTTTAACTATTTTAACACGTGTGGTGTGACGTCTGAAAGTTAAAAGTTAAAACTGCCGCAGATAGAGACACAACAACTATTTGAGACAGATCAAGCTTGGGGTTTCACAACATATCACACAAATAACACAACGCATACAACACAAAACAATGAACATCACATCACAATACACACCACACAATACATCAGTCGACGAACATTTGAAGTACCACTGAATGACCTTACACCCAAGGGCGGAACCCCCAGGCGGCACTAGATCGATGACATCAACAAACAAGGGCGTATCATCACGGGGGTACACCCGTAGCGACATAGACAAACAACTCTGATTTATGATGTGCGAGGATGAAAGACACTGGATGCCTTATCTCATAGCGCCAGGGGCAGACGTGGTAGCACCGTGGCTAGTACGCTTGACTGCCGGCCCAGTGGGCAGAGGGAGAGAGTGAGAGAGAGAAAGACTGAGAGACAGAGGGAAAAAGAGACAGAGAGTCATAGACAGAGCGAGACAGACACGCGGATAGACAGAGTGATAGAGATAGAGAGAGAGAGAGAGAGAGAGAGAGAGAGAGAGAGAGAGAGAGAGAGAGAGAGAGAGAGAGAGAGAGAGAGAATGTTGGAGATCCATTGCGGCTGAATTAAATATGAAGACGGCAAGAGATCTGATGTGAGCCAAGATATTTGCAAGGAAGATATTAAAATATATATATCCCTATACCCCATATGCCGGCTTCGTGGCTTAGAGATTAGCGACTTTTCTCCGTAATCTCGTATACTCTCGTAGGTAACGTGATGACGGTGAGAATCAGCAGTGGTTCGAATCGCATCGGTAACTTACGGGGTATGTGAGCCGGCCGCTCAGAAAGCAATGGCAAACTACTGAGCGTAATCTTGCCAAGAAATCAACATACAGCTGAAAGATGCTGGTGTTGACAGCGATGTCCTGTAAAGGATATGCAAAAACTGTCAGTATAAGAATCCCTATGTCAAAATGTGAGAACTGTCGGTATATGAATCCCAGAGTCAAAATGTGAGAACTGTTTATATACGAATCCCAGTGACAATATGTTAGAACAATTAATTTACGAATCCCTATGTTAAGATGTGAGAACTTTTAACTCTTTCGCTACCAAACAAAAATTGGGTCCTGACCAAACAGAAATTCATGGCAGAAAATTGGAAGTAGGGGTGTGTTACAATAATGCTTTTACAATGGTTAAAATGGTAGCAGATATATTGTATTATATATGAAATTAAAGAGGATTTGCACAAGAAACATGACAGTGTTAATAATTAATTGATAGGTTACAAATAATATGACAATAATGAGAGGTTAAATAATAACAACTGAAATTAAAGAGGTAAAAATTATTTTAAAAATTGCACTTATAAGGTGTTTTCTATACTCCTCTACTGCTAAGCATGTTTAATTTACTGAATAATCAAACAAACACCACTTGTCTTCAAGAATATAAACAGTACTGCTCATTAAAATTACCCAAAAGGAAGTTTTGCTGCATATTCTGAACCATGTCTTGTCATAAAAAATGAAAAAAATAATGGCAGAAAAACTGGAAGTAGGGTGTGTCACAATAATGTTATAAAATGCAATGTTTACCGCACAATGATGATAAGATATGTTCCGGCCATGTAAATTTTCAGTTACTGTAACTTAAAATTCCGGAATGGGGCAGAATTGTATCAAATACACCACAGATCATTCTGTATGGATAGAATAACCAATTGCCACCAGAGTCGGTCAATTGTGGCGATGTAAAGGCCCTTGGTAGCGAAAGAGTTAATAAACGAATCCCTATGTAAAGATGTGTGAACTGTCAGTTTACGAATCCCTGTGTCAAGATGTGAGAACTTTTAATAAACGAATCCTTATGTCAAGATATGAGAACTGTCAATAAACGAATCCTTATGTCAAGATGTGAGAACTGTCAATAAACGAATCCCTATGTCAAGATATTAGAACTTCAATAAACGAATCTTATGTCAAGATGTGAGAATACATTAAGATATTTCCCCATGATTCTTCGGCGTCACCTGCCTGTCCCAGTCAGCACATCCATTAGGGGGATTTATCGACCCATTGCAAATGTAGACCAAAGATGGAATGCTTTGTCCCCGATCCACAATTTGTGAATTACCTGTTTATTGTAAGACAGTCTGGGTAAACTGAGAGGATAATGAAGCTGCTACGAAAGCCACATAAATGTGGATATTCTTGAATATTCTAGGATATTTCCCGAAATACTGGGATCTGACACTGGGAGCTGCCGCAGGGGTCTGACACTGGGGTCTGACAGTGGGATCCTTACAGTAAATTTCTCCCACACTCCAAGGATGAGCCTTTTCTTGTTGGTGTTAAAGTTGTGATATTTTATTTTCTCTTTCAGAGATTTAACTTACTGTTGAAGAATGATCACCATGTGCCATGCCGAGAAGCGCCGGCGGTCATGTTTCGTCATCTTACACGATCACCAGAGTCGTGGATCACCTCTGAGTTCTTGAATCGACAATGCCACGTGGCCAAGCCATACAGGTATTTACTTCTCTATGTTCCCCTTTTTCTCTTTCCCCTCGATCCTACCAATTGTCACCAGTTCTAAAATTTATTTCTTCTCATAACGTGTCCCAAAAATGTTGATTGTCTACGTCTAATTTCTCTAATCAGTTTACATTTGTCATTTGTTTCTTGTAGGGCTTGGTCATTGGTTTTTCTGTCTGTCAGGTTATTCTTTGCACCTTCCTCAGAAACCACATTTCCACGGCCATCTGATGTTTTTCAGCTTGACTGCTCATTATCTATGCTTCACATCCACACAAAATTACAGGTTCTATGAAGCACCTGAACACTCTTTTTCTCTTGCAAGTGACAGCTTTATATTACTCAGTATGTTTTCCATCTTGCAAAAAGCTACCTTCGCCATGGTGAGTCTTGTTCTAATCTCTTGAAATAATCTCCAATCAGATGTTATGACTGTTCAGAGATAGTTGTACCGATTCACTTACTTAAAAAGAATATGGTTAGTTATTCCCACGGGTTTGGAAACTAAATATTGTCATACATGTCACGGAAGGAACTAAGCAAAGCAAAGACCAGTAAATCAAGAGGTGAGAAGTAGATGCAATCCCTATTCAGGTCACACATGAAGAAAACCTGAGGATAGTATAACAAGACATTCTCTTGTCTGAGGGGTTTCCGATCACCAGAAGGTGTTCTCTCCTCGCTGAATGTGTCGCCCTTTTTACCCTGTAGACACTGTCGGGTCTGCCTGGGTCAAGACTCCCAGTCGCTGTTCCTCATGTCGTGCGGTCGGATACCCACATTCGAGGCGTGTGTGTATGGCACTTGTCCCACATTGACATCCTTCATCACGTTATCTTGTGTGTGGGACAGTGGGTTCTCTAGTCTTCCCCCATGTCGCTTTCTCGCCAGGGGGAGGAAACTTGATTTCCACACCTGGACTGTCAGAAAGGTGCTCCTGCGTATCACCAGGACAATCAATGTGAATCTTCTCAGCTGGCTGTGTGATCTTCTAGCCACTCACCTGCCACAGCTGGGGCAGCGCGCTGTTGCTCACCCTACAGTACACTGGCGCACTTCTTTAGTCCAGCATAAACTCGCCCTTCAGTTAAAGAAAGTAGACAGCCATTGGCTGGTTTCTTGACAGTGACCTGGCTGGTCAGTGACCGCAGCTACTGTCTCTAGGAAGAGATGCTGTACCTACAGTGACGAACGTAGAGCACAACTGCTGGCAACGCCTCGATGTGTAGTTGCACTATACAGCACCAATACTGTCTGTGCGTGACGTGTGGTTACCCCCTACGTGTTGTTGTAACTGTCATTAGTCGGCTGGAGTCTCCCCAGGAGGTAGGCTGCGGTTTGTGGAGGAACCGGCTGGTCTAGCTTAATGCAGTCCAACCAAAGCTTCTGAAGGAAAAAGGTGGGAGTCTGGTGGAGGGACTGGCCATCCGAGTATATTTGTTCGGGTTGTCACTTGCAACATGCACCTGTGAGACTTGGACACTTACTAAATAAGCTGAACAGCGTATACGTGCCTTTGACTATACATGGTGTATGTTTAATGACTGTGGGGTTTGTGAAAATGTTGCCGTTCCAAGTTTTGTATTTACCTTTTATGTTGCATAAACTCCACAGAGGGTGAATACAAAACTTGGAACGGCTAGATTTAAAACACCACACAGTCATTAAAACTAGTCACTAGAACTGTATAAATGTTATAGACGGGTTCTAAGAATATCTTGGTTAAAGAAAAGAACGAATGAATCCATACGACAAGAGCTTAATATTGAAGAAGGTTGGCTACTACAGACGATATAATTCGTTAGACACTTGGTCGTGACAGACATGTCACAACAACAAACGTATTCTCACTGTACATAATTGGGCGCCCAGCGTCATGACATTACCAAACGGGCACGTATGCTCGCACATGACGGATACGCCACGAAATGTTGAAGAAGAGGAATAGCACACAGTACCTGCAAGTTAAACCCGGCAACCGTTACCCCGTAAGTTACAACGCCCATGTGCGCCATCTTTAATATCGTGAAGTGGTGCCAAAAATGTCAACAGTTACAAATTGCCACCAGAAAGAGAATTAGTCTCCACGGTAATTGGTGTTTCTGATGTTTTGACATTCGGAAACGTCAATTGTTTATGTTTGGTCGTGGCGACCAGGGGCTGACCCGTCTGCCAGTGGTCGTTCATCTATCTCTATTGACTTTATTTAGGGACGGGCGTCCTTTCTTGTGTCATTGGATGCCAGTTTGTGTCGAATCAGTGGAAGGAAATTTGATTTTCTCACGTGGACCGTCAGAAAGGTGCTCCTGTGCATCTCCAGGACAATCAACCATAGTGTCAATCGTTCTTCCCTCTGCCCATCAATGTAAACAATACACGATCCATCATTCTTTCCTCTGTCTGTCAATATAAAAATTAAACGATCAATCATTCTTTCCTTTGTCCGTCAATATAAAAATTACACGATCAATCATTCATTCCTTTGTATGTCAATATAACCATTACACAATCCATCATTCTTCCCTCTGTATGTCAATTTAAACATTAAACGATCAATCAATATTTCCTTCGTCCGTCAATATAAACATTACACTATCCATCATTCTTCCCTCTGTCCGTCAATATAAACATTACTCGATCCATCATTCTTCCTTCTGTCTGTCAATTTAAACATGTTACGATTTACTACTCTTCTTTTTGTCCGTAAATATAAACATTACTCGATCCATTATTCTTTCCTCGTTCCATCACTTCAAACGTAATATGATCCATCGGTCTTACCCATGTCCGTCAAAATAAACATTACACGATTCATCATTCTTCCTTCTGTCTGTCAATTTAAACATGTTACGATTTACTACTCTTCTTTTTGTCCTTAAATATAAACATTACTCGATTCATTATTCTTTCCTCGTTTCATCACTTCAAACATAATATGATCCATCGGTCTTCCCTCTGTCCGTCAATATAAATATAACATAGTTCATCATTTGTTTCCTCTGTCCATCAATATAAACATAGTACGATCCATCATCCTTCCCTCTATCCATCAGTATAAACACTACACGATACATGAATCTTAACCACAACTATCAATATACATATAACGGCACTCTTCCGACAGACGGGTCTAAATAGTTCTGCAATGAATAATTTTATATAACTAACACTAACCCTAACCCTAACCCTAACCCTAATTTTATTCACTGCAGAACTATTTAGACCCGTCTGTCGGAAGAGTGCCCATATAACACTATCCATAATTCCTTCCTCTATCCATCAATATCAACATCATAAGGGAAGAAATACAAACTAGAATCAATTCTGGAAATAAGATATACTATGCACTACAACATCTACTAAAATCAAATGCGCTATCTCGTAACACCAAAATCACAATATACAAAACACTTATCAGACCAGTTGTGCTTATGGCTCTGAAACCTGGAGTACAACTAAAGGAGACGAAGCCTTGTTACAAACCTTTGAGAACAAAGTTTTAAGACGCATCTTTGGACCCATTAGGGATACACAAAGTGGAGAGTGGAAAAGAAGAAGTAACAAAGACATTTATGATCTGTTTAAGTCCCCGATAATCACTGAAGGCTATTAGATTACAATGGCTGGGACATATAGAAAGAACAGAAGATAATAGGGAAACAAAACTCGCTTACACTCAGGAAATAAATGACCGTAGACCCCGAGGTAGACCAAGAAGACGGTGGAGAGATAATACATATACAGACCTACAAGCACTTGGAATCAACGACTGGCAAGAGAAGGTCAACCAGAGAGACGAATGGAGACGGATTGTATCTGCAGCAAAGAACCTCAATGACTCGGAACGCTGAAGAAGAAGGAGAAGAAGAAGAAGAAGAAGAAGAAGAAGAAGAAGAAGAAGAAGAAGAAGAAGAAGAAGAAGAAGAAGAAGAAGAAGAAGAAGAAGAAGAAGAAGAAGAAGAAGAAGAAGAAGACGAAGAAGAAGAAGAAGAAGAAGAAGAAGAAGAAGAAGAAGAAGAAGAAGAAGAAGAAGAAGAAGAAGAAGAAGAAGAAGAAGAAGAAGAAGAAGAAGAAGAAGATCCATCAATATAATTATAACATAGTTGATCATTCTTCCTTCTATCCATCAATATAAACATAATACTATGTATCATTCTTACCTCTCTCCATCAATATAAACATAGTACGATCCTTAATTTGTCCCTCTGTCTATCAATATAAACATAATTTTTTCCTCTGTCCGTCAGTGTAAATATAATCATATCTAAATAAACATAACATAGTCCATCATTTTCCCTATGTCCATCAATATACATATCAATTGGAGAACCCTGTGAGGCCACAAAGACAGTTCATAAATAGATACACACATGTATTGTTTGACGCTCATAGAAGTAGTGGTAAGAATTAAAGATTAGGGGACGCACTAGACAACATAAATATTGACAGCTGTAGTTACCGAACGGGATTCGAACCAGTCAACTCCAAATGACGACAGCGTCTCGCTGCAGGAACAAGTGTATGTCGACGCATAACCAACTAGACATCCTAAACACAATGTTATCCATCATTCTTTCCAAGATCCATCAATATAAACATAAAATTATTCATCTGTGTAAACATGACACGATGCATCATTCGTCTCTCTGTCCGTGGGTGTAAACATGATACGATCAATCATTCTTCTCTCTGTCCATCAGTGTAAACATGATACGATCAATCATTCTGGTCTCTGTCCATCAGTATAAACATGTCACGATCCATTACCCTTCTCCTATTGGCTTCGAACCAAGTGCCCTTGCTGAAGGACAAGTGTACTTCTGCCCACGGCCAACTAGGCATGCCAAAAAGCGGTGGCATCATTAACCGGGTTTTTCATCTCGTACGCCAACTATGGCATTTCAGAACCCCATGTGCCCACAGCTTTCAATATTTATATTGTCGACTGTACTTACTTTCCTTGATTTTATGAGTGCTCATAAATACCTTTTAATTCATATCTTATTCCGATAGCCCCAGGACTTCCCCTGGGCTTTCTATTTCTGATGTCAAAACATTTTCTGGACACATGGCGTGTTTTGATTGGCTGAACGTGCACTTCCGAAATGGCACTTCCTGTGCAACTTGAACTAAACATAATGAACAGCTATAGGTCCAATGATGCTCAATGACAGGAAGCGGAACAACTGTAGCCCCGGGTAACACCGCCATCTTGGTGTCTCACCACTCACATTAACGCAGACAATCAACCCCAGACGAGGAAGTCGATAACATTTACGATACACATAAAATCTAGTTCTGATAATATTTCGCCTTTTCTCTACTCGCTGCCGATGACAGAATCGTAAACCGGAAACATCGAAGCCGCCATGTTTGCTAAATGAGGACATAACTATTGTACACTACACATTTATGCAAATGTTTTGTTTTTCTCCACTCATGTTGCCTTGTCTTCTTTCTGCCTTTGACCATGTAGGTTCGTTCTCCCTGAAGAGTTAGATCTACTTTCTTGCGTATTATCAGATGTGTGACGTCTGAGTGTTCCTTTTTGTATACGCAAAGACAATGTGTGGCGGACACCAGAAGGAGATGGACAGTATTTCGGACCTCAGCGAATAGAGACCAGAGGAAACATATTTTAATAGTTGGGAAGGATTGTATGAAAGGGTGTATAATACAGCAAAAAATTGAAAATCAAGTGGAGAGGGGAGGAGCGAGACAGAGAGAGGCAGGGAAAGACACAGAGGGGAGGAGCGAGACAGAGAGAGGCAGGGAAAGACACAGAGGGGAGAGAGAGAGAGAGAGAGAGAGAGAGAGAGAGAGAGAGAGAGAGTGAAAGGCAGAGAGAGACAGAAAAAAAAGATAGACAGAGAGGTAGAGACAAAGAGAGAGCGGGAGTAAGAGATAGGGTGGGTGAGTGAGTGAGTGAGTGGGTGAGTGAGCGATTGAGTGAGTGAGTGAGTGAGTGAGTGAGTGAGTGAGTGAGTGAGTGAGTGGGTGGGTGTAGGGGTGAGTGAGTGAATGAGACAGACAGACAGACAGACAGACAGACAGACAGACAGACAGACAGACAGACAGGCAGGCAGGCAGGCAGGCAGGCAGGCAGGCAGGCAGGCAGGCAGGCAGGCAGAAATTTACTTTTCAACAAGCCAAACCAATTCACAAAATCCTACACCGGAATACCCCAAATTACCTTTGCCCATTGTTTAAATATATAATGCTAAACACAGCAACGACTAAACATATTACACATTCCGAAGCCTAGGATAGACTTATACAAGACAAGCTAAGCGTACTCCGCGGCTCAGCTGTGGAACAATTTACAAGACAAGCTTAACGTACTCCGCGGCTCAGCTGTGGAACAATCTTCCACAAGAAATCAAAGACATCATTAATATTAATGAGTCATGTAATATTGATCCTTACATTTTCACCACACCTTTATAATGCATATCTTTTATATGTTTGTTGTTCTCATTTAGTGTCGAATTATACGTGGTTGAAATATGTATGAAAGAGAGGGATAGAAAGGCAGCATGTTAGGCGGGCCTACGTGCCCAATTCTTAACCCTTTGAAAATAAAGTGTATTCGTTCGTTCTTTCTATCTCTCCACAGATTTCGGTCCTGATGTTCTGGATCAACTCTGCTGAAGATATTCCTCCATGCCACCGTCTGTCCATCAAGAATCATTTCTATTGAACTGTCTCTGCCTTGTTTTCCGCTGATCTTTCCTTTTGTCACGATGTTCTCCAATGCCTTTTTTCACATCACATTACCAAATAAAGCTGTTTGTCTCTTTCTTATGGTTTATATAATACTTCTTTAGCCTCTTTCAGGCAATCGTTGTTAGTTACTCTGGCAGTCCAAGGAATTTGCAACATTCGTCTCAGGAACCACATCTCTGTTGCTTCCAATTTCTTCCTAATTTGTTCATTTACATTCCAATATTCACTGCAATACAGCAAAACGGATTCAATATAGCATTTCATCACTCTCTTTCTTACATTCAGTGATATTGCTTATTACATAAGATTCGTTTCATTTTCTGTAATGCATCCGTTGCTTGCCCTTTTCTGCTCTTAATCTCTATCGTGCGATATAATTGCCCCTAGGTATTACATTTATCCACCTGGGTAAGCATTGTCCCTTCGACTGTTATCTCACATGCAGGTGTCATCTTGGTGCTATTAATGCTGATGCTATTTGTCCTAAATACAATCCGACCAGATGGGAGTCGGAATAGCTAATCAGTCAGACAAAACCCCCGACGTTCACATACGGAGGTAATTACACCGAGTGACACAGAAAATTGTCCGAATACCTACTGCGTTGACCGATTTGGGAGCTGCATTCTCAGACTGGGCAATTTTTCTTTGGCGTGTCACAAAACAGAGACACTTAATCATGGACTTCCACTCCATCTGTGAGGCGCTGGGATACACCGCGATCAATAATCTAAGAATTAATAAAAATAATATTTCAGCAGCGGCTGTTGTTTGCAGAAAGATTCGTCATTTTGTTGCAAACATAATTAAGAGCTCTCATGGAGAAAGTGTGACACGCCCTTGAACAATATGGGCTGCGTTCAATGTCGACGACGTTGGCTGAACAGTCAGCTGTATACGATTAACTGACATCCATTATATATGGCTGTTTTCTATAGCTCCATTGCATTTACAAAGTACGATACGGGGCTTGCCACGTCGATAAAACATGTAGAAATGGCGACATTTCGGGAAAAAAATACCCGTGTCTTTAAATTCTCTCTCTCTCTCTCTCTCTCTCTCTCTCTCTCTCTCTCTCTCTCTCTCTCTCTCTCTCTCTCTCTCTCTCTCTCTCTCTCTCTCAATATCTTAATATCCTAGTATGTGAGTATGGACTGGGACTGCTCACAGTGCTAAAGAGTGGTGAAACTAGAGCGCATGCAGAATGAAGCTATGCGGAAGGTGCCGGGGCGCACAAGGGACACACCAATAGTGTGTATGTGATACATCCTGGCCTTACCGACGATTGCCGACTGGCCCAGAGGCTAAACCATATCTCCGAGTGGCTGCAGTCACGGGACACCCTCTGCATGAAGTCCTGGACACAGTTTAGGGACACGAGATGATCAGAGAAAGATCATGGATGGCTCAGGCAGAGGACACAACCAGAGACGTGTGCATGCTTGAGAACATTGGGAGAGGAGAGGAGTGATTGAGAATGCCAGTGGAAAAGTCAGACTTGTGCAGGGTCATAATAACATTGGATCCGAATTGCATTGATTGGCTGACAATGCACAGAATGTGAGTTGCAACATTTGATTCATGACAATTCGCGATCGGGCGATGTAATCATCTACACAGATGGCTCTGTGCTCAGAGGCAAAATAAATGCCTGGGGGTTCGTAGCGGAGATTAATGGTCGATGTTTAGTGCAGGAGAGCCTGAGATATGATACCAGGGCATCTTGAGCATGCAGTTGGAGGAGGTCACTGAGATATTCCACTGGGTGTAGGTAAAACAATACACACATGAGATGTAAAGAACTCACAGAGCATTCCGAGAAAGGTAAAGATATGCATGCTTTGAGCAGAGTGGCATGCTTTACTTCAACAACACAAAATAGAAAGCATCTGTGGATCTTTCCCTCAGGACAAGCTGGTGTGTTGAGAAACGAGGCGGACAGATTGACTGGGTCTGCCCCGCTTGGTGAGGTATTGGTGCATGATCAGGCAGATGTGGTCGGGACCCTTTATAGTCGTGTGTAAAGTGTGGAAGGTCAGCTAGATCAGTGGTTCTCAACCATTTTTTTGCCCATGCCCCCCCTCCCCTTTACCATATGTTCAGAACGTCATTCCCCCCCCCTTTCGAATTTCCTCCCTATAACCCCCCCCCCCTCCCACCCTTACACAGTATACATAAAAATGGAAGCTAAATTTAATAACACGTACTAGAACAAGTCTAGACATCTACATAAAACATGATTTGTGGGTGTACTTACGTTATAAAACGAATTTCATTAGGGCGAGAAGTACAGAACCGTAAAATTTAGAGGTAAAAGCAATATAAAGTAACTGGCTCTTGTATTAATGCGATCTTGAAATAATCTTAAATCCCCCCACCCTGGAAACTCTAAAATTCCCCCCTGGGGGAGGGGGGGGGGAATTCCCCACCGGTTGAGAACCACTGAGCTATATCATCATTGCATGGCGAAAACAGGGCTTCCCTTCACAGAAGTTTTAACGTGCATGGCCGAATGAATAAAAGCGCTCACTCTTAGATTTCCGGTGTGCTGATGCCTCACAAGTCGGAGTGAGTTAATCTAACGGAGAGGGACACTGGTGATAGGAAAAGCTAATGCACACGCAAATATTAATCAAGCCCACTCCCCAGTAGTGGAAACCACTAGAAGTAGTGCGCCCTTCCAGACATACTCTGGTATTGTCCCAGTGAGCTGGCCCACCCTTCTTACAATGTTCTGATTTGCCTCCCCGAGGCATTTAATTCTTTTGTATGTTTAGTAATGTTTAGCAATCATGTGATCTTACAGTTTCAATATGGCCATTTTAAAAACAGAGTAGATTTAAAACATCCAGGCCGATTCAAACTAGTTCACCGCAGACAATAAACAGAGAATACCAGCAATCACATTACAGTGGTAAACAGAAAATGGCAGCAATCACATTACAGTGATAGACAAAGAATACCAGCAATCACCTTACATGGGTAAAGAGAGAATACCAACAATCGCATTACAGATGTAAACAGAGAATACCAGCAATCACCTTACAGGGGTAAACAGAGAATACCAGCAACAACATTACAGGGGTGAACAGAGAATACCAGCAATCACCTTACATGGGTAGACAGCAGACAATGAACAGAGAATACCAGCAATCACCTTGCATGGGTAGACAGCAGACAATGAACAGAGAATACCAGCAATCACCTTACAAGGGTAGACAACAGACAGAGAACAGAGAATACCAGCAGTCACCTTACAGGGGTAGACATCAGACAATGAACAGAGAATACCAGCAATCACCTTACAAGGGTAGACAACAGACAATGAACAGAGCATACCAGCAATCACCTTAAAGGGGTAGACAGCAGACAATGAACAGAGAATACCAGCAATCACCCTACAGGGGTAGACAGCAGACAATGAACAGAGAATACCAGCAATAACCATACAAGGGTAGACAACAGACAATGAACAGAGAATACACGACAGAGAATACCAACAATCACATTACAGGAGTAAACAGAGAATACCAGCAACCACATTACAGGGGTGAACAGAGAATACCAGCATTCACCTTACAGAGGTAAACAGAGAATACCAGCAATCACCTTACAGATGTAAACAGAGAATACCAGCAATCACATTACAGGAGTAAACAGAGAATACCAGCAACCACATTACAGGGGTGAACAGAGAATACCAGCAATCACGTTACATGGGTAGACAGCAGACAATGAACAGAGAATACCAGCAATCACTTTACATGGGTAGACAGCAGACAATGAACAGAGAATACCAGCAATTACCTTACAGGGGTAGACAGCAGACAATGAACAGAGAATACCAGCAATCACCTTACAGGGGTTGACAGCAGACAATGAACAGAGAATACCAGCAATCACCTTACAGGGGTAGACAGCAGACAATGAACAGAGAATACCAGCAATCACCTTACAGGGGTAGACAGCAGACAATGAACAGAGAATACCAGCAATCACCTTACAGGGGTAGACAGCAGACAATGAACAGAGAATACCAGCAATCACCTTACAGGGGTAGACAGCAGACAATGAACAGAGAATACCAGCAATCACCTTACAGGGGTAGACAGCAGACAATGAACAGAGAATACCAGCAATCACCTTACAGAGGTAAACAGAGAATACCAGCAATCACCTTACAGATGTAAACAGAGAATACCAGCAATCACCTTACAGGGGTAAACAGAGAATACCAGCAACCACATTACAGGGGTGAACAGAGAATACCAGCAATCACCTTACATGGGTAGACAGCAGACAATGAACAGAGAATACCAGCAATCATCTTACATGGGTAGACAGCAGACAATGAACAGAGAATACCAGCAATCACCTTGCATTGGTAGACAGCAGACAATGAACAGAGAATACCAGCAATCACCTTACAGGGGTAGACAGCAGACAATGAACAGAGAATACCAGCAATCACCTTACAGAAGTAGACAGCAGACAATGAACAGAGAATACCAGCAATCACCTTACAGGGGTAGACAGCAGACAATGAACAGAGAATACCAGCAATCACCTTGCATGGGTAGACAGCAGACAATGAACAGAGAATACCAGCAATCACCTTACAGAGGTAAACAGAGAATACCAGCAATCACCTTACAGATGTAAACAGAGAATACCAGCAATCACCTTACAGGGGTAAACAGAGAATACCAGCAACCACATTACAGGGGTGAACAGAGAATACCAGCAATCACCTTACATGGGTAGACAGCAGACAATGAACAGAGAATACCAGCAATCATCTTACATGGGTAGACAGCAGACAATGAACAGAGAATACCAGCAATCACCTTGCATTGGTAGACAGCAGACAATGAACAGAGAATACCAGCAATCACCTTACAGTGGTAAACAGAGAATACCAGCAATCAACTTACAGATGTAAACAGAGAATACCAGCAATCACATTACAGGAGTAAACAGAGAATACCAGCAACCACATTACAGGGGTGAACAGAGAATACCAGCAATCACTTTACATGGGTAGACAGCAGACAATGAACAGAGAATACCAGCAATCACCTTACATGGGTAGACAGCAGACAATGAACAGAGAATACCAGCAATCACCTTACATGGGTAGACAGCAGAAAATGAACAGAGAATACCAGCAATCACCTTACAGGGGTAGACAGCAGACATCGAACAGAGAATACCAGCAATCACCTTACAAGGGTAGACAACAGACAATGAACAGAGAATACCAGCAATCACCTTACAGGGGTAGACATCAGACAATGAACTGAGAATACCAGCAATCACCTTACAAGGGTAGACAACAGACAATGAACAGAGAATACCAGCAATCACCTTAAAGGGGTAGACAGCAGACAATGAACAGAGAATACCAGCAATCACCTTACAGGGGTAGACAGCAGACAATGAACAGAGAATACCAGCAATCACCTTAAAGGGGTAGACAGCAGACAATGAACAGAGAATACACGACAGAGAATACCAGCAATCACATTACAGGAGTAAACAGAGAATACCAGCAACCACATTACAGGGGTGAACAGAGAATACCAGCAATCACCTTACAGAGGTAAACAGAGAATACCAGCAATCACCTTACAGATGTAAACAGAGAATACCAGCAATCACATTACAGGAGTAAACAGAGAATACCAGCAACCACATTACAGGGGTGAACAGAGAATACCAGCAATCACCTTACATGGGTAGACAGCAGACAATGAACAGAGAATACCAGCAATCACTTTACATGGGTAGACAGCAGACAATGAACAGAGAATACCAGCAATCACCTTACAGTGGTAAACAGAGAATACCAGCAATCAACTTACAGATGTAAACAGAGAATACCAGCAATCACATTACAGGAGTAAACAGAGAATACCAGCAACCACATTACAGGGGTGAACAGAGAATACCAGCAATCACTTTACATGGGTAGACAGCAGACAATGAACAGAGAATACCAGCAATCACCTTACATGGGTAGACAGCAGACAATGAACAGAGAATACCAGCAATCACCTTACATGGGTAGACAGCAGAAAATGAACAGAGAATACCAGCAATCACCTTACAGGGGTAGACAGCAGACATCGAACAGAGAATACCAGCAATCACCTTACAAGGGTAGACAACAGACAATGAACAGAGAATACCAGCAATCACCTTACAGGGGTAGACATCAGACAATGAACTGAGAATACCAGCAATCACCTTACAAGGGTAGACAACAGACAATGAACAGAGAATACCAGCAATCACCTTAAAGGGGTAGACAGCAGACAATGAACAGAGAATACCAGCAATCACCTTACAGGGGTAGACAGCAGACAATGAACAGAGAATACCAGCAATCACCTTAAAGGGGTAGACAGCAGACAATGAACAGAGAATACACGACAGAGAATACCAGCAATCACATTACAGGAGTAAACAGAGAATACCAGCAACCACATTACAGGGGTGAACAGAGAATACCAGCAATCACCTTACAGAGGTAAACAGAGAATACCAGCAATCACCTTACAGATGTAAACAGAGAATACCAGCAATCACATTACAGGAGTAAACAGAGAATACCAGCAACCACATTACAGGGGTGAACAGAGAATACCAGCAATCACCTTACATGGGTAGACAGCAGACAATGAACAGAGAATACCAGCAATCACTTTACATGGGTAGACAGCAGACAATGAACAGAGAATACCAGCAATCACCTTACAGGGGTAGACAGCAGACAATGAACAGAGAATACCAGCAATCACCTTACAGGAGTAGACAGCAGACAATGAACAGAGAATACCATCAATCACCTTACAGGGGTAGACAGCAGACAATGAACAGAGAATACCAGCAATCACCTTACAGGAGTAGACAGCAGACAATGAACAGAGAATACCAGCAATCACCTTACAGGGGTAGACAGCAGACAATGAACAGAGAATACCAGCAATCACCTTACAGGAGTAGACAGCAGACAATGAACAGAGAATACCAGCAATCACTTTACAGGGGTAGACAGCAGACAATGAACAGAGAATACCAGCAATCACCTTACAGGGGTAGACAGCAGACAATGAACAGAGAATACCAGCAACCACCTTACAGGGGTAGACAGCAGACAATGAACAGAGAATACCAGCAATCACCTTACAAGGGTAGACAGCAGACAATGAACAGAGAATACCAGCAATCACCTTACAAGGGTAGACAGCAGACAATGAACAGAGAATACCAGCAATCACAATACAGGGGTAGACAGCAGACAATGAACAGAGAATACCAGCAATCACCTTACAAGGGTAGACAGCAGACAATGAACAGAGAATACCAGCAATCACCTTACAGGGGTAGACAGCAGACAATGAACAGAGAATACCATCAATCACCTTACAAGGGTAGACAGCAGACAATGAACAGAGAATACCAGCAATCATCTTACAGGGGTAGACAGCAGACAATGAACAGAGAATACCAGCAATCACCTTACAAGGGTAGACAGCAGACAATGAACAGAGAATACCAGCAATCACCTTACAGGGGTAGACAGCAGACAATGAACAGAGAATACCAGCAATCACCTTACAGGGGTAGACAGCAGACAATGAACAGAGAATACCAGCAATCACCTTACAGGGGTAGACAGCAGACAATGAACAGATAATACCAGCAATCACCTTACAGGGGTAGACAGCAGACAATGAACAGAGAATACCAGCAATCACCTTACAAGGGTAGACAGCAGACAATGAACAGAGAATACCAGCAATCACCTTACAGGGGTAGACAGCAGACAATGAACAGAGAATACCAGCAATCACCTTACAGGGGTAGACACCAGACAATGAACAGAGAATACCAGCAATCACCTTACAGGGGTAGACAGCAGACAATGAACAGAGAATACCAGCAATCACCTTACAGGGGTAGACAGCAGACAATGAACAGAGAATATCAGCAATCACCTTACAGGGGTAGACAGCAGACAATGAACAGAGAATACCAGCAATCACCTTACAGGGGTGAACAGAGAATACCAGCACATCCAACATGGGTAAGCTGTAATAAGTGAACACATAATATAAGTAAATCAATCCATCCATCATGTGCCATGCCGATAAGCGTGGGCGGTCATGTACTGCCATGTCACTCGATCACCAGAGTCGTGGATCAGCTCTGTGTTCCTGTCTCGATCATGCCACCTGGCCAAGCCATCCAGGTATTTACTTCTCTGTCTTCCCCTTGGTCTCTTCCCTTCGATCGTGCCAGTCGTCACCAAGTTCTCCAATTCATTTCTTCTTATAAAATGCAAAAAAATTTTGACTGTCTACGTCTAATGTCTCTAATTAGTTTACGATCTTCATTTATTTCTTGAAATACTTGTTCATTGGTTTTTCTGTCTGTCCATGGTATTCTTTGCATTTTCCTCATAAACCACATTTCCACATTCATCAGCTGTTTTTCAGATTGACTGCTTATTGTCCACGCTTCACATCCATACAAAAGTATAGGTTCTATGTAGCACTTCAACACTCTTTTTTTCCGTTTCAATTGATATCTTGTTATTGGTCTGTATATTTTTCATCTTGCAAAAGGCTACCTTCGCAATGGCAATTCTTGTTCTAATCTCTTCAAGGTATCTCCCATCAGATGTTATGACTGTGCCGAGATAACTGTATCGATTCACTTGCTTAAGAATATACCCATTTACTCGAATATCACATTGTGGTATTTCCTTCTTCCCAGTGACGACCATAATCAGTAAGTAAGTACCCAATATTAAACAGCAATAAATGAAGACAGGATAGAAGCAAATGTTCAACATTAAACAGCAATAGAATATGTTTGTGTGAAATAATAATACAGCTGTGAAAACACCGCTGCTTTTGTAATATGGACATTCCCTCATTTATCGAATTCAGTGGCAGACAACAAATGGATCGATTCGGATACAGCATGATGACGTCACCGGTCGTGTATCACCTGTCCTGTACTACCTGTCGTGTATCACATGTCGTGCATCACCTGTCGTGTATCACCTGTCGTATATCACCTGTCGTGTATCACATGTCGTGTTTCATTTGTCGTATGTCACCTGTCGTGTATCAACTATCGTGGGGGGGGGGGGGGGGTACGGGGTGTCAGGCATTGGTAGCACCTTTGGTAAGGATGGCTCTCATGTCCTTTCAGGACCCATCCCCCACTGGTCCAAGTCTGACACCCAGCTCGTGCCTGTGGCTCCTAGTAGCTGTCAGCATGCGACAGCGGCCACCCCCCGGGCAACAGCTGTGAGAGGCTGGCTAAACCAGGCATGGGTATCCGATTTGGTGTCAAACCAAGAGGTAAACTAGGGTATGCCTACCCAGCATGTGAAGACAGGATTCGGCAGACTGCGCGGAAGAAATCATTCTTGATTCAACGGGCAAGACGGCGTTTACCTGCAAAGCGTTGTGGAACGTAATGAGCACGGCAAGGCACGTAGAGCGCCCTGGTCATCCACTGCACCTGTATTCGTCTCCAGTCGTCTCGACTTGTCTTGCCACTGGACTCAGATGGACTCAGGCGAGAGAGTGAGGTCGACGAATTGCGCAACTCTTCCTCACTTTAATCCAAGTCATCGCGCAAGTCATTCTTCATCCAACGTCACTTATCACCTTCAAGCCCTGTGGCGATGGGCGAGCGGCAAAGCGGCAGGCGTGGGTACGCTGGCAGCCGTAGTCGCAGACCTGCACACAGGCGGCTCAGGCCATATGGTCGTCTTCTACTGACCGGAGCAGCAGTGGGATTCGGCAGCCCCCTGAGCGACTGAGCAGCCCTCTATAGGAACACACTGCTCACCTCCATAGCATGAGGAAGGGGCTAGAAAAGGTGCCCTAAACATTGTCTGCTTCATCACTACCTAACCAGCTAGCCGCGGTTGGTGGGTACCCTAACTGCGGTCGACATACAAAGAAAGATAAAACAAGCAAAGCTAAAAGAGTAAACCATATTCCCTTAACAATTGGAACTTGGAATGTACGCACCCTACTTGACAGAGACGGCGCGTCGGGTCCAGAGAGACGAACAGCACTGATTGGGAGAGAGCTGGGCAGGTACAACATCGACATTGCAGCCTTGAGCGAGACACGACTTGCAGAAGAAGGCCAAATCTGTGAAATTGGTGCCGGCTACACATTTTTCTGGAGTGGAAGGAAAAGCGAGGAAAGACGCCAATCCGGTGTGGGATTTGCCATTAAGTCGGCCCTGGTCGGCAAATTAGCTGGATTTCCAAAGGCTATAAACGACAGGCTCATGACCATGAAGTTGCCTCTGCTGAATGGAAGGAAGCACGCAACCATTGTGAGTGTCTACGCACCAACTATGACCAACGAAGATGATGTCAAGAACAAGTTCTATGAGGACCTGCACAATGTATTAACATCTGTTCCCAAAGGAGACAAACTTATACTCCTTGGGGATTTCAATGCCAGAGTAGGCACGGACACCACCTCTTGGAGTGGCATTATTGGAAAGCATGGAGTCGGAAATTGTAACAGCAATGGACTCCGCCTCCTTCAGACATGTGCCGAACATGATCTCCTGATTACGAACACAATTTTCCGTCTCCCCTATGAGAAATAGGACATCGTGGATGCACCCTCGCTCGAAACACTGGCACCTCATTGACTATGTCATCGTCAGGAGGAGTGACAGACAAGACGTTCGAGTGACAAAATCCATGTGTGGTGCCGAATGTTGGACAGACCATCGTCTCATTGTCTCGAAAATGAACATCCACATCAGGCCACCACGGCGTCCTCAAGGGGCGAAAATGCAAACAAAGCTAAATGTCACCCGCCTAAACAGCAAGAAAATGCAGCAGTCGTTTGAAAATATGCTGGAAGACCGCCTCAAGCCCAATGCTGAAGCTAAACAGGATACAGAAACAGAATGGAGAGCCCTAAAGGACACCATTTACAACACTGCTATGGAAATCCTGGGGCCAGCCCCCCGAAAGCATAAAGACTGGTTTGATGAAAATTCCGAAGACATCAACCAATTGCTGGCCGAGAAACATCTTCTCCTCAAGGCACATTTGAATGACCCAAAGTCAACATCTAAAAAAGATGCTTTCAAGAACATTCAGAGAGTAGTGCAGCAGAAACTTCGGCACATGCGGGACTCCTGGCTGAGCAGCAAAGCTGATGAAATTCAGGGCTTTGCTGACAGACATGATATGAAAAACTTCTACGACTCACTGAAAGCGGTCTATGGTCCTTCATCACCAGGCATAGTTCCCCTCCTCAGTGCAGACGGGGGAACATTGGTCACTGATAAGAAAGAAATCCTCCAACGCTGGGCAGAGCATTTCAGCAAAATCTTAAATGCAGCTTCCTTCTTCGATGATGAAACCATCAACTGCCTTCCTCAAGTTCCCACCAATGAGACACTTGATGACCTGCCAACCATAGTGGAAATAAACAAAGCCATCCAGCAACTCTCCAGCGGCAAGGCACCTGGTCCTGACTCCATCCCAGCAGAGATATACAAGGCAGGTGGGCCGGTCCTAACAGAGCAGCTTCACCAAGTCTTCACAAACATATGGATGAACGAGACCATGCCACAAGATTTTAAGGACGCGTCAATAGTCCACCTTTACAAACGTAAAGGAAACCGCCAATCCTGTGACAACCACCGAGGCATCTCCTTGCTTTCAATTGCAGGGAAGATACTCGCCAGAATTCTTCTCAATCGCCTCACAGCCCATCTCGATCAAGGTCTTCTTCCTGAGAGTCAATGTAGCTTCAGAAAAGAACGTGGAACTGTTGACATGATTTTCGCTGCAAGGCAGCTGCAAGAGAAATGTCAGGAACAGAACTGCGAAATGTTCTCCACTTTCATTGACCTTACCAAGGCTTTTGATACAGTCAGCAGAGAAGGACTGTGGAAGATTATGGCAAAATATGGCTGTCCACGAAAGTTTGTCCAAATAGTGCGGCTATTTCATGACGGCATGCAGGCAAGAGTACAGGAAAATGGTGAACTGTCTGAACCCTTTCCTGTCACCAATGGAGTGAAGCAAGGATGTGTCCTGGCACCAACACTGTTCAGCCTCATGTTTTCAGCCATGTTGATGAATGCCTTCGAGAACGACGACATTGGAATAGACATCAACTACCGTATGGACTGGAAAGTTATTCAATCTCAAAAGGCTGAAAGCTAAAACCAAAATTAACAGCGGCACCGTCAGAGAGCTCCTGTTTGCTGATGATTGCGCTCTATACGCCAACTCAGAGGCGGACATGCAACATAATGTTTCAGCTTTCTCACATGCCTGTGCCAACTTTGGGCTCAATATCAACTTGGAGAAGACTGTAGTTATGTACCAGCCAGCTCCAGGGAATAATCACACTGTGCCGAATATCAAAGTGAATGACCATAGACTAAGTGTTATGGACAAATTCACCTATCTTGGCAGCACCGTGTCACAAGCTGCCACAATCGATGACGAAGTGAATGCAAGAATCTCCAAGGCCAGTGCAGCCTTTGGCAGACTGTACAAGAATGTATGGGACAGAACTGGAATAAGCCTGCAAACAAAGCTAAAAGTCTACAAAGCAGTTGTATTATCCACACTGCTATATGCTTGTGAAACCTGGACTGTTTATCAGCGACACGCTAGGAAATTAAACCACTTCCACACAGTCTGCCTAAGGAAGCTCCTGAAGATTAAATGGCAAGACAAGATTCCAGACACTGAAGTCCTAGAAAGAGCATCCATGCCCAGTATCCACACTCTACTGATGAAGAATCAGATTCGCTGGGCTGGTCACTTGACTCGCATGCCAGATCACAGGCTCCCTAAACGAATTTTCTACAGCGAACTGCGTTGTGGTAAACGCTCCCAAGGTGGCCAGAGGAAACGTTTTAAAGACACTCTGAAAATTTCACTGAATGCTTTTGGAATTCATCATGACACCTGGGAGGCTGCAGCCAGAGACCGAAATTCGTGGCGTGCATCATTGCACAAAGGTGCAGTCATATGTGAGGCAACCAGGACTGCAAGAGCTGTGAAGAAAAGGCAGGACAGAAAAACCACTGCAGGAAATCCTCCTCCAGAGACGTCAAGCATTCTTTGCCCACATTGTCAAAGAACATTTCGAGCCAAAATAGGCCTTATCAGCCATCTTAGAACCCACGGCCCCACACCTTCAACCCCACTGGATGAAATGAATGGTCACCATCATTCTTGATGGACAAACAACATCAACTATCGTGTATGACCTGTCTTATATCACCTGTCGTATATCAGCTGGCATGTACTGCTGAGACTAGACAACCAAACAAGGTCTCGATGTTGAGACTGAGAAAGGTCCCAAAAGACGGCGGGTAGACAGTATCACGGGTACACTAAGTAAACACGGATGTGACGCAACTAGGGCGACACATCTCGTCTTGGAAGAAGCGTGTCGGCTGAGCACGTCTATCCGGTTTGCTGCAACTGAAGGCTGGGAAGTTAGACAACAGTCTTTGGGACAATGAATCAAATGGCGATAGAGTATACACTATATTGACTATATATAGCAGACAATAGACAATGAACAATAGATAAGGAAAAAAGACAATGAACAATAGATAATGAACAATAGATAAGGAACAATAGATAAGGAATAATAGACAATGAACAATAGATGAGGAACAATAGACAATGAACAATAGACACTGAACAATAGACAAGGAACAATAGACACTGAACAGTAGACAGTAAACAACAGACAATCGTCAATGACACATAGACAATGAACAATAGAACAAAGACAATTAATAATAGACAACTGATAATGGACAATAGACAACGAACAATAGACACTGAACAATAGACAAGGAACAATAGACATTGAACAGTAGACAGTAAACAATAGACAATGAAAAATAGACACTAAACAATATATAGTATATAATACACAATAGACGATTAACAATATACAAAATACAATAGACAACAGACTATAGAGAATGCAGCTCCAATGTACCGATTCCAGGGCATTCTGCCGTAATTACGGCGTACCGTCACTCCATTAACAGTAGCGCACCCACACACATTCTACAAATCTATTTACCATAATTGCTAACGCACACCTTCTACAAATCTTTTCACAATAGTTCAGCCACACAACTTATACAAATATGTCGATAATAGTGCACCCACACACCTTCTAAAAATATATTGATAGTTGTGCGTACCGTCACTCCATTAACAGTAGCGCACCCACACACATTCTACAAATCTATTTACCATAATTGCTAACGCACACCTTCTACAAATATTTTCACAATAGTTCAGCCACACAACTTATACAAATATGTCGATAATAGGGCATCCACACACCTTCTAAAAATATATTGATAGTTGTGCACCCACATACCTTCAACAAATCTATTGATAGTAGTGCATACCCACACCTCCTTCAAGTTCATTGATAATAGTGCACCCACACACCTTATGCACATCTATTGATAATAGTGCAGTCATATACCGTAATCAAGTACACTGATAATAGTGCTCCCAGACCTCCATCAAATCCATCCATGATAGTTCCCCCGCACACCCCCTACAGCTCCATCCATGACAGTGCAATAGTTGCCCCACACACCCCCTATAACTCCATCCATGACAGTGCAATAGTTGCCCCACACCCCCCCCCCTATAACTCCATCCTTGACAGTGCAATAGTTGACCCACACACCCCCTATAACTCCATCCATGACAGTGCAATAGTTGCCCCACACACCCCCTATAACTCCATCCATGACAGTGCAATAGTTGCCCCACACACCCCCTATAACTCCATCCATGACCGTGCAATAGTTGCCCCACACACCCCCTATAACTCCATCCATGACCGTGCAATAGTTGCCCCACACACCCCCTATAACTCCATCCATGACAGTGCAATAGTTGCCCCACACACCCCCTATAACTCCATCCATGACAGTGCAATAGTTGCCCCACACACCCCCTATAACTCCATCCATGACAGTGCAATAGTTGCCCCACACACCCCCTATAACTCCATCCATGACAGTGCAATAGTTGCCCCACACACCCCTTATAACTCCATCCATGACAGTGCAATAATTGCCCCACACACCCCCTATAACTCCATCCATGACAATGCAATAGTTGCCCCACACTCCCCCTATAACTCCATCCATGACAGTGCAATAGTTGCCCCACACACCCCCTATAACTCCATCCATGACAGTGAAAGAGTTGCCCCACACACCCCCTATAACTCCATCCATGACAGTGAAAGAGTTGCCCCACACACCCCCTATAACTTCATCCATGACAGTGCAATAGTTGCCCCAGACACCCCCTATACCTCCATCCATGACAGTGCAATAGTTGCCCCACACACCCCTTATAACTCCATCCATGACAGTACAATAGTTGCCCCACACACCCCCTTTAACTCCATCCATGACAGTGCAATAGTTGCCCCACACACCCCCTATAACTCCATCCATGAGAGTGCAATAGTTGTCCCACACACCCCCTATAACTCCATCCATGACAGTGCAATAGTTGCCCCACACACCCCCTATAACTCCATCCATGATAGTGCAATAGTTGCCCCACACACCCCCTATAACTCCATCCATGACAGTGCAATAGTTGCCCCACACACCCCCTATAACTCCATCCATGACAGTATAATAGTTGCCCCACACATTCCCTATAACTCCATCCATGACAGTGCAATAGTTGCCCCACACACCCCCTATAACTCCATCCATGACAGTGCAATAGGTGCCCCACACACCCCCTTTAACTCCATCCATGACAGTGCAATAGTTGCCCCACACACCCCCTATAACTCCATCCATGACAGTGCAATAGTTGCCCCACACACCCCCTATAACTTCATCCATGACAGTGCAATAGTTGCCCCACACACCCCCTATAACTCCATCCATGACAGTGCAATAGTTGCCCCACACACCCCCTATAACTCCATCCATGACAGTGCAATAGTTGCCCCACACACCCCCTATAACTCCATCCATGACAGTGCAATAGTTGCCCCACACACCCCCTATAACTCCATCCATGACAGTGCAATAGTTGCCCCACACACCCCCTATAACTCCATCCATGACAGTGTAATAGCTGCCCCACACACCCCTTATAACTCCATCCATGACAGTGTAATAGTTGCCCCACACACCCCCTATAACTCCATCCATGACAGTGTAATAGTTGCCCCACACACCCCCTATAACTCCATCCATGACAGTGCAATAGTTGCCCCACACACCCCCTATAACTCCATCCATGACAGTGTAATAGTTGCCCCACACACCCCCTATAACTCCATCCATGACAGTGTAATAGTTGCCCCACACACCCCCTATAACTCCATCCATGACAGTGCAATAGTTGCCCCACACACCCCCTATACCTCCATCCATGACAGTGCAATAGTTGCCCCACACACCCCTTATAACTCCATCCATGACAGTACAATAGTTGCCCCACACACCCCCTTTAACTCCATCCATGACAGTGCAATAGTTGCCCCACACACCCCCTATAACTCCATCCATGACAGTGTAATAGTTGTCCCACACACCCCCTATAACTCCATCCATGACAGTGCAATAGTTGCCCCACACACCCCCTATAACTCCATCCATGACAGTGCAATAGTTGCCCCACACACCCCCTATACCTCCATCCATGACAGTGTAATAGTTGCCCCACACACCCCCTATAACTCCATCCATGACAGTGCAATAGTTGCCCCAAATAAGCAATAGGTTTGAAGTACTTCAAGAAAAGTCACCAGAAAACTTACAGTGCTTTAACATGCTGCAAACGGGCAAGACAAGCCAACAAGATACATCGGGAGAACCACATGGAGACATAAAGACTGCTGATAATCGGAAATGGATGAAACAACGGTCGAGACGTGCTGACAACCAACATGTACAGACAGCACGACCTGACTGTACACATATTATACTAGGCGATTCCTTAATGAAAGGTTTATACAGCGACAGGATGGCCACATCAGACAAAGACATTGTTTCAATAATCCCACTGCCTGGGGCTGGTGTAGACCGGCTAACAGACAAGATTAGCAGGTTGGCTGTTAATCATAGCGTCAGAAGGGCAAGCGTACATATTGGCATCACCGACACCATGAACAACCAACAAATCACAGGGTCTCAACTGCTGGCACTCTTGAACGGATTACGTCACACTTTTCCTAACTCATCCATTTTCTTCTCCTCCATCATATCACCGAGTTATGGACACCAGCGCCGTCTAGCTGACATAAATAACAACATGTTGCAGAAGTTCTGTTCTCAAAACAAGATACAATTCATCAACAATACAGCATCATTCACTTCACAGGCTGGTGCACCAAAAAAGAGTCTTTACAAGGATCAAATACATTTATCTATATTGGGCACCAGTTTTCTCGCCAAGAATTTAAAATATCCAGAACGGACATACCATACATCCAATACGGGATCGCGCCGGACACTTTTAGCTCCTCCTGAAACTCAAGCCAGACGACATACTCCCGTCACATCAAATACCAATAGGACAGAAGTGTGCAGACCACTCATAACCACTGCACCTGAAATCCAAGCCAGACGGGACACTACCACAACACCAAGTCCGTTAAATACGTCGTCTTTCACACAGGAGGGTAATAATTACGAAGATATGATTCCTATTCTCCCCAGAAAGTATCCGACTCTCAGCAACAACGACGTGCCAGCACAACCTCCTGTTAGCCACCAACCAGAGGCTCTAGTTGGTAGTCATTACATACCCATGAGACATCATCAGTACCCATTTAATTGTAATCCAGAATGGTTGCACCTCACACGGTATAGCCCAGCTACACTTCGTCAAGCACTTATAATATCGCTATACCAACAACCAACACAACCTGGTATTTACTAGCAACTTAGGACAAAGCTACACCGGATCTCGGTACAAGAAAGAGCCTCTCCTTAAACGTTTATCTGCATATTTGGTTATAACTTGATCTAGTAACGTATTAGGTTATAAGTTATTACAAACATTGACTGGTTTTGACTTTATATTAATTGATAGTACTTAGCTGTATAGCTTTTATAATAATTCTAATTGTGTTTTCACGGTGAGTGAGGGGGTCTTCACTGCTCTTCCTTACGGATCTGTGTACGTATTGTTATATATTTACAGAGATATTACTGTTTCTCTGTACTTTAGAGTGTGTTTTGTAATAAGGGACGTAAGTTGTATTCACTTTGTGTGTGTGTGTTTTGCTTTTAAACTTGTGATTACGCATTGTTGAAATGTCTAATAAGTACGAACACTGGCTCAGGAATAATGGGCTCAGAATCGGGCATGTAAACATATGCCATCTATTAGGGAAGCTGCCCGAACTATCACTTATACTTAATCAAAATTTTCACATGTTTGGCGTTAGCGAAAGTCGATTAAATGGCAACATCTCAGATGATGACATCGCTATCAGAGGTTTTAAAACCATTAGAAGAGATCCCTATCAGAAACAAGAGACGGGTATTGCAGTTTATATTTCCAACTCGCTTAACGCCCACCGCAGGCTAGACTTTGAAACCTGTGAGATTGAGTGTGTATGGATAGAGGTTAAACTTCAAAATTGCATACCGCTAGTAGTTGGCTATCTTTATCGAAACCCCAGTGCAGGAAATATCTGGTATGAAAAATTCACCACTATGATGGATGTAGTCTTTAGTAATGCTAGGGAAATAATATTGCTAGGTGACTTCAACATAGACGCTAACAAATCAAACAAAACATGGGAAAACATAATAGAGTCATATAATTTCCAACAGTTAGTCAAACAAGCCACTAGAATCACTAAATCATCTGCAACACTTATAGATCATATTTATACTACGTGTGCTGATAACATCACAGAATGTACTGTACCTATCAATGCAATGAGCGATCACTATCCAGTATGTTGCACGTGGTCGAAAAGGGGCACCAAAACTCCCAAACACAAACATATAAGCATAAAATATAGAAATTACAAAAATTTCAATCGAGACGTCTTCTTACAAGATTTGGTCAACTCATCTCTAGATTATGTTTACCAGCTTCCTGACCCAGACGATGCTCTGGACCACTGGCTAAAGACCTTTCTAAGTATATTTGATAAACATGTTCCATTTAAGGAAGTTCGTGTTAAACATCACACAGGAGGTAGTTGAACTTATGAGAGATCGCGACAGGGCTCACAAAAATAGAGATCTAACTATGTACCGTAGTCTGAGAAACAAAGTTCTATATGTTATTCGGAAGGAAAAGAAAAACTATTTTAAGAACATAGTAATAGATAAAACCAACACTAAAGATATATGGAAAGCAATTAATACCTTGACAAACAAACACAAATCATCACAATCATTACCATCAAATCAGGTTACATGTGATCAATTCAGTAGATACTTTCAGTCCGACATAAACCAACTGAAGGCTGCAATACCAGATGCGCCTCATGACATATCTTTATTATCATCATTCTGTGAGAACAAATGCTATGGACACATTTCCTCCAACATACCGCTAATGACGACAACTGAAGTATTTACTCATCTCCGTAATCTAAAAAACAATAACTCATCAGGACTAGATGGAATTAGTAGTCGGATCCTTCGCCATGCTGCACCGGCGATCTGCGAGTCACTAACTTTTATATATAATCAATGTCTAACCAGAGGTCACTTCCCATTAGCCTTTAAAATCGCTAAAGTGTATCCTCATTTAAAAGCTAGTCCTCTAGACGATCGTCTCATGAGTAATTATAGACCAATTTCCATATTATCCTCATTATCCAAACCGCTAGAAAAGCACATCCACAAAACAACACTAGATCACTTAGTTCGCCATAAACTGATAGTTGACAGTCAGTCAGGATTTCGGCCAAAATATTCTTGCCATACGGCACTAACAAACATGATAGAAAACTGGCATCAAAATATTAACAACAATACTCTATGTGGAGCGGTGTTTATAGACTTTAGGAAAGCATTCGATATGATAGATCATACTATTCTAATTAAAAAACTAGAAACAATGAAAGTAAGTTTTAATATAGTGACATTAATAAAATCATTCTTATTAGACAGAAAGCAAGTAGTATCACACAATAAAGTTTTATCTCAAGCCATTACCATTAATATTGGAGTACCTCAGGGGTCTATTCTTGGCCCTCTATTATTTGCCATTTATATAAATGATCTTCCATTAAATCTGTCGTCGTCCTGCGATCTATTTGCTGATGACTGCACAGTATATACAAACGCTGTTGATCGTAATGTGCTAGAATTATCCTTGCAACAGGAAATAAATAGTGTAGTTAACTGGAGTCATGCAAACCGCATGCAAATTAACATTACTAAAACAAAGTCTATGTTAATAGGAACCAGGCAAAGACTTCACACTCTAAACTCGCAGAGAACTCTTCAGCTGCACATTGGCAGCACGCCTGTAGAAAGTGTCACCGAGCACAAGACACTGGGTGTTATCATAGATCAAAATCTAACTTTTAACTCACATGTTCATGCTCTAGGTTAAACAAATAGCCAAAAAAGTATACCAACTTGCCAAAATTAAAAATTTCCTTGACGAAAACACAAGAAAGATATTCTATACTTCTCATATACAAACACATATTGATTACTGCTCCACAGTCTGGGATGGATGCTCCAAATCAATAACAAAACGCCTATATTCACTCCAGAAAAGGGCAGTGCGTTTAATTAATGGTGAAAAGCTTACCGACAATTCTAACCTATATAAACGTCTCCGGTTACTGCCACTCCACAAGCGCCTGCTTTTTAATAAGACCAAACTAATTCACAAATCCTATTTCAAAATGCTCCAAGCTACCTTTGGCCATTGTTTAAATATAACGCTAGACATAGCGAACGACTAAATATACTTCATGTCCCTAAACCTAGGATAGACTTATATAAAACAAGCTTAGCATACTCTGCCGCTCAGTTGTGGAACAATCTTCCACAAGAAATCAAAGACACCACCAATCATGATACATACATTCGCAACCTGTTTGAACACTACCTTAGTACAGACTACATGCCCCCATAACAAATAACACAAAAAGACAATAATGGTAACTTATCTCAAACGACAACTAGCCAAAAAACATTCCCTTATGTATGGCACGTTACACCCTCCTTAGGTATTTATAATGCCCATGTTAAACACTGCCTCAGTGAGTCATTTGTTATTGATTATTTTTCATGCGTTTTAATGTTCTTTTGTTGTCAAAAGTTGCTTCATAAGTGATGTTGAATGAAAGAATGTATGAGAGGAAATAGAGAAGAAGGGCAGAATGTCAGACGGGCCTGCGTGCCCAATTCTTAACCCTTTGAAAATAAAGACTTATTATTATTATTATTATTATACATGACAGTGCAATAGTTGCCCCACACACCCCCTATAACTCCATCCATGACAGTGCAATAGTTGCCCCACACACCCCCTATAACTCCATCCATGACAGTGCAATAGTTGCCCCACACACCCCCTATAACTCCATCCATGACAGTGCAATAGTTACCCCACACACCCCCTATAACTCCATCCAGTGCAATAGTTACCCACACACCCCCTATAACTCCATCCATGACAGTGTAATAGTTTACCCTACACACCCCCTATAACTCCATCCATGACAGTACAATAGTTGCCAACACACCCCCTATAACTCCATCCATGACAGTGCAATAGTTGCCCACACACCCCCTATACCTCCATCCATGACAGTACAATAGTTTCCCACACACCCCCTACAGCTCCATCCATGACAGTGTAATAGTTTACTCTACACACCCCCTATAACTCCATCCATGACAGTGTAATAGTTTACCCTACACACCCCCTATAACTCCATCCATGACAGTGTAATAGTTTACCCTACACACCCCCTATAACTCCATCCATGACAGTGTAATAGTTTACCCTACACACCCCCTATAACTCCATCCATGACAGTGCAATAGTTGCCCCACACACCCCCTACAGCTCCATACTTGACAGTGCAATAGTTGCCCACACACCCCCTATAACTCCATCCATGACAGTTCAATAGTTGCCCACACACCCCCTATAACTCGATCCATGAGGGTACAATAGTTGCCCACACACCCCCTATAACTCCATCCATGACAGTGCAATAGTTTACCCCACACACCCCCTATAACTCCATCCATGACAGTGCAATAGTTGCCCACACACCCCCTACAGCTCCATCCATGACAGTGCAATAGTTGCCCCACACACCCCCTTTAACTCCATCCATGACAGTGCAATAGTTGTCCACACACCCCCTACAGCTCCATCCTTGACAGTGCAATAGTTGCCCCACACACCCCCTTTAACTCCATCCATGACAGTGCAATAGGTGCCCCACACACCCCCTACAGCTCCATCCTTGACAGTGTAATAGTTGCCCACACACCCATTATAACTCCATCCATGACAGTGCAATAGTTGCCCACACACCCCCTACAGCTCCATCCATGACAGTGCAATAGTTGCCCCACACACCCCCTTTAACTCCATCCATGACAGTGCAATAGTTGTCCACACACCCCCTACAGCTCCATCCTTGACAGTGCAATAGTTGCCCCACAAACCCCCTTTAACTCCATCCATGACAGTGCAATAGGTGCCCCACACCCCCCACAGCCCATCCATGACAGTACAATAGTTGCCCCACACATCCCCTTTAACTCCATCCATGACAGTGAATAGTTTACCCCACACACCCCCTATAACTCCATCCATGACAGTGTAATAGTTTACCCCACACACCCCCTATAACTCCATCCATGACAGTGCAATAGTTGTCCACACACCCCCCACAGCTCCATCCATGACAGTACAATAGTTGCCCACACACCCCCTACAGCTCCATCCATGACAGTGTAATAGTTGACACACACACCCCCTATAACTCCATCCATGACAGTGCAATAGTTGCCCACACACCCCCCACAGCTCCATCCATGACAGGGAATAGTTTACCCCACAACCCCCTATAACTCCATCCATGACAGTACAATAGTTGCCCACACACCCCCTACAGCTCCATCCATGACAGTGTAATAGTTTACCCCACACACCCCCTATAACTCCATCCATGACAGTGTAATAGTTTACCCCACACACCCCCTATAACTCCATCCATGACAGTGCAATAGTTGCCCACACACCCCCTATAACTCCATCCATGACAGTGTAATAGTTGACACACACACCCCCTATAACTCCATCCATGACAGTGTAATAGTTTACCCCACACACCCCCCTATAACTCCATCCATGACAGTGCAATAGTTGCCCACACACCCCCTATAACTCCATCCATGACAGTGTAATAGTTGACACACACACCCCCTATAACTCCATCCATGACAGTGCAATTGTTGCCCACACACCCCCTACAGCTCCATCCATGACAGTACAATAGTTGCCCCACACACCCCCTTTAACTCCATCCATGACAGTGTAATAGTTTACCCCACACACCCCCTATAACTCCATCCATGACAGTGTAATAGTTTACCCCACATACCCCCTATAACTCCATCCATGACAGTGCAATAGTTGCCCACACACCCCCTACAGCTCCATCCATGACAGTGTAATAGTTGACACACACACCCCCTATAACTCCATCCATGACAGTGCAATAGTTGCCCACACACCCCCTACAGCTCCATCCATGACAGTACAATAGTTGCCCCACACACCCCCTTTAACTCCATCCATGACAGTGTAATAGTTTACCCCACACACCCCCTATAACTCCATCCATGACAGTGTAATAGTTTACCCCACACACCCCCTATAACTCCATCCATGACAGTGCAATAGTTGTCCACACACCCCCTACAGCTCCATCCATGACAGTGTAATAGTTTACCCCACACACCCCCTATAACTCCATCCATGACAGTACAATAGTTGCCCACACACCCCCTACAGCTCCATCCATGACAGTGTAATAGTTTACCCCACACACCCCCTATAACTCCATCCATGACAGTGCAATAGTTGTCCACACACCCCCTACAGCTCCATCCATGACAGTGTAATAGTTGACACACACACCCCCTATAACTCCATCCATGACAGTGCAATAGTTGCCCACACACCCCCTACAGCTCCATCCATGACAGTGTAATAGTTTACCCCACACACCCCCTATAACTCCATCCATGACAGTGCAATAGTTGTCCACACACCCCCTACAGCTCCATCCATGACAGTGTAATAGTTGCCCCACACACCCCCTATAACTCCATCCATGACAGTGCAATAGTTGTCCACACACCCCCTATAACTCCATCCATGACAGTGTAATAGTTGCCCCACACACCCCCTATAACTCCATCCTTGACAGTGCACCAACACACCCCCACAAATCCATCTTGTGATACAATCTTCCCATTCAAACGACTAATTTCCTCTTCTAACCTTACCTCCCATCTTAATTTCAAGATTTCCTGTCATCTGTGTGTTACGTATTTTTATGTGCCCAAAATGTTGCATTTCTCTAATCTTGATTCCTTCCATTCATTAATTCCAGTTTCATTTCTAATTTATTTGGGACGTTTTTATTTGCCATTTTGTCTTTACGTAATATTATCTCCGTTTTTTTTTTAATAGACTGATTACAGCCACGTTAATTCTGTGTTCCGTGTTTGTTTATGAAGTATGAACTTCGTCAGATCCAGCAGATTAGCGGGTTCAACCAATTAATCTTGCGATGCCATCAAGAGAACGTATACTGAGAATATTTACATTGCAAATGAGATAAATAGAGCACAGATTGTGAAGATCCACATTATAAATAAAATAAGGGACGCAGAAGTGTTTGCAAGGCACCAGGTCCAGATTCTATACTGACCAAGACCTACTAACACGTCCTAGTCGTGCATCATGGGCAACAGGTCCCTTCGGGGTCCTGGCTAATGTAGTAGGATCGCGATTCTTCCGAAGTCGGAGAGTATCTGCCTGTACGGCGAGGAACCACCAGTCTGCACACCAATAAACCAGACATGGGACAACGGATGCTCACGCAAACCTCAGGTCCGGTATGACATCACACTGATGTTGGACAACAGGATGTCTTCATCCGACATACAGGACTTCTTGCTGGAGTTTACAGCCAGCGAACGCACGCAAGCAGCAAGCAAGCAATAAGATAAAGATAACATATGCTGAAAATATTCACATTACAAATGAGATCAAGAGAGCACATGCTGAGAAAATCTACATTATAAGTGAGACAGAGAGGACGCATATTGTGAAAATTCACTTTACAAATGAGATGTAGAGGACGCATATTATGAAAATTCACATTATAAATGAGATAACGCCGGCACGGGGTGAGAATATCTACTTCACAAATGAAATAAAGAGAGTCCGGGGTGAGAAAATCTACTTCACAAATTAGATAACGCGGGCACGGGTTCAGAAAATCTACTTCACAAAAAATGAAAAAAAATAAAGCGGCACGGGGG
>JACEFZ010024742.1:0-45433 GCA_014155875.1 Cepaea nemoralis
GGGCTCACGAGGGAAATCGTCACGTCCTGCTCATGGCTGCTTTAAATCCTCACTTCAATATATTGGTCATTTCGTTTTCCCCGGGCCATTCCCGCACATACCAGGCAGGTTTGCAGACGGTATCCACTCAGCGAGTTTTCGGACATGTGCTTGTCGTTGCGCCCGTCAGAGCTGTTCCAGGCACGACAGACATTCGGAAAACTACCTAGTCAGAGCTGTTCCGAACAAGAGCGGCATTCGGAAACTAGGTAGTCAGAGCTGTTCCTAGCACGAGAGACATTCGGACGAGACATTTCACTCGGACGTAATTGCGTAGTGTCAATTTTTAGTTTGCCACCCGTAGGACAACACTTCCGACTTCCGGCGGGCATTTTTTAATGAGGTTAGCCTTCCTCGGGTTTCGAGACTCTTGTTTCGGCTTCCACACAGCAAGCTTTCGCTTCGGGCTGCCACGTAATGGATTCGCAAGACAGGCGTTCCATTTCGTGTCAACGAGACAATTTTCCACCTTTGACTACACTCACTTCATGAATGTGTTTACAGACTATCGGACGTCTGCGAGACGTACGACCGAGGTGTTTTTCCACCTTTTGTACTCGCTCACGAGGTAGGCTACATGTGCTGCCGGCTCAGCACCTTACCTCCGTGCGTCTGTGGGCCAGTAACGGTCAGGCCCTTTCATCCGGGGATACCTCATATCCCCCAGCTAAGAGCCATCGAACGAATCTGCGCCGAGAATGTAGTGTTCTCAGCACATCATCACAATTTTGATGTAGGTTTGTGTCGGCCAGGCTCTCACTTCCGAGAGTTTATGGCTTAGAGACGTTCAGCCATACACCTCGGATGGGCGCCTTAGAGGTTATGTCCGGACTGAGATTTTAGGGATCGTTTGCCTGATTTTGACTGCTATCCTCAGTCTTACCTGCAGAGCAGCAGGTTGTGTCTCTCTTAGTCTGGTCCCTATCCCACGAGCCGCCCGATATGTAGTTTTCACCCATCGGCAAGCACATGGGGTCGATGGGACACGCAAGCTCCCCCACCACGGCAAGGTGGAGACACATCGGGGGAGAAATGCTAATATAAAAAATGAGGATACAGCAGAAAAAAGTATGGCATAATGACATGCGTACGCTCAGCTCTCTCTCTCTCTCTCTCTCTCTCTCTCTCTCTCTCTCTCTTTCTCTCTCTCTCTCTCTCTCTCTCTCTCTCTCTCTCTCTCTCTCCTCTCTCTCTATTTATTTTTCTTTCAAGCACACTAACACACTAACTCTCTAATTGTCTCATTCTCTCTCTCTCTCTCTCTCTCTCTCTCTCTCTCTCTCTCTCTCTCTCTCTCTCTCTCTCTCTCTCTCCCTCTCTCTCTATTTATTTTTCTTCACGCACATTAACACACTAACTCTCTAATTGTCTCATTCTCTCTCTCTCTCTCTCTCTCTTTCTCTCTCTCTCCCTCTCTCTCTCTCATACGGACTCACTCTCACCCTCTCTTACACACACATACTCGCATTTCACTCTCCCTCAATCTCTCACTCACTCTACCACTTACAATCATTCTCTTACTCTCTCTCACTCTCTCACTCTCACTCACTCATTCACTCTCTAAACCACACTAACTCACTCTCTTACTCGCACACACAGACAAGCAAACAGACACACACACCCGCTCACTCTTTATCTTGCTCATTCACTTTCTCATGAACTCTCTCACTCACCCACTCTCTCTCACTCACCCACTCTCTCTCTCTCTCTCTCTCTCTCTCTCTCTCTCTCTTACACACTCACTCGCTCTCACACTCACTCACACACGCACATACACACAAACCCATAAATTCTCTCACTCACTCACTCACTCACTCACTCACTCACTCACTCACACTCCCTTACCCACTCACTCACTCTCTGGCTCTCTAACTCACACTCACTTCTCACTCTACCACACAGACATGCAGACACACAACACAACCCCCCCCCTCCCTCTCTCTCTCTCTCTCACACACACACACATTCACTCATTCTCTCACTCAATCTCTCACACATACACGTACACACACACACACACACACACTCTCACACACATACACACACACACACTCACTCACTCGGTGTTTCACTCACTCAGGCACACGCTCATGCATACTCTCTCACTCTGTCTGTCTCATACTCATTCTCTCACTCACACTCTTTCTCGCTCACTCTCTCACCCATTCTCTCACTCACACACACACACATTGAAGAATGATAGTGAAAAAATGATACCAGTAGGTTTCTTATGGAGGCATATAGTCGGTATGAAGTAAGTATTGAAAGAGTTTTCGGTTGAATGTGTAGGGACTCATTGGTGTTTTCAGTTCTGGTGGAAGGCTATTCCACAAGTGAGCACCAGAATATGCGAAACAAGTTTTGTATAAGTCCAATCTAGGCTTAGGAACATGTAATAAATTTAAGCGCTTACTGTTCATTGCATTAGATTGAATTAACGGTAGAAGATACTCTTGGGTATTTTCAGATATAATGTTATTCACTAATTTGGCTTTGTTAAAAAGGAAGCGCTTTCTAAGTGGTAGAAGTCTTAGATGGCTGTATAATTTATTACTTTCAACGCGCTTTATGCCAGAAACTAGAAGTATAGCGCGGTTTTGAAGCGAACACAGTCGTTTCATATCAGATTTAGGGCACCCATCCCAGACTGTGGAACAATAGTAGAGAGGTGATTAGATATGGGATGCATAGAATATTTTTCGTGTGCTTTCATCCAAGAAGTGCTGAATTTTAGCAATTTGGTAAACTTGTTGTGCTATTCTCTTGGTAAGGGCGTGAACATGAGAGCTACAGTTTAAATTTCTCTCAATTAAAAGACCTAATGTTTTATGTGCCCACGTGGAGCTCGAGCGATGCCCCAGTTATGGCTAGGGTCTGTAGTTTTTGTCTTGTCGTTATTAGCATGGATTTGGTTTTGTCGACGTTAATTAGAATGCGGTTTTCATTGCTCCATCTACTAACGTTATCAAGTTCGTTTTGTAAAGAGGTCTCTAAGTCACTACGGTTCTCTTGACTAGTGTATATAGTGCAGTCGTCCGCAAAGAGGTCACACGAAATATTGAGATATAAAGGAATATCATTAATATAAACTGCAAAAAGCAGCGGACCTAGTATTGAGCCCTGAGGCACACCAATATTAAGCTGTGTGAGTTTTGATAGACAGTTATTGAAGGTGTCTGTCAGATAAAAATGACGTAATTAGGTTCACCATATTGGTGCTAGCCTTCATTTGTTTTAATTTTCTAATTGAAATATCATGATCTACCATGTCAAAGGCTTTTTTAAAGTCTACAAATACTGCTCTACAAATGTTGCCATTGTTGATACAAAGATGCCAGTTATCGGTCATTTTTGTTAGGGCACTATGGCATGAATATTTAGGTCGAAACCCAGATTGACTGTCAATTATTTGATCGTTGTTAATTAAATGGTGTAATGTTATTTTATGTATGTATTTTTCAAATGGCTTTGATAGAAACGATAGTAAGGAAATAGGTCTATGATTACCCATAGACGAAATTATCAGTTGAGTCATTTTTAAGTAGAGGATAAACTTTAGCAACTTTAAAGGCAGGTGGAAAGTAGTTTTTGGACAGGCACTGGTTATATATGAACGTTAATTACTCACTAATAATTGGTGCAGCACACAGAAGAATTCTTCTTCTTCTTATTTGCGTTCTTCCGGATTGTTTTTTCAGATGTGTTTGAGGAGAGTTGTTACGCAACCTTGGGCCAACTCATCCGACTTCTGCGTGCATTTTTGACCAGGTTAGCATTCCTGGGAGACTCACTTGTGTGGTACTGTCTGCATCCCAGCTTGTCAAGTTGGAACAGTCAAAGACTTCACGGTCATCCCTCAAGGGAAGGCAGGGACAGTCCATGGCATTTTCCGCCATCCAGGGTGGCAACCATAGTTGCAGGGCCGACACATAGCGTCCTGGTGCTGAGCTCACCGAGGGAATCGTCACGTCCTGCTCATGGCTGCTTTAATTTCTCACTTCGATATATTGGGCATTTCGTTCGCCCCGAGCCGCTCCCGCACAAATCAGGCCGGTCTGCAGACGGTATCCACTCAACGAGTTTTCGATTCAGACATGTGCTTGTCGCTATGCCAGGGGACAATATAGTCAGAGCACGACTCTACAGTTCCGGGCACGGCGGACATTCGGAAAACTAGCTAGTCAGAGCTGTTCCGGACACGAGCTATTCGGAAAATTAATTAGTCTGAGCTGTTCCTAGCACGAAAGACATTTCACTCGGACGTTTTATGCGTTGTGCCTGATTTATTTGCACCCGTAGGCCAGCACAACCGACTTCAGCGGATATTTTTACGGGTTTGCCTTTCCGAGGTATCGAGAGACGTTAGACTTTTTTTTTTGCTGTAGTGTCGCCCACATCTCAGCTGGCCAAGGTAGAACGGTCAACGACATCACGGTCAACCCTCAAGGGAAGACAGGGGCAGACCATGGGCATTCCCCTGCTATCCAAGGAGGCGTCCATAATTGCAGAGCCGGCACAAATTGCTCTGAGACTGGGCTCACCCTAGGAGTTGCCACATCCTTCTCATGGCTGCTTTAATTCCTCACTTCCATGTATTGGGCATTTCACTTGCCACTGGGCTCTCAGCACACACCAGGAACGGTCAGTCTGCGGGCGACATCCACTAGGTAAGCTTTCGCTTCGGACTTCGGACAACGCAATGGGTTCGCTAGCATGCGTTCCATTTCGTGTTATTGAGACGTTTTTTCCACCTTTGACAACACTCTCTGTGAATAAAGATACCGACATTTTTCGTAACCATTTCGTGCGACATTTTCTACCTTTTGTTCTCGCTCATGAGGTAGGCTACATGTGATGCCGGCTTAGCACCTTACCTCCGTGCACCAGTGAGCGAGAAACGGCCAGGCCCTCTCATTTGTGGATCCCACATATCCCCCAGATGAGAGCCTTCGAACAAGTATCTGAACTGGGCATGTAGCGTGCTCAGCATCTCACCTCCTTTATTAGGTAGGTGGGTATCGGCCTGGCTCTCACATCCGAGGGGTTATGGCTTAGAGGTGTTCAGCCATATCCCTCGAATGGGAGCCTTAGAGTATGTGTCTGGACCTCGAAATAGCGGCATCGTGAGCCTGATTTAGACTTTGACTGCTATCCTCTGTCTTACCTGCAGAGTAGCAGGTCGTGTCTCGCTTAGTCTGGTCCCTATCCCAAGGCCTGTCCGACATGCAGTTTTGTTTCCGTCGATAATGCTCTTGGGGTTACTGGGACACGCAAGCCCCCCTCCCCCCCAACCACGACAAGGGGGGGGGGGGGGCGAAGAATTATATTACTGATACCATCTAGGCCTTCTGAATTTGTTGCTTTGAGATTCGAGAGATATTTATATACATCTGCAACAGACATCAAGGGAATCTCAGGGGGAATATTTCTAGAGCACTTCACTTCACAGAATGATGACAGTGAACTTAAATTACATACTGAGTCTGGTATTGAGGACTTTAGATTCTCTATTTCTGATTGAAAGAAGTAACTGAAATCCTCGCATGTTATAGAGTTTGGTATTGCTGACTCTGAAGCGTGTTTCTTGTTGGCTAGCAAGTTAATAGCCTTCCATATATGTGTGTTATTTGATTTATCTACAATCACATTTTTGAAATGATCTTTCTTTATCCTACGAATGTCATATTTAACTTTATTTCTTAGTCTGCGGTAATTGATACAATCTTTATTTTTGTGTGCTTGTATCTCGTTCTCTCAGAAAGAGCAGATAATTACTGTGGACAGACACAACAGAAAGAGCAGATAATTACTGTAGACAGACATAACAGGAAGAGCAGATAATTACAACAGTCAGGCATAGCAGGAAGAGCAGATAATTAGTATAGTTGACAACAGGAATGGTAGATAATTACTACAGAGAGACATAAAAGAAAGAGCTGACAATTACTGTAGACAGACGTAACAGGAAGATCAGATAATTACTACAGCCAGACAAAAAAGAGGAAGAGAAAATTATTACTACAGTCAGACATAACAGGACGAGCAGATAAATACTGTAGACAGACATAACAGGGCGAGCAGACCATTATTATGGTCATCATTGGTCATCATTGGTCATCATTGGTCATCATTGGTCATCATTGGTCATCATTGGTCATCATTGGTCATCATTGGTCATCATTGGTCATCATTGGTCATCATTGGTCATCATTGGTCATCATTGGTCATCATTGGTCATCATTGGTCATCATTGGTCATCATTGGTCATCATTGGTCATCATTGGTCATCATTGGTCATCATTGGTCATCATTGGTCATCATTGGTCATCATTGGTCATCATTGGTCATCATTGGTCATCATTGGTCATCATTGGTCATCATTGGTCATCATTGGTCATCATTGGTCATCATTGGTCATCATTGGTCATCATTGGTCATCATTGGTCATCATTGGCACCTTTCCGTCTTGACAGGCGATAGTTTGGTACATTGTGCTTCAAAAAGGCTTAATAACTACGACCCAAGGCAGTGGTAAGTGTGGCTGATAAGGCCAATTCGCGCTGCAAATGTTTGTCAACAGTGGATGCATGTGAAAACATGGTCATTTCTACCATCATGCACCATCTCACGTCTCTCACGCTCTGTGTGTGCTTTATCTGCAATCATTTTCTCCTTATGGTCAGACATAAAGAAACAAATAGACGATTACTGTATTCAGACATAACAGAAAGAGGAGATAGAGGAGATTCTGTTAGCGGACATAAAAGGAAGAGCAGATGTTTACTACAGTCAGACATAACAGAAACATCTGACAATTATTGTAGACAGACATGACAGGAAAAGCAAATAATTACAACAGTCAGACATAACAGAACATGCAGATAATTACTGTGGCTAGATATAGAAATAGCAGACAGTTACTACAGTCAGACATAACAGACAGAGCAGACCGTTCTTGCAGACAGACAATTCTGTATCGGTTGACTATCGCAACAACTACAGTACTCCTGCCGAAGACAGCACAGCACCCACGCGCACCCAAACACCCACTTCCGGGAGAATGCAGAGATGCCGGTGACCACCCAGGGATACCCATCTGTTATCTAGACAACCCGAGGTTGCTTCCACCATCCTGTGACAGGCCGGATCTCCAGGTCTTATCTAAACACCACATGTCAGGAGCTGGCCAGAAGTCGCAGCGACTATCTCTGTGGAGCGGGCCTGTTGCCTGGCCAGTGCTGCCTGCCGTGCAATTGTGCTCATCTATTTACCAGGTATGCCTGGGACGTCGGGGTGGAGGGAACTGATGAAGTGCCGGGAGAAGATGGATGGTAGTTGGGGTGGATGATTCTGGGGATGGAGTCTAGCTTGATAACTGTGTTGATAAACCCTAGGCATGTGATAAACGAGTCTATCAGGGCATTGATAGACACTTGTCTACACAGCATCTGTCAGTCGTAACTTCATCGTCTACCTGGCTCAGAACAAAGGAGCTAAGGTGGCGTAGTGGTTTGTGCGCTTGCTGGCAGACACAGCGGTCCGGGATCAGTCTCTACCAGTGACAGGGTTCTTGTTGTCTCCACCAGCGCGGCTAATGGAGGTGAATCAGACACTAGCCATGGGTACCACATCATCTTCATACTCTTCTGGGTATGGACTGGGAGGATAACATGTCGAAGAAGGCAACTGATAGCCTCATTTCTGCTAGCCACTGACCTAGAATTTGTAAAGGTCAAACGTTTCATACCCGTACATCAATATATGACGTGTGTCAATATTATAGACACATAAATCAACCACTCGTGTGCAATGACACTGACAAGCAGTCTGCCTGCCGGGGCGCTAGTTATGTGTCCCGATCCCAGTCAAGCCAGGGATTCTGTCCCTGTACCCAGACTTCCAGGTACACCCGACCAAACACGGGAACGAGAAGATTCCCGGGGAAGACAAGAAGGCCGGCCTTGACGACAGGTGCAACAACATGAGCTTAGCACTATATATCTAGTGCTGCTCAAGGTGTGAACAGACGTCCTGTACATACCTACCTACTTGCCTACTTACCTATCTACTTGCTTGCTTACTTACTTACTTTCTTACTTACTTTCTTACGCACTTGCTTGGTTGCTTACTTACTTACCTATCTACTTGCTTGATTGCTTACTTGCTTACTTACCTAATTACTAATTTACCTACCTATCTTCTTAGCTAATTACTTACCACCTTACATACATATCTACTTACTTACGTAGCTACATACCTGCCTACCAATCTACTTATTTACGTACTTACCTACATAAATCTCAACCTATAAAATTACTTAACTACCTACTTACTTGATTGCTTATTTACCTAATTACTTACTTACTTACCTACTTATTTACTACTTATTTGCTTACATTCTTACTTACCTAATTACTTACTTACCTACCTACTTACTTGCTTGCTTATTTACCTAATTACTTACTTACCTACATACTTATTTACTTAATTGCTTACTTTCTTACTTACCTAATTACTTACTTACCTACCTACTTACTTGCTTGCTTATTTACCTAATTACTTACCTACCTACTTATTTACTTATTTTGCTTACTTTCTTACTTACCTAATTACTTACTTACCTACCTACTTACTTGCTTGCTTATTTACCTAATTACTTACTTACTTACCTACCTATCTACTTATGAGCTAACTTACTTTATTACCTATTTAATTACTTACTTACCTTCTTACTTATCTTCTTACTTACTTACCCATCTACTTACCTACATACTTATTACTTACCCTCGTGAATATTTTTCTACGTATTTACATACTTACCTACATACATGCCAGATATCTACATGTTTACTTACCTATATACGTACATATTTACTTACCTACACACCTACATACTTACTTACCTACCTATCTACTTAATATCCAACCCACTTTACTTAACTACTTACTCACTTACCAACAGGCAAATTGTAGAGATCACATATCAGCGATTATCTGTCTGGATTTGTCGGCTGTGGATGTTTCTTCATTCAACCAATACCTAGATTGTGATAACTCACTTCCACATAGCGGTTTTACCATCGGAATAGTTTACAAGATGCCGGCTGAAGGAAGTGACGTCACAAATTCAACAAGAACACGAAGAAGCTCTTGTACACACACTGTGTAGCGCACGTGACATATGGTGCCCCCGCCATATTTATGTTGACGAACTCGAGGGTGATGTGGTAAACTAGTGTGTCAGCCACTGGACACCTCAGCTCTCAACATTAGGTGTAGCATCATTGTCATCTGTCAGGCCCCTCGCAAAGTGTCGTAATCATCACCGCCGTTGAGACCACTCACTCTCTATCCCTCTCCTGCTCTCTTGCCTTATGCACTTTCATGCACGTGTGTCTAGCACCTATACCGACCATCGTTGTGATTGACCGCAGCCTCTTCTCTCAGGAAGCATGCATTCCGTACTGTTCTGTCGAAGCCACGGTCGCGTTGAATAAATGTTTTAGTGCCAGTTTCCTTCAATATTCAACTTCTAGATTGTATTTTCCTTCTCCGTGATCGACGATATTCTAAGAATATTTCTGTAACACTTGAGTTCAACATTTACATTTCTCAGGGAATTACAATAATAGCTTTGTAGAAAGGAACTGGACAGATCATTTCATAGTACCCATAAAAAAGTTGTTTGTAAAAGTACACATATTAAAACACCTCCTTGCGGAGGCAGTCTGGGAAACGTGGTGAGCATTTCTACGGAGACGGCAGATCTCCACACTCACTTCAGCCATGATTTCACCGACAAGCGCAGAGCACTCTTAAACATTCTTCCCTGCTCTCATTACCTCCCTTAAAATAAGACATGTGCCAGACTGTCTAGAAGATGTACGACCAAATTTGTAATTAATGCCAGTTTGGCCAATTTCGCGCTTGTGACATTGATAAGAAAGTACGTGAAGTTGGCTCTTTTAAGTGTCAAACCGGCAAACCAATCTCCTGGCACAATGTCGGTCTGTTTCCAGGGGCTGACCTTGGGATAAATGTTTAAGATGACAAGTTGAAAATGGAATCATTATGTCTGACCATTTCTGGTTTCGTTTTTCCCCCGTTTGAGCTCTGTACTCGGTAAGCTAAGGGGTTTAGCTCCGTTACTTAGCTCCTTGAGGGTATGAGTTCGTCGTGAGGCTTGATAGTGGTGTTTCTGGTTGGAGCGTCGATCTGAATACAGAGTCCTTGTTTACACAGAGAGGGAGAGAGGGAGCAGCAATGAGGGGAGATACGAGAGAGGCGCTGCTGTGAGAAGAGGGGTAGACCGACAAACAGGGAACTGAGAGGGTCGGGGCAGTCAAGGGTGATGATGAATGAGAGAGGGCCGACACAGTCAAGGGTGTTGATGAGCGAGAGAGGGAAGCGGGAGAGGGAAGCAGGAGAGGGAGGGAGCAGAGGGAGGGAGCTGAGAGGGCAGGGACAGTCAATGGTAATGAGGAGCGAGAGAGGGAAGCGGGATAGGGAAAGAGAGAGAGAGAGAGAGAGAGAGAGGAGGTGAGATAGAGAGATGAAAAAAAAGAAAAATTAAAAGGGTTAACAGAATGTGGGAAGAGAAAAGAGATCAGAAATGGAAGATTAAGTAGAGGATTTAGCAGACAGCTGATAGGGATATCAGTGGGTCATCATCATCATGCAGCCGACATTTCAGTGCTGGACGTTGCGCTACAGCAGTGTTCCGACATGCAACTGCACTGCTGTACTCGCTGCCACTGGCGGCCTTTTATTTGTGGGTATGTCTAATCCGCGCACACGGGTCAGTTAGGCGTCACTGACAGTAAAATAACTAGATCAATCCTTCAAGCTAAAATATACACATGTTCCCACAGTAATATCAATTGTCTACCACTATCATTTTAAACTGACTATCATGTATTTCTGCACAAAACTGGCCTATACAGATTAATCATTATGGCTTCTGCAATCTTTAACAAGTTTATATTTCAGCTTGAATTATGTATCTAGTTATTTTACTCTATGTTGTGTGAATTCTGCAGTATGTACCTGACGAGATGCAGCGAAAAATGCTAGGCAATAAATCGTACAATCTATGGTTTATATCTTGGTTATTCAAATTCACTACGGGAAAACATTGTTTTGAGTCACTGACTGTGCCAGGGCATGAACATGCCGGTAGACAGGCTGCTACACCTTCGTTCGGCCAGATATTTTACTATGAGACTGCAACACTGAAGGCTATCTGGGACCGAGTGGACAGTGCAGCAACAGAGCGATTCCATAGCAACAGAGGTTGACTTAGCGGGGTGTGAGTAGAGAAGCTGGTCGACACTCGACATGTGGAGGAACGTGCAGGTGGATGTTCAGTCTGGTGTTCTCTTCGCAGGCTGCTGAAAAATGGGACGGAGCCAGTGTAGGAATGTACTGAGTGCAGTGATGATGATTCTTGAACTCATCCATTCATTCAGTAGCATGTCCTCTATAGAGCCCCCTTCCCATAACAACCGTCCGAAAAACTTCCCGGCCATAAGCAAAATGCCCCACGTCCGATACACTCATCTGGAGATCATCCGACACATCTTGCACCCATCTTCTCTTTGGCCTTCCTCTTCCTCTCTTCCCAGGCATATACCCCGCCATGATTGTTCTCTCCATACTTCCATGACGTTTCAAGTGACCAAAATATTTCAATTGCCTTTGGTTTATCGCCTTTAGTAGCCAACCTTCTTCAATATTCCGGTCTTGTCGTATGGATGTATTTATTCTTTTCTGTATCCTAGTTATTCTTATAACCCGTCTATAACATTTATATTCAGAGGCATTTATGCGCTGTTCAGCTTGTTTTGGACGTGTCCAGCTCTCACATGCGTATGTTGCAATGGGAAAAATGCATGCTTTTAAGTCTAATGTTTGCATTTCCGTCTGTCCCCCTCCACAATGTATTCAGCTGTTTTCGTTATTAAAGAGCAATAGATATTCGTCTTTTAATTTCTTTCATTGTGTCACCATTGCTGGTAATTAATGACCCAAGATATTCACAAATTCCCACCATCTTAAATGTTTCCTCATTAACATACATTTCTTTCTCAATAACAGTTTTATCTGTATGCATTATCTTTGTTTTTGCTATGTTAAGATATAGGTTGTAATTCTCGCTATTCTTTTGAGTTGAGGTTATTAGGTTTTCTATACCATTCTCTGATGTGGATAGTAATACTGTATCATCAGCATATCGAATCTCTGGTATTTCATGACCACCAATATTTAGGGCATCATATTGCTCCTTGGTTATATCATCTCTGACATTTCTCATTATATTTTCGGCGTACAGGTTAAACAAATAGGGTGACAGCAGACAGCCCTGACGGACTCCTTGCTTGATGTCAAACCAGTCTAATGCCTCGCCATCTATTCTAACCGCTGTTGCTCTAGATAGAGCATATTCCCCTCTGCTGTGTGTCCACCGTGACGAGGTAGAGGGATTTGAGTGTTCCAATGACCCCAAGAGCTATGCCGACGGTAGCACAGCTACTGGTAGGGTCTCCCATGTCGGACAGGTCAAGGGAGAGGGACCAGACGAAGAGACACACAAACCTGTTGCCTTGTAGGTAGACTGGGGACAGTCAAAGGCTAGGGAAAGCACCCCTAAAAATGCTTGTCGAAATCGGATGTACTGAGCCACAGGCTTGACAAAGCAGTGCAACGTAACTTAATTCATGATGCTACAATTTAAAATTAATCGTTATGGTGCTAATGTCGCCTAATGTACTAATGTACTAAAGAAAGTATAGAGAAATTTTATAATGACATGAAGTCTGCTTTGAAGAACTGTAAAAAATCAGAAATAAATATCATAATGGGTGATTTCAACGCAAAAATAGGAAAGCAAAGCGATGGATGCAGTGTAGGCAACCATGGTTTGGGAGAGAGAAATGAAAGAGGTTACAGACTTGTAGAATGGGCAAAAGAACAAGAAATGGTTGTAGGAAACACCTGGTTTAAACAACATCCTAGAAGATTATGGACATGGAGGAGTCCAGACAGCAGGATTAAAAACCAGATAGATTACATCCTGATAAGCAAAAGGTTTCGAAATGCATTAACAGTTGTAAAAACAGTTCCAAATGCAGACTGTTACAGTGATCACAGATTAATTACTGGCACATTGAGGGTAAAGTTAAAGAAAGTCAAGTATACAGCAGGAAACCCTAAATATGACTTGTGCAAATTGAAAACTGACAAAGAAATACAAGATAATTTTAACATAGAAGTAAAGAACAAATTTGATTTATTGTCTGATCTAGAGATCCTATTTCAAGATGTAGATGATCAATGGGAAATGCTGAAGAATTCAATCAGTTGTGCAGCAGAAAAAACTATTCCAAAAGTAAAGAAAGTGGGCCGTAAGACATGGATGACTGAAGAAATTTTACAACTAATGGAAACAAGAAGACAGAACAAAAATAATCCTGCCAAATATGAAGAAATTCACAGAAAAGTCAGAACCTTATGTAAGGAGGCTAAAGAAACATGGCTTGAGAAAAATTGCAGAGAAATTGAAAAACAACACAACAGTAAAAATGCGAAACTAATGCACAAAAGAATTCAGGAGATTACTAATCAAAGAACACGTACATCAGCAGGCTGCCTAAAGACAAAAGATGGAAGAGTCGTAATAGAAAAAGATCAGATTTTACATGTATGGTCAGATTACGTGAAAAACCTTTATGACGATAACAGAGACGAACAATATATTGTTCAAAATAACAATGAAGGGCCAGCAATTTTGAAGACTGGAGGTTCAGAATGCTCTTAATCATATGAAATCTGGCAAGACCCCCGGTCCAGACAGCGTCACAACAGAAATGATTAATGCTTTAGAAGAATATGGAATAGATAAAGTTACCAGTCTGCTTAATACAATATATGATACTGGAAATATACCTCATGAGTTATGTAATTCTGTATTTATTGCAATCCCAAAGAAATCAGGAGCCTTGGAATGTGATCAACATCGAACAATTAGTATAATGAGTCACATCACGAAGATTTTGCTAAGAATTATCATGCAAAGAGTTAGGAGGAAAATACAACCTGAAATAGGAGAAGAACAATGTGGGTTTGTAGTAGGCAAGGGTACAGTAAATGCTGTGTATATACTGAGAACCGTAATCGAACGTTCTATAGAAGTAAACAAAGATCTACACCTTTGCTTTATTGACTACACAAAGGCTTTTGATAAAGTGAGACATGTCAACATGATAAGGATGCTTGAAGATCTACAAATTGATGGGAAAGACCTTAGACTTGTAAAAAACATATATTGGAAACAACAAGCTGCCATAAGAGTTGATAATGAAGTAAGCCAATATCAGCCTATTAAGAGAGGTGTGAGACAGGGATGTGTAATGTCTCCAGATCTGTTTTCCCTGTACAGTGAAAATATTTTCAGAAATATTGAAAATATGGAAGGAATCAACATTGGGGGACGATGCATCAATAACATTAGATATGCAGATGATACAGTCTTGATTGCAGACAATGAACAGGACCTGCAAAATTTAGTAGATGCGGTTGTTACACACAGTGAACAACAAGGGTTAGAATTAAATTGTAAAAAGACACAGATTATGGTCGTCACTAGGAAGAACGAAATACCACAGTGTAATATACAAGTAAATGGGAATATTCTTCAACAAGTGAATAGGTACAATTATCTCGGAACAGTAATAACATCTGATGGGAGATGCCTTGAAGAGATTAGAACAAGAATCGCCATGGCAAAAGTAGCCTTTAGCAAGATGAAAAACATACTGACCAATAAAAAGATGTCAATTGAAACGAGAAAAAGAGTGTTGAGATGCTACATAGAACCTGTACTTTTATATGGATGTGAAGCTTGGACAATGAGCAGCCAGGCTGAAAAACATCTGATGGCTGTAGAAATGTGGTTTCTGAGGAAAATGCAAAGAATACCATGGACAGCCAGAAAGACCAATGAACAAGTCCTTCAAGAAACAAATGAAGATCGTAAACTGATCAGAGACATTAGACGTAGACAGTCACAATTTTTTGGGCATGTTATGAGAAGAAATGATTTGGAGAACTTGGTGACAACTGGTAAGATCGAGGGGAACAGACCAAGGGGAAGACCTAGAAACAAGTATCTGGATGGCTTGGCCTTGGGGCATGGTCGAGACAGAAACACGGAACTGATCCACGACTCTGTTGATCGAGTGAGATGGCAGAACATGACCGACCACGCTTACCGGCATGGCACATGATGGATGGATGGATGGCTAATGTCGCGAAGTCCCATCAGGCGGTGATAGTGCCGGGACCCCTGCCTCGAGGGGGTCCACCCCATACTATGGTGGTCACCTTCCCCCTGTGCAGTGGAGTCAAGGCACAGAGGAGTAGGTTAAGAGCTATTGACCAAAAACCCCGGACACCCAACATATTACAGTGGAATCCTGAAGGAGTTTCTAACAAGAAAGTCCCCTTAACAATTCAAGAGACACACCTCAACGCCAATCGCAGATTCTCAGTCAGAGGATATCAGGCCACACGCTTCGACCGCGAAGGACATAAAGGAGGAGTTCTAATACTTACACGAAACACAATACCTTGCATTGAAGTATCTGTGACCTCTGAATTTTATTTTTCCGCGTTTACATCCTGTTTCAGGATATTGCAGTCAACACCAGCATCTTTCAGCTGTATGTTGATTCCTAGGCTAGATTACGCTCATCAGCACGCCACGACTTTCTGAGCGACCGGCTCCATACTCTCATGAGTCACTGGCGCGATTCGAACAACTTCTAATTCTCTTGCGCTCACGTCAACCACGAGAGTATTCGGGGTTAACGGAGAAAGCTGCTAACCCCTCGACCAGGGAGCCGGCTATACAAACGGAAATTATAGGTGTTGATATAATAATAAAGGACGTGAAAATAAGAATTTACAATCTGTATAACCAAGCAGATAAGGAACTTTCACTTTCAAACATGAAAATAACTGACACTAACTGCATTATTGTCGGAGACTTTAATAGCCGATTAGAACGATGGGGATACCGAGATACTGACAACTGAGTAGATGAAGTGGAGGACTGGGAAAACTCAGAAAAATAACTAAGAAAATAGAGGATTCCTTCCAAGAGAAAAAGCACACACTAGCGGTCTGGATAGATTTAGAAAAAAACAAACATTTTAATAAAGTATGGAAAGAAGGACTGAAAGTAAAACTGCAAACAATGCATGTTTGTTGGAAAATGTACAAATGGATCAACCACTACCTTGAGAACATAACTGCGAGGACAAAAGTACAGGGACAAACCAGCAAAAAGATGCTTATGGGGCAAGGTGTCTCCCAAGGAGGAGTTCTTTTACCAACATTATTCCAAGCATATACAAATGACATCACGGAAAATTCTCCAGCCAGAGTACACACATTCTCCTTTGCAAATGACCTAGCTTGATTTGATTTGATTTGACATCTGAAGAATATATTAGTACAGCTAACAACAGAATACAGCAAGCCTTATTAGCGCTAGAGAACTGGTCAAAATCATGGCTAGTGAAGATAAGTGAAGAGAAAACAACATGCACAGTGTTCTCCCTCAAATAAAACTTGGCACACTAAGCTGGTATTGAATGGAAAAAATATTGCGCCATGAAGAAAATTCAAAGTATCTAGGAGTCACCTTTGATCGTCGCCTGACATGGAAGACACGGGTTGAGAAAAATCGAACAAGAGCAAGGCAAAGAATGGCAATCACGAAAAAGCTTGCTGGTACAACGTGGGGAGCAGATGAGAAAGTTCTCAAGAAGTTATATACTAAACGGGTGAGGCCAGTACTGGAATATGGCATTGCAGCTTAGGCAACAGCAGCTAAGTCAAACTTTAACAAAATAAGTAGAGTCCAAAATCAAGGAATGCGGATCATAACTGGAAGCCTGAAGACAACGCCTATTAACGAACTAGAAAAGATCACTTGTTTACAACCAATGCAGGATAGAAGAGATAGCAGAGCCCAGCAACAAGCAGAAGCATTTAGAAGATTGACAGACCACCCTATGTATAACAGGTTTAATGGTTTTGGAAAGAGGAGACTGAAGCGTAGCAACTTTGTAGAAACTGCAAAACGAAAGAATAGGACAGATCCCATACTTAACATATCAACAGTCAAACCTATTTACAATGCACACAACTTCCCAGCTTAGAGACAGCAGCAACTGCCTGAGATGATAGAAAACATTCCTGGTATTGAGAAACAGAACACTCAGAATGAAACATAAAGAAGAAAAATGGGCCTAAACTACATAAAAGAACATTACCCAAGTAGCAGTTGGACCAACGCATATACAGATGGATCAGCCAAAAATTTAATAGAAAATGGAGGAGGTATTCTCCTAAATTAAAAAAAAAATGGAGTAAAAAAAAAAAACACAGTCAGTGGCAACTGGAAAATTTTCGAGTAACTTCAAAGCGGAGGTAGAGGCTTTGAAAACTGCAGCAGAAATGCTCTTGATGGAGGAAAATAAAGAGAAGCAAAGTCAGCTGTCTCAATACTGAAGAGCAAAAATAGCACAGAACTAGCTGACCTAAGAGCAGCACTCCATGGTCTTTGTCAGAAATCTAAAATAATTTGTAATACAGTGGATCCCATCACATTGCAGTATCCCTGCAAATGAAGAGGCTGACAGACTTGCAAAAGAGGGTGGACGACTACCACAGCCTGACATAGACATAACCTATAATGAGACAAAGAGGGTTATGAAAAGCACTCATAGAACCAAGTGGGAATCATAGCATCCAGGCCACCAGAAAGGTGATGCATATTACAAACTCAACCGAAGTGAACAAGTGAAAATCTTCAGACTCCGCACAGGACATAACAGGCTGAAATACCACGTGTTCAATAACCTAAAGATATGAGATAACGATCAATGTAATTGTGGAACTGGTAAAATGACAGCTAAACATTTGCTGCAGGAGTGCCCAATATATGCAGAACAGAGAAAGATATTTTGGCACACGCCTGCTTCATTTGAGGACAAGCTCTATGGAGATATCAACAAGCTCAAGTTGACCGCAGCTTACTTTAACTACATTCAGGTTGACATCTGAAGGTGCATGAAGAAGTACTTAGACTACCACGCTTCATACCACAGAATGTCAGTAAAAAAAAGAGTCCCAGAGGCATGAAATAGAATATTGCTTAGCTAGCAAATCCATTACGTGGAAAGTCCGAATCAAAAGCTCATTGTGCGGGCGTTATCAAAGGTGGAAAAGGCGTCCCGGTGGCACGAAATGGAATATTGCTTGGATAGCAAATCCATTACGTGGAAAGTCCGAATCGAAAGCTCACTGTGTGGATGTTATCTGCAGACTGCATTCTTCTGGTTTCCTGAGGAACAGCCCAATATAAACGGAACGGAAAGGCCCAATATACGGAAGTGAGGCTAAGCAGCCTTGTGCAGGACGTGACGATTCCTTGGGTGAGCCCAGCACCAGAGCGCTGTGTGTCGACTCAGCAATTATGGAAGCCTCCTTGGATGGCGGGGAATGCCCATGGTCTGCCCCTGCCTTCCCTTGAGGACTGACCAGGATGTCTTTGGCTGTTCTATATGGGCCAGCTGGGATGGGGGATAACACCACAACAGTGAGAGTCAAACGCCCTACGAAACCCCCGGGAAGGTTAACCCGGTCAACAAATGCCCGCAGAAGCCGAATGTGTCAGCCTAACGGCGCAAGAACGCAGCTCTGCTGTAAACAGGCACAACGCAATCACGTCCGAAAAAAACTCTCCGGGTGAACGCAGAAGAAGAAGAAGAAGAAGAAGAAGAAGAAGAAGAAGAAGAAGAAGAAGAAGAAGAAGAAGAAGAAGAAGAGATAGAGCATTTTTATGAATTGTACATTGATGGAATAAGAAAAAGACAAACAACTTTCTTTGGTCATGTGATGAGAAGAGAGGCATTGGAGAACATCGTGACAAGTGGAAAGATCGACGGGAAGAGAGGCAGAGCACACCAAGAGAAATGATGCTGGACGGATTGAGACAGTGGCGTGGGGGAATATCATCGGTAGAGTTGATCCAGAATATCAAAGACCGAGATCTGTGGAGAGCCATGAACGCTTACACCAGCTGGCAGGGCACTTGATGATGATGGTTGTGTGATGGAAAGCTCTGGAACTCATACTCTTAACTTATGTGACAATAACTGCCCTTTAGGAGTCAGTTAAGAAAATCACCCCAGTGTCGCGTTGCGGGTGTCTGGTCTCGTCTGCATGTACTGGGCAAACCGCTGGTTGCCACATCCCCTAAGGCAGTCACGGATGTGGTAATCTAATCTAATGATGTCACACCTCAGCCACCAAGCCTGTGTCGGTGCAATCCTGCACCACCGTGTGCTAATACGTCTCCTCATTTCGTAAAGATTACTCCAGGCCAGACAAGTGTTAATCCACAGACAAGCAGAACCTACCCCAGATATCCGATGTTGCAGAGAAAACACATTACATACCGAATTTCTAGCCCACACAAACCCGTCTACCAACCCATGTGACAGTCCTGCCACCAGACAGGTATCACCGACTAACAGGATGGGTCAGGATGCGCCCCAGCACACAGGGAAACCCAATCTTTACTGCCAGCGCTTACACTTATTCTATTGTCTCCCCGTTTGTTTATTAAGCGACACAAAAAGCCATCCTTATCTTCCAGGGCTTGGGTTACATCCAGTCCTACTACCGTTTCTGTTCGCACTGATACTGTAGGAGATTCATGGGTTGAAGTTTTCTATTGGCACTGACACCGGAGGAGTTTCATGGGCTGAAATTTCAATTTATTGCAGTTGGCTGGAGAGATCGCCGACCTGTGGAATAAAGGAAGCCGTACGTTAGTTACTGATGCCTGGGTGTGAAAGTTTCAGAATGTCACACTAATCTAAGCAAATATTACGTTATGAGACTGACTGTTCTGTTTCTCTATAATTGGTTTTCTTCAACAAATCCACAACCTGTGACAGAGCAATGAAAACGATGTAAAGATGTAAAAGATAGAAAGAAAAATAATAAGGGATATTTCTTCTTCTTCTTCTTCGTTCATCCGGAGTTTTTTTCGGACGTGATTGCGTTGTGCCTGTTTACAGCAGAGCTGCGTTCTTGCGCCGTTAGGCCGACACATCCGACTTCTGCGGGCATTTGTTGACCGGGTTAACCTTCCCGGGATAAGGGATATTTCAAACTAACAAATTAATCTGGATATATGAAGCCTACAAACGTGTACTCTTCCGCTGTTTATACTTCACCTCGACACCTCAAGTTACAAGAGGAACATGATGAGATGAGATGAGACAAACTAACAGAGTATATTACTAACTTATAACAGACAACACAAACTTATAACAGACATCACAAACTTATAACAGACATCACAAACTTATAACAGACACCACAAACTTATAACAGACACCACAAACTTTTAACAGACATCACAAACTTATAACAGACACCACAAACTTATAATAGATATCACAAACTTATAACAGACATTAGAAACGTATGACAGACATCACACACTTATAACAGACATCACAAACTTATAACAGACATCACAAACTTATAACAGACATCAGAAACGTATGACAGACATCACAAACTTATAACAGACATCAGAAACGTATGACAGACATCACAAACTTATAACAGACATCAGAAACGTATGACAGACATCACAAACTTATAACAGACATTAGAAACGTATGACAGACATCACAAACTTGTAACAGACATCAGAAACGTATGACAGACATCACAAACTTATAACAGACATTAGAAACGTATGACAGACATCACACACTTTAACAGACATTAGAAACGTATGACAGACATCACACACTTATAACAGACATTAGAAACGTATGACAGACATCACAAACTTATAACAGACATCAGAAACGTATGACAGACATCACACACTTATAACAGACATTAGAAACGTATGACAGACATCACACACTTATAACAGACATTAGAAACGTATGACAGACATCACACACTTTAACAGACATTAGAAACGTATGACAGACATCACAAACTTATAACAGACATAGAAACGTATGACAGACATCACAAACTTATAACAGACATCAGAAACGTATGACAGACATCACAAACTTATAACAGACATTAGAAACGTATGACAGACATCACACACTTTAACAGACATTAGAAACGTATGACAGACATCACAAACTTATAACAGACATTAGAAACGTATGACAGACATCACAAACTTATAACAGACATCAGAAACGTATGACAGACATCACAAACTTATAACAGACATTAGAAACGTATGACAGACATCACACACTTTAACAGACATTAGAAACGTATGACAGACATCACACACTTTAACAGACATTAGAAACGTATGACAGACATCACAAACTTATAACAGACATCAGAAACGTATGACAGACATCACAAACTTATAACAGACAAAACAAACTTGTGACAGACAGCACAAACCTATAACAGATATCAAAAAATTATAAAAGACAACACAAACTTATAACAGACATTAGAAACGTATGACAGACAACACAAACTTATAACAGACATTAGAAACGTATGACAGACAACACAAACTTATAACAGACATTAGAAACGTATGACAGACAACACAAACTTATAACAGACATTAGAAAACGTATGACAGACATCACAGCCTGTTAGCAGACGGTACTAGCAATTCCCGCACATACACGTCAGGTGTATATCTTTTACATGATGTTGCAAACAACCCCAGCATTTATTGGCCGCACATACACGTCAGGTGTATATCTTTTACATGATGTTGCAAACAACCCCAGCATTTATTGGCCGCACATACACGTCAGGTGTATATCTTTTACATGATGTTGCAAACAACCCCAGCATTTATTGGCCGCACATACACGTCAGGTGTATATCTTTTACATGATGTTGCAAACAACCCCAGCATTTATTGGCCGCACATACACGTCAGGTGTATATCTTTTACATGATGTTGCAAACAACCCAGCATTTATTGGCCGCACATACACGTCAGGTGTATATCTTTTACATGATGTTGCAAACAACCCCAACATTTATTGGCCGCACATACACGTCAGGTGTATATCTTTTACATGATGTTGCAAACAACCCCAGCATTTATTGGCCGTGCTTGATTTACTAGACAATTCTACGTTCTTTAGGTTGCCAATGTTATCTGAACTGCTGACACGGCATATCACCGACATCAGCACACAGAGATATGTTTCCAAACTCCCGTGGCAAGTGTCGAGACCTACACACGTTAAGTTGGGGAACGATGAAACTGCGTGTCCCTGATCTCTGTGTCTCAGACACCTGTCCAGAGATGCATAGAGACAGCAGACCATAAATACACACACACACACACACACACACACACACACACACACACACACACACATACACACACACAAGTTATAGACCTGTGTTTGACCGTTTGTGGTCTGTCTTTTGTAACCAGGCTGCATCTGCACTTGTGTGTCCTGCATTAAGCGACCGTCTCCTGCATTAAGCGACTATCTCCTGCATTAAGCGACTATCTCCTGCATTAAGCGACTGTCTTCTGCATTATGCGACTATCTCCTGCTTTAAGCGACTGTCTCCTGCAGCCGGCTCCGTGGCTGTGTGGTTACCGGCTCAGTTCGTAATCCCGCATACCCGAGTTTAAAACACAGCTGTGGGCGATTTGGCAGTAGACCGCCTTACGTTTTTATTTGAATGAATAGGTTTGAGTGCCGGTCGTTCAGAAAGCAATGGCAAAGTACTGAACGTAAAAACGTGCCCAGGAATCACGAACAGCCATAACATCTTGAGGTTGACCGCTACGTCCTGTAAAGGATATGCAACTAACTCCAGCATTAAACGTCCGCCTCCTGTATTAAGCGATTGCATCCAGCATTAAACGACTGTCTCCTGCATTAAACGACTGTCTACTGCATGAAGCGACTTTCTCCTGCATTAAGCGACTGTCTTCTGCATTAAGTGACTATCTTCTGCATTAAACGACTGCCTCCTGCATTAAGCGACTGTCTCCTGCAAATCTGACAGGCTTCTGTAAATTTCACGAGCTGGTTTTGTTTCATCATTGTCGCTTGTCGTCCCTGGAGGACAGTGGAATCAACAAGCAAACCTTTAAGATCCTTATACTTGGGACTTATTGACAGACTTTTGTCTACACTCCTCCATTCTGTCTTCTACTCACTATATATATATCTCTCTCTTTCTCTCACTTATTCCTTCATAACATACCCTGACAACAGTTTCCTCCAACAATTAATAAAATATTTATTGTTGAAAACTATGTCTGTTGTATGTATTGAATGTGTATATGTAATTTGTAGTGTCTTCTATTGTGAGTGCGAGATAGGACTCTGGAATCTGGAATTTGTATGTGCCGTATACTTTCTCCCATCTTCATACGGCCATGCAACAATACATCACATATAGATGGACAGCTCTCACCCTGGATGCTCCGCTCCACTTGAGTCTGGATGTAATCCAATATTTGAAAAACAAATGTTCAATGTCTAATCACCAGAAAATAATGCGATTAAGGTAAGTCACTGAAATCCACATATTTCCGGTTTTGTTGAAGTTAGTACAATCCATCACTGCAACACATCACTACTGTATAACAATGTCTGTATAAAGACTATATATGTCTGACACACTGTCTCTACTTCATTACTTCACAGATTTGGTATACACTTAAACTGTTCTTGAGTCTTCTCGGGTTTCTTTTAGGTTGGTACCCAATTCCAATATATTTAGCCTATGTCGTTATGACTTTATAGAATTAAAGTCCTTTCCATGGTTTTCAAAACCTGGATACAGAGTTCACTTATTTATGTAGGCCCACGATTCTTGAGTGGCTATGTTTTTAGTTGTTTTAGTGGAATACTTTCTCTGCACAAGTGAAGTAAACTTCATTTCTTCTCTGAGTATGTCAAGAGTGTTCGTGAAACCTGTGGGAGATATATTTAATCAGGTGATATGAGTCTGCTTCATACTACTTCTTATGTGAGAGCCTTTCTCTAGCCGTTCTCAGACGCTTCCGAAAGATACTCTGACATAAGACAGATGAGTTCACTAAAGTCTAAACTATTCGCTAACAGAAGGAAATGGTAACAGCTAGCACAGACACCTAGTTCTCTATGTTAGACTATTAAGCTAAAGCTAGATTACCTTATAGAATCTATGTTAATCCATGAATTGAAATACACAAGCACTAATATCCCATCGCCTTTAAACAATAAGGGACGTATATTTCTTTCCACATAAAGGATGCATAGATATTCTCCGTCCAGTTTGGTAGCACACACTAACTACAAAAACAAGTTGACAACTATTTATACTCAGTGTCCAATTCTCCGTTGTTTTTGATCCACAATCAAATTTGCCGTAATTCTCCACATCAAAAGTCTGTGAAGTCACGTATTCGTTAGTTGCCCGCTCCGTCCCGTTCCTCCGCTGATTCCCGCGTTCACCACTCGTCGTACATCAAAGAGTTCTGACTCTTTGATCAACGTCTTCGTGTGTTCCCCAACCCGATGTCTCCGCGTCTCCGTTGCTTGTCCGATAAGATCGGCAGTCAATGACCCCTGGTCACAATTGTATTTCTCCCCTATACCATTCGGTCAATAACCCACACTTTGTCCTCGCTCAAGACTGAAGGCTCGATTGTTATTCTGACTCACGGTCCATACTTTTCCATTCTCATATATTGCCATTAATTTTATATGTAAGTTATCGGGGAATCACTAAACTCGCAGTATGCCGTGATAATCATAGTATAGCGCAGATCTTAGTGTGCTGTATTTGTGCTGTATTTATGCTGTATTTGTGCCGTATTTGGTACAGTGCCGCAGCATACAGGCCAAAGTTAAGGTGCTTGTCCTCATGTGCAAGTTGTTGTAGAACATATCTTTAGTTGTGTGTACATGCACAGGTTGGGTATGTTGTGTCCTGTTGGGTTGGTATGAATTCCGTGTGTTTGGGACATTCTGACGTCTGTCTGTTTGGGGTGGTGTGACGTCTGCCAGTTTGGGGTGGTTTGACGACTGCCACTTTGGAGCATTGTGACGTCCGTCGATTTGTGGTGGTATGACTTCCGTATATTTAGGGTGGTGTTACGTCCGTCTGTTTTGAACATTGTGACGTCCGATTGTTTGGGGTTTGTGACATGCGCTTGTTTGGGGTACTATGACGTCCGTCTTCTTTAGGCATTGTGACGTCCGTCTGTTTGGGTGTAGTGCGACTGACGTCTGATTGGGGGTAATGTCACTGCCGTCTTTTTAGGAGTAATTTGACTGCCGTCTGTTTGGGGGTAATTTGACTGCCGTCTGTTTGGGGCATTGTGACGTCTGCCTGTTCTTCTTCTTCTTCTTCGTTCATCCGGAGTTTTTTTTTCCGGACGTGATTGCGTTGTGCCTGTTTACAGCAGAGCTGCGTTCTTGCGCCGTTAGGCCGACACATCCGATTTCTGCGGGCATTTGTTGACCGGGTTAACCTTCCCGGGGTCTGCCTGTTCGAGGCATTGTGACGTCTGCCTATTCGAGGCATTGTGATATCCATCACTTCGGGACAGCGCGAGGTCCGCCACTTCAGGGCTGTGTACGTCCGGCTTCTCGAGGCATTGTGACGTCCGTTTGCCGGGAGTGTTTGAGATCCTCCATTTAAGGACAGTGTGAGATCCCCCATTTAGGTGCTGTGTGAGGACCAACAGTTAGGGATTGTGTGAGGTCCCACAGTTAGGGACTATATGAGAGCCCCCCCCCCCCCCCCCAGTTAAGGACTGTGTGTGAGATTCCCCAATTAGGGACTGTGTGAGGTCCCCCAGTTAGGGACTGTGTGAGGTCCCCCAGTTAGGGACTGTGTGAGATCCCCCAGTTAGGGACTGTGTGAGGTCCCCGAGTTAGGGACTGTGTGAGGTCCCCCAGTTATGGACTGTGTGGGCTCCCACAGTTAGGGATTGTATGAGGTTCCCCAGTTAGGGACAGTGTGAGGTCCGACAGTTAGGGACAGTGTGAGGTCCGACAGTTAGGGACAGTGGGAGGTCTGACAGTTAGGGACAGTGTGAGGTCCCCCAGTTAGGGACTGTGTGAGGTCCTCCAGTTAGGGACTGTGTGAGATCCCCCAGTTAGGGACTGTGTGAGATCCCCCAGTTAGGGACTGTGTGAGGTCCCCCAGTTAGGGACTGTGAGATCCCCCAGTTAGGGACTGTGTGAGATCCCCCAGTTAGGGACTGTGTGAGATCCCCCAGTTAGGGACTGTGTGAGGTCCCCCAGTTAGGGACTGTGTGAAGTCCCCCAGTTATGGACTGTGTGGGGTCCCCCAGTTAGGGACTGTGTGAGGTTCGCCTTTTCGGTGTTTCGTCTGCCTGTTTGCGACGGTTTAATGTCAAATTGTTCTGGGCGTGGTAACGTCCGTCTATTAGGGACAGTGTGAGGTCCGACAGTTAGGGACAGTGTGAGGTCCGACAGTTAGGGACAGTGTGAGGTCCGACAGTTAGGGACAATGTGAGGTACCACAGTTAGGGACAATGTGAGGTCCCACAGTTAGGGACAATGTGAGGTCCCACAATTAGGGACAATGTGAGGTTCCACAGTTAGGGACAATGTGAGGTCCGACAGTTAGGGACAATGTGAGGTTCCACAGTTAGGGACAATGTGAGGTTCCACAGTTAGGGACAATGTGAGGTCCGACAGTTAGGGACAATGTGAGGTTCCACAGTTAGGGACAATGTGAGGTTTCACATTTAGGGACAATGTGAGGTCCCACAGTTAGGGACAATGTGAGGTTCCACAGTTAGGGACAGTGTGAGGTCCGACAGTTAGGGACAATGTGAGGTCCCACAGTTAGGGACAATGTGAGGTCCAACAGTTAGGGACAGTGTGAGGTCCCACAGTTAGGGACAGTGTGAGGTCCCACAGTTAGGGACAATGTGAGGTTCCACAGTTAGGGACAATGTGAGGTCCCACAGTTAGGGACAATGTGAGGTTCCACAGTTAGGGACAATGTGAGGTTCCACAGTTAGGGACAATGTGAGGTCCCACAGTTAGGGACAATGTGAGGTCCGACAGTCAGGGACAATGTGAGGTCCCACAGTTAGGGACAATGTGAGGTCCCACAGTTAGGGACAATGTGAGGTCCCACAGTTAGGGACAATGTGAGGTCCCACAGTTAGGGACAATGTGAGGTCCCACAGTTAGGGACAATGTGAGGTCCCACAGTTAGGGACAATGTGAGGTCCCACAGTTAGGGACAATGTGAGGTCCCACAGTTAGGGACAATGTGAGGTTCCACAGTTAGGGACAATGTGAGGTCCCACAGTTAGGGACAATGTGAGGTCCCACAGTTAGGGACAATGTGAGGTCCCAAAGTTAGGGACAATGTGAGGTTCGACAGTTAGGGACAATGTGAGATCCCACAGTTAGGGAAAATGTGAGGTCCCACAGTTAGGGACAATGTGAGGTTCCACAGTTAGGGACAATGTGAGGTCCCACAGTTAGGGACAATGTGAGGTCCCACAGTTAGGGACAATGTGAGGTTCCACAGTTAGGGACAATGTGAGGTCCGACAGTTAGGGACAATGTGAGGTTCCACAGTTAGGGACAATGTGAGGTTTCACATTTAGGGACAATGTGAGGTCCCACAGTTAGGGACAATGTGAGGTCCCACAGTTAGGGACAATGTGAGGTCCGACAGTTAGGGACAATGTGAGGTCCCACAGTTAGGGACAATGTGAGGTCCCACAGTTAGGGACAATGTGAGGTCCCACAGTTAGGGATAATGTGAGGTTCCACAGTTAGGGACAATGTCAGGTCCCACAGTTAGGGACAATGTGAGGTCCCACAGTTAGGGACAATGTGAGGTCCCACAGTTAGGGACAATGTGAGGTTCCACGGTTAGGGACAATGTGAGGTCCCACAGTTAGGGACAATGTGAGCGTTCCACAGTTAGGACAATGTGAGGTCCCACAGTTAGGGACAATGTGAGGTCCGACAGTTAGGGACAATGTGAGGTTCCACAGTTAGGGACAATGTGAGGTCCCACAGTTTAGGACAATGTGAGGTCCGACATTTAGGGACATATGTGAGGTCACCACAGTTAGGGACAATGTGAGGTCCCACAGTTAGGGACAATGTGAGGTTCCACAGTTAGGGACAATGTGAGGTGTCACATTTAGGGACAATGTGATGGTCCCACAGTTAGGGACAATGTGAGGTTCCACAGTTAGGGACAGTGGTGAGTCCCGACAGTTAGGGAACAATGTGAGGCCCACAGTTTAGGGACAATGTGAGGTCCAACAGTTAGGGACAGTGTGAGGTCCCACAGTTAGGGACAGTGTGAGGTCCCACAGTTAGGGACAATGTGAGGTTCCACAGTTAGGGACAATGTGAACAACCCGGTCCCACAGTTAGGGACAATGTGAGGTTCGACAGTTAGGGACAATGTGAGGTCCCACAGTTAGGGACAATGGTGAGGTTCCCACAGTTAGGGACAATGTGAGGTTCCACAGTTAGGACAATGTGAGGTCCCACAGTAGGGACAATGTGAGGTCCGCACAGTAGGGACAATGTGAGGTTCCACAGTTAGGGACAATGTGAGGTCCCACAGTTAGGGACAATGTGAGGTCCACAGTTAGGGACAATGTTGAGGTCCCACAGTTAGGGACAATGTGAGGTCCCACAGTTAGGGACAATGTGAGGTCCCACAGTTAGGGACAATGTGAGGTCCGACAGTTAGGGACAATGTGAGGTCCCACAGTTAGGGACAATGTGAGGTCCCACAGTTAGGGACAATGTGAGGTCCACAGTTAGGGATAATGTGAGGTTCCACAGTTAGGGACAATGTCAGTCCCACAGTTAGGGACAATGTGAGGTCCCACAGTTAGGGACAATGTGAGGTCCCACAGTTAGGGACAATGTGAGGTTCCACGGTTAGGGACAATGTGAGGTCCCACAGTTAGGGACAATGTGAGGTCCCACAGTTAGGGACAATGTGAGGTCCCACAGTTAGGGACAATGTGAGGTCCGACAGTTAGGGACAATGTGAGGTCCCACAGTTAGGGACAATGTGAGGTCCCACAGTTAGGGACAATGTGAGGTCCGACAGTTAGGGACAATGTGAGGTCCCACAGTTAGGGACAATGTGAGGTCCCACAGTTAGGGACAATGTGAGGTCCCACAGTTAGGGACAATGTGAGGTCCCACAGTTAGGGACAATGTGAGGTCCCACAGTTAGGGACAATGTTAGGTCCCACAGTTAGGGACAATGTGAGGTCCCACAGTTAGGGACTGTTTAAGGTCCGACAGTTAAGGACAGCGTGAGCTCCGCCTGTTGAGGACAACGTACAGGCTTGACCATGTGAATGTTATTCCCATGGGAATCCCATTGGAAAGGTCCCATGGGATGGGATGGGATGGGACAGGCATAAATTACCATTGGATGGGATGGGATGGGACAGAAAAATATTTCCCGTGGACAAGTCTGACAACGTAACGTCATCCTCAGCCTAATGCAAGCAGACCGGGTACATTGAAGGTGTACATTGTGGATCTTCTTCTTCTTCTTCGTCTTCTTCTTCTTCTTCTTCTTCTTCTTCTTCTTCTTCTTCTTCTTCTTCTTCTTCTTCTTCTTCTTCTTCTTCTTCTTCTTCTTCGTCTTCTTCTTCTTCTTCTTCTTCTTCTTCTTCTTCTTCTTCTTCTTCTTCTTCTTCTTCTTCTTCTTCTTCTTCAACTTTCTTCTTAACTTCTTCTTCTTTAACCTTCTTCTTAACTTCTTCTTCTTCTTTTTCTTTTTCTTCTTCTTCTTCTTCTTCTTCTTCTTCTTCTTCTTCTTCTTCTTCTTCTTCTTCTTCTTCTTCTTCTTCTTCTTCTTCTTCTTCTTCTTCTTCTTCTTCTGCGTTCATCCGGAGTTTTTTTTCCGGTCGTGATTGCGTTGTGCGTGTTTACAGCAGAGCTGCGTTCTTGCGCCGTTAGGCCGACACATCCGAATTCTGCGGGCATTTGTTGACAGGGTTAACCTTCCCGGTTGTGGATATTTACCAACCAATATAAGGGTGGAACACCATCTCAACCCCCGCTCTGATCCAGGGATAGTAAATGAGAGTGAAACAAACGTGTGTGGTCATGTGGGAAGTAGCCGAGTAATTTACACCACGTTGGTCCGTTTGGGATGAGAGAAATAATAACGTAGCCATTGTGTTAACAAACTGGTGCGTTTGAGATGAGAAAAATAATAATTTAGCCATTTAGTTAACAACGTGGTCCGTTTGGGACGAGAGAAACAATAATGTAGCCAGTGAGTTAACAAACTGGTGCGGTTTGTTCTGAATTGTTCTTTCTATACAGGCAGACATGCATTCTCACGTTGCGTTTGAATTGCTAACTGAATGACACGGCTGGAACACTGGACAGAGGGGGGCGGGTCCTGGACCACGTGGAAAGGTCAGGCAAGGAGCTGCACCCCATTAGTGTCAGTCGCAGATCTCCCAACAACCAAATATCCGCCAATAGTCTGCGCGCGCATTCGTGTCATAACTTCCCGGAAGTAGCACTTAATGCTGGGATAAGTCAACATGGCCGCCCCAGTCCCTCTAGCTAGGTAGGGATAAACATTTTAATAAAGGAATAAACAAACTGTGGTTTCTATGGTGACAGGGTGTAGCGGAGAAAACACGGGGTGGAGCTATTTTCTGAATAAACTCGTCGCGGTGCCGCATGGCATTCACGCAATGAATGGTTGCGCTCACTGGGTGGCATCATGAGAATGTTTCTGTGTGAAATTAAGTCCGTGTGTAAGTGTGTGTGTGTGTGTGTGGGGGGTGGGGGGGGGGGGAGAGAGAGAGATTATGGCAAAATAATGAAGTAAACACGTGAGCAATCTCTACACAGCTGGCTAGAAGAACGAGAAGTCAACATTTTAATCCAACTGACCGGTTTAGGAGTTAAACCCACTACCTCGGCATCAACACACCTTAAGTTTAAGAGCGAACGCTCTTATCCATTCACCCAAGCAAACTTCCGAAAGGCGTTATCATTAGTATATAGTTATAGATACGTTTGTGGTAGCTTTTCTTGCTCTGATATCGATCTTCCAGGAAGTCACTTCATTGTATGTTTATGAAGTGAGGTAACTGTTGCCGTTCCATATGTTTATCTGTGGAATCCTAAGTTACTGGTATGTCAGGATTGGAGATCCAACTAAGGGCTTCTCTCACCTACAAGTGGGGAATCGTGCACACTCATTACTGTAGCGTACCTGCAACTTCCCTATTCCGTAGCATAACATACTCACTCTCCATTCCTGTTCCTTGGTGTAAGTACTAACTCTCCAATCTTTACTCTAGAGTACTGTCAGCGTGTTGGGGAGTACGAAAGAGGACATACGACAGGCCAATAGATATGTCACAGACAGGACACAGACGGGACGACAAGACCCAGCTATAAACAGGACACAAGGATATAAACAGGACACGGGGATATAGACAGGACTACGTCCTGTACTGACAGTACAACCTTGCACTGAAGGACCTGAGACAACAGACGGTTGAAGGACAGGAACGTATATCTAGTACGGCGAGACAACCGACGCAGCACGACTATCATATAGTGCACGCGGTCAAGCACCACGTGACTATCGAACCGAGCACCAGAAGGCTCAGACTGGACCTGGATGATGTAGAGGAAAGACGTGTGCGGTTGAGCGAGCGAGTGTGAATATAGCAGCGAGTTATTAAGTGCGAGGAATGAAATTGAACTGTGTTATGAAAGCACGAATGACTGCTATGGCTGAGTGTCACTTGCCATTGTTGTAGATATAATTACTTGTGAAATAATTCCTTGTGATACAAATATTTGCGTTATGATAATATGCATTCATGTAACTGATACTGACGTTTTGCAAGAATAAATAATGTTACACTACATGCAAATGTTTGATATCTCACTGAGTGCATGTAGACATACTCACTGTCACGTTTAGAACACCGAGCTAGTGTTACTTATATTTACAAGACGTTGACAAGTACTCATTGTCGACTCGTTTTACTCTAGAGTACTTACTATCCATTCCTCTTTACTCTTTAGTACTTATTCTATACTCCTTTTACACTTGAGTGCTAACTATCCATTCCTCTTTAGCCTTGAGTGCTCACTCCCCTTTTCTCTTTACTCTAGAGTGCTCAATCCCAACTCCTGTGTACTCTAGAGTGCTCACTCCCCACTTCTATTTACACTAGAGTGCTCACTCCCCACTTCTATTTACTCTAGAATGCTCACTCCCAACTTCTTTGTACTATAGAATGCTCACTCCTCACTTCCCTTTACTCGAGAGTGTTCACTCTCCACGTATCTTTACTCTAGAGTGATCACTCCTCACGTATCTCTAATCTAGAATGCTCACTATCCACTTCTGTCTACTCCAGAATGTTCACTCCCCAATTCTCTTTACTCGAGAGTGCTCACACCACATTCCTTTGTACTTTAGAATGCTCACTCCTCAGTTCTACTCTTTGTTCTAGAGTGCTGAGTCTCCATTCCGACTCTTTAATCGAGAGTGCTTACTATTCATTTCTCTTTACTCTAGTGTGCTCACTGTCCACTTCTTTTTATCCTTGGGGACTCACTATCCACTCCTCTTTACTCGAGAGCACTAACTCTCCACTCCTACTCTTTAATCTAGAGTACTCACTCTCTACTTCTACTCTTTTTTTTCTACAGTGCTCACTCTCCATTCCTCTGTACTGTAGAACACTGACTCTCCTCTTCTCTTTACTCTAGAGTACTGACTCTCCAAGTTTCTTTACTCTGAAGTATTCACTCTCCACTTCTCTTTACATTAGAGTACTCACTCTACACTTCTCTTTACTCTAGAGTACTCACTTTTCACTTCTCTTTACTCTAGAGTGCTCATTCTTCACTTCTCTTTACTCGAGCGAACTCACTCTCCACTTCTCATTACACTAGAGTACTCACTCTCCACTTCTACTCTTTATTCTAGAGTACTCACTTTCCACCAGCACGGTTTACTCTAGAGTATCTCCCTCCCTCTACTCCCTGGTATACACAACTCGCTCCGCACCCCTACTCCTTGGTGTAGATATAACACAGACGCTAGTGTCACGGGTGTTCTGGCTAGACTGTGACATCCTTCAGCTCGTGTTCCATTCTGTTTGAAGACAACTCTGGGTAACACATTTAAACCAGTTAACCTACAAACCCTATTCAACCCGTGTCTTTGCTGCCTGACCATGTCAAACATTATTCAGACATGACTAAACTCTCACCTAGGAGGTCTGTTTGCCTTAATGTCTGCCTGGCCGTGTATATGCCTATCTATTTGTCTGCCTCTGTCTATCAATTTATGTGTCGCTTGTCTGTCTTTCAAGCTATTTGTCTGCCTTCTTACTTGTCTGCTTGCCTGAATATGTACTTGTCTTTCTATTTTCTCTCCATGTCTATTTGTATGTTTATTTGTCTGCTTCAGCCTTACAATTAGTTGTCCGCCTCTGTCTATCTATCATTTGTTAGTCTGTCTGTCCGTCTATCTATTTGTTTGTAAATCTATTTGTCTGCGCGTGTCTGCCTATCTATGTGTCGCCTGTCAGTCTTTTAATCTATTTGTCTGTCTGCCTATTTGTCTACTCCTTTCTGACTATTTATTTGTCTGCCTCTGTCTATCTATCAGCTCTCTCTCTCTCTCTCTCTCTCTCTCTCTCGTCTCTCTCTCTCTCTCTCTCTCTCTCTCTCTCTCTGTGTGTGTGTATATATATATATATATATATCGTTTTGTCTGCCTCTATCTGTGTATCTATTTGTCCGCCCCTGTCTATTTGTCTGTCTCTATCTGTTTATCTATTTGTCTGCCTATGTCAGTTTACCTATGTGTCTGTCTATCTATCCTATGTATGTCTGTTTGTATGTCTGTCTGTCCGCATTCATGTGTGAGGGTCCCTCATTCTCTCGCTAAAAGGGAAGACAACCATCCGTGAAGTCAGTGTGTGGAGTACCCGGCCTTGGCAGTCAAGCCGTCCCTGAAGTAGGTCAGTTGATAAGATTGAGTGACAGCTGTCACAGCATGCGTCGGCCCGTTTAACGGAAACGTTCTAAGCTGCAACCTTTCCTAGAGTACTCACACTCTGTTCTACATGAGAGCGTGAGGTACTGTCTGTCTGCGTGTGCGTAGGACTGTCTGTGTTAATGCGCAATATATTGTATGTCCTGTGCGTGCTGAATTGTGTACGTGTGCGCGGGATTGTCTGCCTATGTGTACGTGATTGATTGTCTGTCTGTGTGTACGTGATTGATTGTCTGTCTGTGTGTACGTGATTGATTGTCTGTCTGTGTGTACGTGATTGATTGTCTGTCTGTGTGTGCGTGATTGATTGTCTGTCTGTGTGTACGTGATTGATTGTCTGTCTGTGTGTACGTGATTGATTGTCTGTCTGTGTGTGCGTGATTGATTGTCTGTCTGTGTGTACGTGATTGATTGTCTGTCTGTGTGTGCGTGATTGATTGTCTGTCTGTGTGTACGTGATTGATTGTCTGCCTGTGTGTACGTGATTGATTGTCTGTCTGTGTGTGCGGCACTGTCTGTCTGTATGTGTGCGTCGATGAATGTGCATGTGGAATTGTCTGTCTATATGTGTGCATGATTTAATGCGCATATGAGATTGTCTGTCTGCGCACACTTGACATTGTCTGTCGTGAACAAGCGAGATTGTTTGTCTATGTGTGCGAGTAATTGTCTGTCCGTGGGCTGCATATTTTGCATCTTTCATTTTTTTTAATCAAATTCTCTCTCTCTCGTTTTTGTTTGTTTTTGTCTTTTGTTTATCAATGTACAGAACTAATGTGAAATATACAACATGGGATAGAGCAAGGAACACTTACACAGACAGATCTTGGAAATGGAAAGTAGGTTGTAACCTAGAGAGAGAGAGAAGAGAAGAGAAGAGAAGAGAAGAGAAGAGAAGAGATAGAGAGAGATAGAGAGAGAAGAGAAGAGATTAGAAGAAAAGAGAGAGAGATGCATATATATATATATAGAGAAGAGAGATAGAGGGAGATAGAGAGAGAAGAGAGAGAAAAGAGATCGAGAGAGATAGAGGGGGAGAAGAGAGAGAGGGTGAGAGAGAGAGAAAGAGAGAGAGAGAGAGAGTAAGAAATGGAGAGAGAGAAAGAGAGAAATAGTGAAAAAGAGAAAGAGAGTAAGAAAGAGAGAGAAAGCGAGAGAGAGAGAGAGAGAGAGAGAGAGAGAGAGAGAGAGAGAGAGAGTAAGAAATAGAGAGAGAGAAAGAGAGAGAAATAGTGAAAAAGAGAAAGAGAGTAAGAAAGAGAGAGAAAGCGAGAGAGAGAGAGAGAGAGAGAGAGAGAGAGAGAGAGTGTAGGGATTTGGGGGGGGGGGGGGGGGGGTTAGATGTCAAAGGTAAGAGCATCGATTTCATTGCCTGGGTTGTTGTCCCATATGGACTGTCGAAAGCCTCGCACAAAGCAAGAACTCCATAGCTCCAGCGACGACCCGCAGAATATTGCACTCGTAAAGCGAATGGCGTAGGCCACAAACGAACTGTCAACCGTCAGAAGGCAAGGCAGTCGACTTGACCACTAGGCCGCAGAGCCCCGCCATGAAACCTAGAGATCCCCAACATATCTGTCCAACAAGATGAAGACACGATAATTTTGAGATCCCCAACACAGCTGTCCAACAAGACGAAGACACGATAACAGCTAGCTGGGGAACCGCAAAGTAATCTGGAAATCTCCAACACAGCTGTCCAGCAAGATGAAGGCACAATAACAGATAGCTGGGGACCCGCTATGTAACCTGGAGATCCCCAACACAGCTGTCCAACAAGATGGAGACACGATAACCTGGAGATCTCCAACTCAGCTGTCCAAAAAGATGGAGACACAATAACCTGGAGATCTCCAACACAGCTGTCCAGTAAGATGGAGACACAATAACAGATAGCTGAAGACACAATAACCTGGAGATACCCAACACAGCTATCCAACAAGATGGAGACACGATAACCTGGAGATCTTCAACACAGCTGTCCAGTAAGATGGAGACACAATAACAGATACCTGAAGACACAATAACCTGGAGATACCCAACACAGCTATCCAACAAGATGGAGACACAATAACCTGGAGATCTTCATCACAGCTGTCCAGTAAGATGGAGACACAATAACCTGGAGATCTCCAACACAGCTGTCCAGTAAGATGGAGACACAATAACAGATAGCTGAAGACGCAATAACCTGGAGATACCCAACACAGCTATCCAACAAGATGGAGACACAATAACCTGGAGATCTCCAACACAGCTGTCCAAAAAGATGGAGACACAATAACCTGGAGATCTCCAACACAGCTGTCCAGTGAGATGGAGACACAATAACAGATAGCTGAAGACACAATAACCTGGAGATACCCAACACAGCTATCCAACAAGATGGAGACACAATAACAGATAGTTGGTGACACAATAACAGATATGTGGAGACATGATAGCCTGGAGATCTCTAACACAGCTGTCCAACAGAATGAAGACACGATAATCTGGAGATCTCCAACACAGCTGTCCAACAGAATGAAGACACGATAATCTGGAGATCTCCAACTTAGCTGTCCAACAGAATGAAGACACGATAATCTGGAGATCTCCAACTTAGCTGTCCAACAGAATGAAGACACGATAATCTGGAGATCTTCAACACAGCTGTCCAACAGAATGAAGACACGATAACCTGGAGATCTTCAACACAGCTGTCCAGTAAGATGGAGACACAATAACAGATAGCTGAAGACACGATAACCTGGAGATCTTCAACACAGCTGTCCAGTAAGATGGAGACACGATAACCTGGAGATCTTCAACACAGCTGTCCAACAGAATGAAGACACGATAACCTGGAGATCTTCAACACAGCTGTCCAGTAAGATGGAGACACAATAACAGATAGCTGAAGACACGATAACCTGGAGATCTCCAACACAGCTGTCCAGTAAGATGGAGACACAATAACCTGGAGATCCCCAACACAGCTGTCCAGTAAGATGGAGACACGATAACCTGGAGATCTCCAACACAGCTGTCCAAAAAGATGGAGACACAATAACCTGGAGATCTCCAACACAGCTGTCCAGTAAGATGGAGACACAATAACAGATAGCTGAAGACACGATAACCTGGAGATCTCCAACACAGCTGTCCAAAAAGACGAAGACACGATAACCTGAAGATCTTCAACACAGCTGTCCAGTAAGATGGAGACACAATAACAGATAGCTGAAGACACGATAACCTGGAGATCTCCAACACAGCTGTCCAGTAAGATGGAGACACAATAACCTGGAGATCCCCAACACAGCTGTCCAGTAAGATGGAGACACGATAACCTGGAGATCTCCAACACAGCTGTCCAAAAAGATGGAGACACAATAACCTGGAGATCTCCAACACAGCTGTCCAGTAAGATGGAGACACAATAACAGATAGCTGAAGACACAATAACCTGGAGATACCCAACACAGTTATCCAACAAGATGGAGACACGATAACCTGGAGATCTTCAACACAGCTGTCCAGTAAGATGGAGACACAATAACAGATAGCTGAAGACACAATAACCTGGAGATACCCAACACAGCTATCCAACAAGATGGAGACACAATAACCTGGAGATCTTCATCACAGCTGTCCAGTAAGATTGAGACACAATAACCTGGAGATCTCCAACACAGCTGTCCAGTAAGATGGAGACACAATAACAGATAGCTGAAGACACAATAACCTGGAGATACCCAACACAGCTATCCAACAAGATGGAGACACAATAACCTGGAGATCTCCAACACAGCTGTCCAAAAAGATGGAGAAACAATAACCTGGAGATCTCCAACACAGCTGTCGAGTAAGATGGAGACACAATAACAGATAGCTTAAGACACAATAACCTGGAGAAACCCAACACAGCTATCCAACAAGATGGAGACACAATAACAGATAGTTGGTGACACAATAACAGATATTTGGAGACATGATAACCTGGAGATCTCTAACACAGCTGTCCAACAGAATGAAGACACGATAACCTGAAGATCTCCAACACAGCTGTCCAACAGAATGAAGACACGATAATCTGGAGATCTCCAACTAGCTGTCCAACGAATGAGACACGATAACCTGGAGATCTTCCAACACAGCTGTCCAACAGAATGAAGACACGATAACCTGGAGATCTCCAACACAGCTGTCCAACAGAATGAAGACACGATAACCTTGAGATCTCCAACACAGCTGTCCAAAAAGACGAAGACACGATAACCTGGAGATCTTCAACACAGTTGTCCAACAGAATGAAGACACGATAACCTGGAGATCTTCAACACAGCTGTCCAGTAAGATGGAGACACGATAACCTGGAGATCTTCAACACAGCTGTCCAGTAAGATGGAGACACGATAACCTGGAGATCTCCAACACAGCTGTCCAGTAAGATGGAGACACAATAACAGATAGCTGAAGACACGATAACCTGGAGATCTCCAACACAGCTGTCCAGTAAGATGGAGACACAATAACCTGGAGATCCCAACACAGCTGTCCAACAAGATGGAGACACGATAACCTGGAGATCTCCAACACAGCTGTCCAAAAAGACGAAGACACGATAACCTGGAGATCTTCAACACAGCTGTCCAGCAGAATGAAGACACGATAACCTGGAGATCTTCAACACAGCTGTCCAAAAAGACGAAGACACGATAACCTGGAGATCTTCAACACAGCTCTCCAACAGAATGAAGACACGATAACCTGGAGATCTTCAACACAGCTGTCCAGTAAGATGGAGACACGATAACCTGGAGATCTTCAACACAGCTGTCCAGTAAGATATAGACACGATAACCTGGAGATCTCCAACACAGCTGTCCAGTAAGATGGAGACACAATAACAGATAGCTGAAGACACGATAACCTGGAGATCTCCAACACAGCTGTCCAGTAAGATGGAGACACAATAACCTGGAGATCCCCAACACAGCTGTCCAACAAGATGGAGACACGATAACCTGGAGATCTCCAACACAGCTGTCCAAAAAGACGAAGACACGATAACCTGGAGATCTTCAACACAGCTGTCCAGCAGAATGAAGACACGATAACCTGGAGATCTTCAACACAGCTGTCCAAAAAGACGAAGACACGATAACCTGGAGATCTTCAACACAGCTCTCCAACAGATGAAGACACGATAACCTGGAGATCTTCAACACAGCTGTCCAGTAAGATGGAGACACGATAACCTGGAGATCTTCAACACAGCTGTCCAGTAAGATGGAGACACGATAACCTGGAGATCTCCAACACAGCTGTCCAGTAAGATGGAGACACAATAACCTGGAGATCTCCAACACAGCTGTCCAAAAAGATGGAGACACAATAACCTGGAGATCTCCAACACAGCTGTCCAGTGAGATGGAGACACAATAACAGATAGCTGAAGACACAATAACCTGGAGATACCCAACACAGCTATCCAACAAGATGGAGACACAATAACCTGGAGATCTTCATCACAGCTGTCCAGTAAGATGGAGACACAATAACCTGGAGATCTCCAACACAGATGTCCAGTAAGATGGAGACACAATAACAGATAGCTGAAGACGCAATAACCTGGAGATACCCAACACAGCTATCCAACAAGATGGAGACACAATAACCTGGAGATCTCCAACACAGCTGTCCAAAAAGATGGAGACACAATAACCTGGAGATCTCCAACACAACTGTCCAGTGAGATGGAGACACAATAACAGATAGCTGAAGACACAATAACCTGGAGATACCCAACACAGCTATCCAACAAGATGAAGACACAATAACAGATAGTTGGTGACACAATAACAGATATGTGGAGACATGATAGCCTGGAGATCTCTAACACAGCTGTCCAACAGAATGAAGACACGATAATCTGGAGATCTCCAACACAGCTGTCCACAGAATGAAGACACGATAATCTGGAGATCTCCAACTTAGCTGTCCAATCAGAATGAAGACACGATAATCTGGAGATCTCCAACTTAGCTGTCCAACAGAATGAAGACACGATAATCTGGAGATCTTCAACACAGCTGTCCAACAGAATGAAGACACGATAACCTGGAGATCTTCAACACAGCTGTCCAGTAAGATGGAGACACAATAACAGATAGCTGAAGACACGATAACCTGGAGATCTTCAACACAGCTGTCCAGTAAGATGGAGACACGATAACCTGGAGATCTTCAACACAGCTGTCCAACAGAATGAAGACACGATAACCTGGAGATCTTCAACACAGCTGTCCAAAAAGACGAAGACACGATAACCTGAAGATCTTCAACACAGCTGTCCAGTAAGATGGAGACACAATAACAGATAGCTGAAGACACGATAACCTGGAGATCTCCAACACAGCTGTCCAGTAAGATGGAGACACAATAACCTGGAGATCCCCAACACAGCTGTCCAGTAAGATGGAGACACGATAACCTGGAGATCTCCAACACAGCTGTCCAAAAAGATGGAGACACAAATAACCTGGAGATCTCCAACACAGCTGTCCAGTAAGATGGAGACACAATAACAGATAGCTGAAGACACAATAACCTGGAGATACCCAACACAGTTATCCAACAAGATGGAGACACGATAACCTGGAGATCTTCAACACAGCTGTCCAGTAAGATGGAGACACAATAACAGATAGCTGAAGACACAATAACCTGGAGATACCCAACACAGCTATCCAACAAGATGGAGACACAATAACCTGGAGATCTTCATCACAGCTGTCCAGTAAGATGGAGACACAATAACCTGGAGATCTCCAACACAGCTGTCCAGTAAGATGGAGACACAATAACAGATAGCTGAAGACACAATAACCTGGAGATACCCAACACAGCTATCCAACAAGATGGAGACACAATAACCTGGAGATCTCCAACACAGCTGTCCAAAAAGATGGAGAAACAATAACCTGGAGATCTCCAACACAGCTGTCCAATAAGATGGAGACACAATAACAGATAGCTTAAGACACAATAACCTGGAGAAACCCAACACAGCTATCCAACAAGATGGAGACACAATAACAGATAGTTGGTGACACAATAACAGATATTTGGAGACATGATAACCTGGAGATCTCTAACACAGCTGTCCAACAGAATGAAGACACGATAACCTGGAGATCTCCAACACAGCTGTCCAACAGAATGAAGACACGATAATCTGGAGATCTCCAACTTAGCTGTCCAACAGAATGAAGACACGATAACCTGGAGATCTCCAACACAGCTGTCCAACAGAATGAAGACACGATAACCTGGAGATCTCCAACACAGCTGTCCAACAGAATGAAGACACGATAACCTTGAGATCTCCAACACAGCTGTCCAAAAAGACGAAGACACGATAACCTGGAGATCTTCAACACAGTTGTCCAACAGAATGAAGACACGATAACCTGGAGATCTTCAACACAGCTGTCCAGTAAGATGGAGACACGATAACCTGGAGATCTTCAACACAGCTGTCCAGTAAGATGAGACACGATAACCTGGAGATCTCCAACACAGCTGTCCAACAAGATGGAGACACGATAACAGATAGCTGAAGACAAGATAACCTGGAGATCTCCAACACAGCTGTCCAGTAAGATGGAGACACAATAACAGATAGCTGAAGACACATAACGGAAAGCTTTAACACAGATAACCAGTAAGATGGAGACACATAACCTGGGGACTTCAACACAGGAGACCAATAAGATGGAGACACAATAACCTGGAAATCTTCAACACAGCTATCCAGTAAGATGGAGACACATAACCTGAAGACACGATAACCTGGAATCTTAACACAGCTGACCAAAAAGACGAAGACACGAATACAGATCTCCAAAACAGCTGCCCAAAAAAACGAAGACACGATAACCTGGAGATCTCCAACACAGCTGTCCAAAGAAGACACAATAACAAAAAAGGGCAGAAACATTTGGGGATCTTCAACACAGCTGTCCAATAAGACGAAGACACAATAACAGATCTGAAGACACAAAAACCTGGAAAACTTCAACACAGCTGTCCAGTAAGATGGAGACACAATAACCTGGAGATCTCCAATACAGCTATCCAGTAAGATGGCGACACGATAACCTGGAGATCTCCTACACAGCTGTCAAACAGAATGAAGACACGATAACCTGGAGATCTCCAACACAGCTGTCCAGTAAAAGAATAAGATGCGGGCACGATAACCTGGAGATCTCCAACACAGCTGTCCAATAAGATGAAGACACGATAACTGGAGATCTCCCAAAACAGCTGTCCAGTAAGATGGAGACACGATAACCGGAGAGCTCCAACACAGCTGGAGTAAAGAGACACAATAACCTGGAGACCACACAGCTGTCCAACAAGATGGAGACAGTAACCTGGAGACTCCAACACAGCTGTCCAAAAAGACACCCATAAGATGGAGACCACACAGTGTCAGCAGAATCAACACACGATAACCAGAGATCTTCAACACATAACCGAAACGAAGACACGTAACCAAAAGACCGAACACAGATCTAGAATGAACACACGGTAACCAGGAGATTCAACACAGCTGTCCAGTAACAGGGACCGATAACCGAAGACTTCAACAACCTGGCAGTAAGATGGAGACACGATAACCTGAAGACCAACACTGTCAGAGATGGAACACAATAACAGATAGATGAAGACACGATAACCTGGAGATCTCCAACACAGCTGTCCAGTAAGATGGAGACACAATAACCTGGAGATCCCAACACAGCTGTCCAAAAAGATGGAGACACAATAACCAACACAGCTGTCCAAAAGGAACACGATAACCTGGAGATCTCCAACACAGCTGTCCAACAAGATGGAGACACGATAACCTGGAAATCCCCAACACAGCTGTCCAACAAGATGGAGACACGATAACCTGGAGATCTCCAACACAGCTGTCCAAAGAATGGAGACACGATAACCTGGAGATCTCCAACACAGCTGTCCAACAAGATGGAGACACGATAACCTGGAGATCTCCAACACAGCTGTCCAACAAGATGGAGACACGATAACAGATAGCTGAAGACAAGCCAACCCGGAATTCAACACACGATAACCTGGAGACACAATCACAGATAACTGAAGACACGATAACCTGGAGATCTTCAACACAGCTGTCCACAAGATGGAGACACAATAAAAGATAGCTGAAGACAAATAACCTGGAAATCTTCAACACAGCTATCCAGTAAGATGGAGACACAATAACCTGGAGACTTCAACACAGCTGTCCAGTAACAGGGACACAATAACCTGGAGACCCAAAACAGCTGTCCAATAAGATGGAACATAACATAGCTAAGACACGATAACCTGGAAACAAACAGCTGTCCAAACACAAGCACGATAACCTGGAGACTCCAACAACCTGAAAAACGAAGACACGATAACCTGGAGATTCCAAGACACAATACAGAAGATGGGGACACAATAACAGAAAGCTGAAGACACGACAACAAGACTCAACACAGATGACAGTAAGATGGAGACACAATAACAGATAGCGAAGACACAATAACCTGGAAAACTTCAACACAGCTGTCCAGTAAGATGGAGACACAATAACCTGGAGATCTCCAATACAGCTATCCAGTAAGATGGCGACACGATAACCTGGAGATCTCCTACACAGCTGTCAAACAGAATGAAGACACAATAACCTGGAAATCTTCAACACAGCTGTCCAGTAAGATGGAGAACAAAAAAATACCTGGAAGAAAATTTTCCAAACAGCTATCCAGTAAGATGGAGAACGATAACCTGGAGATCTCCTACACAGCTGTCCCGTAAGATGAAGACACGATAACCTGGAGATCTCCAACACAGCTGTCCAGTAAGATGGAGACACGATAACCTGGAGATCTCAACACAGCTGTCCAGTAGATGGAGACACGATAACTGGAGATCTTCGACACAGCTGTCCAGTAAGATGGAGACACGATAACCTGGAGATCTCGAACACAGCTGTCCAGTAAGATGGAGACACGATAACCTGGAGATCTTCAACACAGCTGTCCAGTAAGATGGAGACACGATAACCTGGAGATCTTCGACACCGCTGTCCAACAGAATGGAGACACGATAACCTGGAGATCTCCAACACAGCTGTCCAGTAAGATGGAGAATCGATAACCTGGAGATCTTCGACACCGCTGTCCAACAAGACGAAGACACGATAACCTGGAGATCTCCAACACAGCTGTCCAACAAGACGAAGACACGATAACCTGGAGATCTCTAACACAGCTGTCCAACAGAATGAAGACACGATAACCTGGAGATCTTTAACACAGCTGTCCAGTAAGATGGAGACACGATAACCTGGAGATCTTCAACACAGCTGTCCAGTAAGATGGAGACACAATAACAGATAGCTGAAGACACAATAACCTGGAGATACCCAACACAGCTATCCAACAAGATGGAGACACAATAACCTGGAGATCTTCAACACAGCTGTCCAGTAAGATGGAGACACAATAACCTGGAGATCTTCAACACAGCTGTCCAGTAAGATGGAGACACAATAACAGATAGCTGAAGACACAATAACCTGGAGATACCCAACACAGCTATCCAACAAGATGGAGACACAATAACAGATAGTTGGTGACACAATAACAGATATTTGGAGACATGATAACCTGGAGATCTCTAACACAGCTGTCCAGCTAGATGGAGACACAATAACAGATATTTAGAGACACAATAACAGATAGTTGGAGACACAATAATAGATAGTTGGAGACACAATAACACATAGTTGTAGACACAATAACGGATAGTTGGAGATGCTTCTTCTTCTTCTTCGTTCATCCGGAGTTTTTTTTCGGACGTGATTGCGTTGTGCCTGATTACAGCAGAGCTGCGTTCTTGCGCCGTTAGGCCGACACATCCGACTTCTGCGGACATTTGTTGACCGGGTTAACCTACCCGGGGGGTTTCTTAGGACGTTAGACTCTCACTGTGTGGGGTTTTATCTCCCATCCCAGCTGGCCCATATAGAACAGCCAAAGGGATCCAGGTCGGCCTCAAGGAAGGCAGGGGCAGACCATGGGCATTCCCCGCCATCCAAGGAGGCTTCCATAATTGGCTAAGGCAGGGCCCAGAATTTACACATGGGGGCCCCCTTGTTTTTGGGCCCCCC